>CM076579.1:836679400-836999400 GCA_034641835.2 Pinus albicaulis
GATTGGGCATATTTCCTTTTCCTCAGTGGTTCCGAAGTTGATTCAGTGACACCTAAGAAAACTTCAAAGCCAAAAGCTACTTCATCTCCAGTTGTGACAGAAGGTGTAAATGAAGAAGAGGCAAAGCCTATCCTAGAGCCAATGGATGTCGAGACAGAACCTATACAAGAGGAAGAAATCCAATAGCCTTCAGCTACAAAAAAAAAAAAAAAATATTAGTAAGCATGGTAGCAGGAGGATAACTAGAAGTCAAACAATTGGGAAGGGAAATCTTGAAGAAATCCTCCAAGCTATAGATATTGAGGAGACTTTAGTTGTCAAAGTTGAATACATTGAAGGTGACAAGAAGAAGAAAAAGAAAGGTAAGACTGTTAAAAAGCTTGATTTTGCAGGAGAAGATGCAGGTTTCTTATTCCAGTCAAGGAAACCACATACTAGGTTGCAACTTGCAAAGGGTGTCATGAAAAGTAAGAAGATAGAGGATGTTGACAAAGGAAAGCAAGCTATCATAGAATACATCATAGTCTTGTCTCCAACAATAGAAGAATTTTTTGTGCAAAGGAAAGGAAAGGAGAAGATGGTGGAAAAAACTGAAGTGTAGGTATTGCAGCAACAGTTAAGAGAGGCCAGAGAAGAGGTCATTGAAATAGAGTTAGAATTACAGGAGGCCAAGGTGGATAGAAAGTTGTTGGAATATTTCAATGAAGAAGTTAATGTTCAGATGAACCAATATGATGAATCACTAATAGATGCCAAAATTTTTCTAAAAATAACACTTCCTTTGAGAAGAGTAGTGAAACACGCCAGAAAGAGAGACTTATGGTTACAGTCTGTAAGGAAGAAGCTCAAGTGACAGGTTAAATAATTAGAGGATCAAATGGAGATGATTCAGGCAGAATTGAAGAAAAGAGGACTTAAAACCAAAGTGATAAATGAGCCTAAGGAGATGCAACCCTCTACTGCTAAATATGGAGTTCCCAAAGTTTGAAGAGTTGGCCTTAAATATTTTTTATAGTTTTGTAGCATTCAAGAACCATCATTTCCAGTTTTGAAGGTGAAATTTTGAGGAAAAAGGGAAATTTTGTGTTTTTCTACCAATTAGGCAATTTCGTAGCGAAGCTCGGGCTTGAAGGCCAGATTTCGCTACGAAATCCCTGTAGATTACTTTTTGCAAAAAATCATAGTTTGGGTGGAAATCAAAGGAGGATAAAGTTGATATTTATCAAACATATTCAGATCAAAGAGGAAGGCTAAATATTGATCGAGATGGGTCAAATAGATTTTCTACCAAACCGCGCTATGAAACTACCTGTTTCACTTTGTTCTTGCAGCGAGCAGCATTTGGTAGTATTTTAGTGTTTTCAAGGTGTATTGAAGGTTAGCCAACCAAGTGTAGGCATTAAATGGTATCAGTGGAACACTCCCACAAAGATTTTCTCCTCGACAAAGGTGTCATTTGTTTCAGGTCAGCAGAAATACAATGATCAAATGTCATGATTATCTTCTCCTTAAAAGTAGGGTGATCATTTCCTAAATCTTGTGGGTGTATTTATGTCTTGGTTATGGTTAGTGCCACTCGAGCACTTGGTTATCATCAATGTAATTATCCAATTCTACAGATAATTGAATGTAATAAATGGAAGGTAGAGTCCTGATAGGCATATAAGTCTAAAGTTATTAGGTGTTTGTTTTAGTTCCAGGAATATATTTTATTGTTAAGATAGGTTTCAAAGATGATGGTTCGATGATCTAGATAGATGGGCAAATCCAATGTAATTGACAAAAGCCTATTAATAGGTAGAACTTTGAATGAGAAAGGGTTGGAGAATGTTATTTGCACTACCACTTTGTAAATTTTCGATGATTAGTAATATATAGTGATTGTGTTTTCTTCTTCACCTGAGATTCTTTTGGCGTTTCAATGAGCTTATGGCTTATGTATCTTAATATGTTTCTTTCAATAGCTTGATGTATAATTACTCAGAATTCATGTTCCTCATGCTCTAACTTCCTTTGAATATCAAGCCTTTGAATATTTGTGTGTCTGTGTCCTTTAATTGAAACACTACATGCCTCAACTTCCACAAGGAGAGCCATTGTCATTGAATTTCCTAACATTGACTCCATAAGCCCAATGGTAGTGAACTCTACACATTCTTCACCTGCAATCAAACACATTCAAGTCAATATCACAAAGTTATCCATCTGATTGCATCCCAATTGAACAAATCACAAGTTAATTTGACAGAGCCCTCTCAAGCTAAAGAGGCTAATCCTCAATCAAAAGCTAGTTTGAAAGAGTACTCTAATTTGTCTGGTGGAGCAGCCCATCAGTACCAATTTAGAGATAAAAACCCCTATGGGAGCTTATTGGCATAATCATAATCAGGGTTGATGTCTACCCAAGATAATGAAAAACCCCTAAATTTTAAGTTTGAACCAAAATATTGAAGGATTACATCTAATATGTGAAGGACCACACCTTTATATGTAAATTGATAGGTTTGTGGCCAACATACAGAGCATCAATTATTTGGACACAAAAAAATGGAAACCAAAAGGTCGAGTAGACCTCGAGCTAGGCGCAAAGGGTTTTTCATATTAATATTCATAAATTTGGAGGATTGATCTATGGTTTTTGAAAATGGCCCCTATTTTTTCAGCAACACTGTTCATTTCATGTGTTTTCGAAAGGAGTGATATAATCCACAAAAGGAAGACTTTCTGGAAAATCTTGTATGGGTTCAACTCTTCTCACTCCCCAGGGAATTATGTTATGAGGTCTTAGAAGGAATCAAAAATAAAATAAGGACCTTCATTGATCAAGGTGAATATTGGTGGTCACTCGCCCATTCCACCTAGACCTCCATTCAGTTTCATCATTTCCCTTGTTTATTACGGCATTTACTAAACACTCTCGTTTTTTTGGGTCCTGAACTTCCGTAGCAGTTTTGACCCCTTAAACAACATTTTTTCAGGTTCACAGTAGGCACATATCTATTAGTAATGGTCTGCTGTAAATCTTATAGTACTCATAGAGATATTTCCAACGAGGTGTCGTACACGCCAAATAGAGATAATATGACCAAGTTATGACCCCTAGAAGTTGGTTGCCCAACTAACCCCAACGGGGCCTAGAAACTCTTGTCGTTCCATCTCCTGGGGTTAGGGTTTTACCTTGTTGTTAAATAATAAAAATAACCTTGAGCCTCATTGTAACACAGTTCAGAGGCATGTAACCACCACATCTCTTCTCATAGATAAGCTAGCATCACCCGAGCTTGTTTATTTCCATTTTGTATGTAATCATATTTTAGTTATTTGATATTAATGAAATGAATTGTCATCTTTGTTGCATCTATGTATTTATGGTTATATATATATATATTATGTTCATGTTTAATTTACGATCAATGGTATCAGAATGGTCTAATCTTTCTATGTTTTTCTTTGCATGTCCCCAACAAGGTCAGGATATAACGAGTTAGGGCCCGAGCTGGTTGAACCATTGCAAGACCAGCCTCGCAAACCCCGACAACCTCCCATGGTGGAATAAAATAAAGACGAGGGATCATGAGATCCTTTCAAAATATTGCTCGAATAATTCCTCGAGCGACAAAGGAACGCGACAATGGACAACTGTTCCCAAATCCTTAGGCGGCTACTCACAAGCATTGTCTTGTTCCAACAGCTACTCTATAAGCGCCACTCCCTTTAAGGTATAAGTTAACTTCGACATCCCCATATTCAAAGGTCAGATAGATGGGGATAGCGTTGATAGATGGTAAATCTATTTTAAGGATATTTTTCGGTTGATATTTTTCCAACCGGGAAAATATTACTTTTTCACTCCTTAAAGTCACCCCCCACGTCAAGGACTGGTGGGAAACCTACTATGAAAAGAGGGACGAGAGTGAACCCTCATTATTTTCAACCACACCCACTTGGAATTCTTTCTGGGATGCCATCAAGGAGTTGTATTACACTATCGGGTGCTATGAGGATAAATACATAAAGTGGACCACGATGCCACAGGGAAGCAATCAAGACGTGCTAGAGGTCACAAATACTTTTCATACCCTTCGCACAAAGTTTGGTATCAAGGATTCTGAGCGAAATTTGGTACTCAAGTATCATGGTTGTCTATACAAGTACATCTAGGATGAGATGGAGTTCCTATAAATCTCCTCTTTCATCATTTCTTATTGATATGTTGTCAAGATCAAGCATAAATTTAAACAGAAGAAGTGAGACTTTGGATCTATGAATCCAAAGCAAGGGAAAGGCGCCCCCAAACTGCAGAACAAAGGATAGATCCAAGGTGGGGTGAACCAGGACAACTCACCGAATCCACAAGAAAAAAACAAAACCACAAAGACAAAGATGGGAAAATGGTGTGAGTTCCATAAGAGCCCCACTCACAACACGAGTGAGTGTCGGGCCAAGTAGTGACTAGTGGCCGAGCTAAAGGCTTCTAAATCATATGCATGTTCTGACTCTGAGTCAGAACCCGATAAGGGGAATGATAATGGGAATCAGATTATTGAAGTGGAGCCCAATGTCGTCATTGCCACTACCAAGATCTAGAAGAATGATCCCACAGATCTAGAGGATGGGGGGCGCCTCTTCCACTCACAGATGTGGGTGAAGGATTCTTCGTTGCATTTTATTATTGATATCGGGAGCCAAAAGAACCTCATTTCAGTAGATGTCGTGAAGCGGCTAGGGCCACTGACCAAATCACACCCACATTCAGACACCATAAGGTGGCTTCACCAAGGATGAGATCTCTATGTCAGCCAGTAGTGTCGCATTCCTTATAGCATCAAACCCTTCACAGATGAGGTACTATCTGATTTTATTCCTCTTAAATTTTGTGATGTATTATTAGGCCAAGCATACTTGTGGAAGTGACATGTTTTGTATGAGTCTAAGCCTCACACTGTCATTATTACTTTGGGCAATAAGTTGTACAGGATATTAGAGGTAGCACCACCTACCACAATCTCTTTGATCACTATGAATCAATGTAGTAAGATAATTTCCTGGACCTAGAAATTTCTTTTCCTTATGATTCGCCCTTAGGGAAAAAATAATATTGTGGCCATGGCCTCCAGACATGGCTCCTCTGCACGGAAGTAGCAGATGGACAAGGTCGTGGAAGAGTAAAGGGACATATTCACCTCACCTACAAGGGTACCTCTACATTTTAGTTCAAACACTCCATCAATTTGACCTTGGGTGCACTGCTACCCAATATACTGATCTATCGATGCTTTGTTATAGAGAAAGATGAAATCAAGAGGAATATTTGGGTGCTATTGCAAAAAGGGCACATCATGCCAAGTTCATCACTCTATGGGAGCCTGATCATGTTGGTACAGAAGAAAGATGCGCCCTAGAGACTCTATATTGACTATCGGGCATTGAACAAGATCACTTTCTAAAATAGGTATCCATTCCCATGGATTAATGACCTTCTAGACCAAATCAAGGGGGGCCAAATACTTCAGCAATATTAACTTGAAGTTCGGTTATCACCAGGCACCAATCAAACCCTCTGATGTGTGTAAATATGACTTCAAATATAAGGAGGGAATTTTTGAATGGTATTTCATGTATTTCGGGTTGACAAATTCCCTTGCAAACTTCATGAGGTTGATGGAAAAAATCTTGAGACCCTTCACCAACTCATTTGTGGTGGTGTATTTGGATGACATCCTGATCTTCAGTCAAATTTGGGAAGAGTACCTCCACCTGTTACACAGTATTTTGTCACCATCCCTGCAATCCCCCATCCCACACATTGGAGGGCTTTTCCCATGACCTGTGAGCAGTGACACAACCTAAAACCACTTTCATGGCATCCCCTTGCATAAGGAAAAACATTCCTCTAAATAAAGTGTCCTCTGAGAAACCCTAAAAATAGATCCTTTTTCCTTGGCGCAACTAACCAGTTTAGCCCTCGCACTATGGGGGAAATCCACCATAGAGGGCGCGCTATCTGGCGCTCTATCCCTGTGTCTCACTCGTGCCAAGCTTAATAAGGGATGTTTTTTAAAAATAAATGGAAAAATTTTTATTCCAAAAAACTCCTGAACGAGTCACCAAAAGGAGTTGGGTGGTTTGGCTCCGGATATCCATGTATTGAAAGTGGTTTTCCACTTATCATGGAAGCTTCCTTAGAGATAGGGCCAATCCCATGATTATAGGGATCCCAACTCCTCTTCCCCCATCTATAAAAGCTTGCCTTCTCCCTTAGCAAGCTATTTGAACTTGTAGGAAGGAAACTATAGCCAGATAGCTATTGAGATCCAAGCTGAAGAGAGAGAGCTTTGTCCAGTTTCCCAACAGGCTTCGTTGAGACTTGCTCCGCTGTCAGCCCCGCCGAAGGAAGATCAAGCATCAGAGCTTTGGATTGTAATCTTTCCTTTTTTATTTTAATATAAGAGACTTTGATTATGGTTCCATTCATGTGTTTATTTCTTTAATGTGATGAATTACATCCTCTCTCACTGATGTATGGTTACATGTTTTAGATTTTACGTTGCATGTCATTGTTTCCTTGCATGTGTGCAGGTGTTCGGACGTGTCAAGTTGAAGGATCATGATCTACCAAGTGAGGGATGGGAAGCATCACCTTTTCTTAAACGACCACTACGTAGGCTTTGAGGTAGGAAATTCGCTATGATTTTTGTCGTTTTGTAACTAGGAACCTATGTCATTGCATGACTTGATTGTTGCTAGACCCGATCTGGGCTAGTAGGGATTGCCTCTGTCTGCAAAGGGGATATACCTCCTCAACAAACTGGAGACTCCACTGGGGAATTAGTTGGAGTCAGTATTTTCTCCTTTGGTTGTTTTTGGCTTTTGATTGATTGATTTTCTCTTCGGGTTCACCTCCTTTTGGTGTAAAACCCCTGTTCAGCCCCCAGAAGACCTGATCCAGTCACTGTTTGCTCTTTTTCATTCCTTCCCATAGTAAACTCGATTGGCACGGTTTATATCTTGACAGTCACACCAACTAGCGCCTGTTTCTAGTTAGGCCCCTGTGCCAACGCTATTTTGTCGCAGGATACAGCCAAACAGTTGCGCCAACTCTGTTTGGTGTTAGGGTTTGCTTGTTTTTGAGCCCTCTGAGTTTTATTTCTGGTCCTGGTGTCATTTTTATGAGTGATTGAGTGCCTTGAAGTCTTTTTTGGCTATGTTTGACCCTTTTCCTCTGGTTTTTTTCCCTTTACCATCAGTTTTGCATTCTAGCCCTAGGGCTTCTAGGTGCTACAGTGTGCTAAGCCTCCCATGGGAGTTTTTGGTCCTTGCTTTTCCGGTCGACTTCATTTTCACTTCTTTGCATTCGTTTTGCTAGATTCCATTGTAACATTGCGTCAGTTGAGTGATTGTTCTCTTTTTCATTCAAGTTTTGCTTTGCCTCATTTCAAGCTTAGATTACACAGTTTGTGTGAGTCTTTTTGAGATTCTTCTTCGATTTGAGGGATTTCTCCATCAGTTTGAGTTCTGATTGTGTGCTTTTACATTGAGTGAATTTGTTTGGTTCACCTCTCTCACTGTCATTTCTCAAATTGGTTTCTTCATTATTTTTTCATTTCGTTTGGTGCATTTGCTCTAAAACATTGAAAAATACAAAAAACAAATCTCTTTGCTTTTTGATTAGTTTAGTGAAAATTGAAAGCTTTTTCACATTATTAGTGTTATATAACTCTAAAAGAAATTTTTTTAGTTTCATTAGCTTTCATTAGAGACAGTAGTGGATGTTTTTGTGATCATTTTGTTGTTATTTAAAAAGCTCTCAACCTTCTCGTAGTTAGCTCTTCATCGAACAAAGTGACATATTGTGGCATGTAGTGTGCATTTAGAGGATTTTTGAGATACAACATTCGATAGGGCCTGGAATTGAAACATAATTTAAAGATCAACTATAAAATGTATTCAATTAACCTAAGGCAACATTGAAACATTAACAGAATATCTAGAGGTCTAGGCTAGTGACGTGTTCCAGCGTCATTAAACCTAGTAGTTGTCGTTCGCCATCTGGCTTTAGACAGTGTTAGTACGAACTTGTGCTCCCCTTACCATTGCGTATATAAAGAGAGACCCCACTAGGTTTCTATCCTTTATCTGTAGGAAGCCGAGTCTACCACCTTTTACCCGTGATATACTGGACACAGCATTCGGGGAGATTACCTACACATACGTCAAGTCCTTGGTTGATTTCTCTTTCATTTTTAACCAAGTTGTATATGGCAGTTCACGGATATCTGGTACACCCATATACCTAGATTACCAGTGCAATCATTTCAATATTTTATGACTCATTAAATTTGAAAAGATCATCAAGCGCTTGTCCTTTCACGTTTGTTTCCAAATTGAAAGAGATAGAGTCATCTTTTACTTGTTTCTGGACTCTTAAAACATGAAACAGTAAAAATTTCCAAGTTTCAATGTGGTAAAATTAATCACCTACGATCACACACCCTTTCAGAGATTGTTTTTCAGCCTGTTGATTGTTTGCCTTGGTTTTTTGCCTGTGTTTCTTTGTTTTGATCTCTTCCTCTTTTTGCTATAGTCACAATAGTGGAACCCTCAGGTTCATCTACTAGTAGTCCTTACATGGACGATTCATTAGAGGTCTATCAGTCCTCTGTTGAGCATCAGCAGCCTATTATGTCCGAGTTTCTCGATGGGGGACCGGTTATATCTGAGCTTCTCTTTGGTGGATGAGTTAACTTCAATTGGCCCTTGTCCAACGCTTGGTTTGAATTTGGAGTAGGGGAACACTTCCCTCCTCTTACATCGGGATCACCTTTCTTGGTTGCTGTTATACCTCCTAGCCCTCGTCATCTTTTAGAAGATCTTGTGGCAAGGTCAGATATGGACTCACCTAGTCTTTCTCCTAGTGAGGAAATTCCTACATCTGGTGAAGATTACCAGCTTTTTCCAGAAAACATCCCCGAGTCTTCTGTTATGTCTTCACCTAGTCCTTCGCTCCTAGCTGGATATAGGTCTTTAAGTCAGGTCATGGCTACTATGGCCTCTATGGGAATATCAACTCCATCCACGAGGCCGATTATCCCCTATTTGGAATGTCGCCATCAACACCTCTCACGACATCTCCTTTCGTCGCGTTAGTACCTATTAGACCTACTATCTGCGTAGCTGCATCTACACCCACTTTCACTACTCAGTCAACTAGGACCTTGTCAGTTCCTGAATACATTTACATAGCTTCTGTTATTCCTGAGAATATTTCTCCTGAGGAGTATCGGTTGTCTTTACAACCGTCAAACTCTGAGGTTGGTCAGTCCTCTCAAGATTTCAACTATCCTTAATTTTCCCATTATGGACTAGATGGTACCCCTATTTATGTATTTCCTTATCAATATGATAAGTAGGGCAACCCCCTTCGTTTTCCTACTCCTAAGGCTTATCAATACATTAACGGTTTTCTATCCGCCCAGGCTGGGCAACCTTCTAACCCACAAGGAAAACCCTTACAGGGACAACCTTCGGCCCAGCTAGGTTATTTATACGACCCGCAAGGGCAACCCTTACAGGGATAACCTTCAGGCCAATAGGGATTGTTGTACAGTCCGCAAGGGTAGTCCTACAACCCTCAAGGTCAACCTCTGCTGCCTCACCCTGTTGTCCAGTCGGGGCAACCTCAAGGACCCACAGGCCAACCAGGGTATCAACCCAGACTGTTTTACAGTCCTAAGGGGCAAATCCATCCTTCTCAACCTTTGGTGCAACCTTAGCAACCTCAGTTTCCCATTGGCCAAATGTTGCATAGACAGGGCCATCTTATGGTCTTGTCACAGGTCAACTTGGTTATCAGGCACAACTTGTCCCTCTCCTACCATTAGGCCAACCTGCTCAGCCGAGGCAACCTGGTGTCCTTCATCATCCAGGCCAACTTGTTCAAGCAGGACAACCTGTTCACCTAGGCCAACCTGTTCAACCAGGGCAGCCTGCACAGCCAGGTCAACCTGTTCAACCAGGACAACCTGCACAATCAGTTAACCCTGCTCAGCAGATGATCTATTCTATGCCACAGCCAAACCCCCCTGTGTGCCCAACTTATCAGGCTCAGCAGGGTCCCACTTACCAGCAGGCCGTTCAACCCCAAAGCAGCTATTACCTTTAAGGTCAGTCTCAACCAGTTTACAACCTGCCCCAAGGTTCTGGTTATTACCTTCAACAGCCAGGCTATACTTATACTCCGCAGTCAAATCCATACACTGCTCAAATGGGGCCCACGTATAATCAGGTTCAGTACCCTAGTTATCAACCCCCATACCCTGGTTATCAGCAACTGTATCAACCCAATTATACGGCTTATACCCCCTATGGTCAGAATCCTCTAGGACAGAACCAATGGGGGCAGAGTTATGCTCAACCAAGTTGGAATACAGGTACAGGTCCTTATCGGGGACTTAGCATGCCTTTTAACCCTCAGTTACCTTTCCTCACCATGTTGGAATTACTAGATGTATCTAAATTGACCAATGATCTGATTCTTCATAATCCATATTGGCCTCCGGTTCCGACGAAGGTACTTGGTGACTGTCCCAAGTTTGAGGGTAAAGCTAGAGAAGACCCCCAAGCACATGTCATGACCGACCATTTGTGGTGTTCCTCGAACTCTTGGGTGGATGACTCGATCTATCTACATCTTTTCCGGTGTGCTCTTACTGGTGCTACAACTAAATGGTACAAAGAACTACCCCGTGGTATTTTTCAAGACTTTAATACTCTAGCTATGGCATTCCTGACACATTTCCAGTTACCGGTTCGTTACGAAGCCAGGACGCATCTCCTGACATCTCTCAAGCAGGATAAAGCCACTCATATTTCAGATCATATTCATGAGTGGAGACATCATCGTCGTCTAATCAAGTTTTACATTCCTGATCAGCTTCTAACTCACTGGTCCACTACCTCCTTTGTCAACAAGATTGCACAGGAAATTTCTATGGGGGCATGTGTAACTGAGGAACAAGCCATCACTCGTTCCCAGTACCTCGATTTAGTGTACTCTCAGTCTGGCACTTTATATGATATCTTGACTGATGCCCCGTGGCCAGGGACCTCTAAAGCACCACCTACCCCATTGGTTGACAGTGTTATTGGTTTCGTCTCTCAAACTTCTCGTAAGTCTTCTAATGGGAAGCAAAAGTCGCATTCTTCAAACAATTATGCTCCCCCTGCTACTCTAGATTCTGGTAAGACCATGGAGGTCAATGCCGTTCAGGCCAATCCTACGGATAAGACTTCCAAAGGGAAGAAGAAGGGCAAAGGAAAATCCAAATCCGATGCTCCAAAACCAAAATTCTCCAAACCACGTGCTGATGATGGTTCGCAACGAAAACTGAAGTACCCTTGCCTGATCTGTGACAGAGACCACTACACCAAAGATTGTCCCTGACGATCCGAGGTTAGTCAACTTCTTAAAGGCTCTAAGGGAACTCCGGCAGTTCTTAAGGAACCTTTTCCATCTCAGCAGACCCAGTTGGTCGAGCAGCCTTCACCATTTCTGCCATTTGGGTCCCAAGTTTTCATGATGAATGGCACTGCACCTATTTCGATTGCCACTCGTTTGAAGGATTATGCTGGATCACCCCAAAAATCTAGGAAGGAAGTTGTTAATGGCCCGCCTCCCCCACCTACCTATTGTCCTTTAGAAATTGAGAAGCCTAGCACCGAACCCGTTGTACGGACACCTTCCAAAGGTGTTCTTCAAAAATATTCCTATAATCCAAATGCCTATGCTGCTAAGCATTATAGCATTGTTGAGGATCTGGCACAGGTGCCTTCTGCAATGTTTGCATTGAAAGTGCTTCAAATTTTCCCATCTCAATGGAAAGCTCTGTTATCTGCAATTGGTGGAATTGATCCTATTGATTCTAGTCTTCTCACCTTCGATCTAGAGAATTTTGTCCCTCGACTTCCACATCAAATCACCCTTGTTATACAATTTGGTAACAACGGCCTCAACATTCATAGAGCTTTTGTGGACGAAGGTTCCTCTACCTTCGTTATGTCATCTTCCTGTTGGAAAGCCATCGGCTCTCCAGCCCTCACCTCATCTCCCAATGCCCTCCAGGCATTCGATGGTAGGGAATCAAAACCCTTGGGTGTTCTCGCGAGTTTACTGATCACATTACAGGGTAAGACATTCAACGTTGAAGTAGAAGTGGTTGATGCCAAATTCAACTACAATCTTCTACTTGGTCGCAGCTGGACCGACACCATGCTATGCATTCCATCCACCCTCTTTTGGCTTTTGAAGTTTCCACGTGAGGGCAAGATTATTACTATCGATCAGTTTTCTTTCTTCACCTCATCCTTCGAGAACAACGTGCCATAAGTGGATCAAATTCCTATTCCCCCCGATAGTGTAGGACCTGGTCTTTTCAAGGACCCTGTTCTCATTGGTATTTTTCCCATGCCACCACTGAACACCATTCAAGTCAACTTGATCTCTAGGTCGGATGACCCAAGGATCATCCCTTCTCCTAAACAGGTGACCTCTTTTGGAGAATCCATGCCTCTGACCCCAGTTGAAATTAATTATTGTGAGATCGTTTCTGCATCAGATCCTCCTCCTACTAAAAATGCTCCTTTGAGCAGGGCTCTTGATGTTTATTCTCAATCCCCTTGGCTCGGCGATGCAGATTCGCCTGATCCTTTGAGAGAATTCTTTCTATCTGACAAAGCTATCATGGAGATGATGTCTCTTGAAGTTCTGCCATGGAGTGATGGACATCATCGTTCCTCGTTCATGCCCGACCTGGGGGCAATGTCTAATTGTCTCAAGCGTTTTGAATCTTAGGTTCCCTCTCCGCCTCTCCAAATGCCAATATTGACTCATGAGGTTCTTTCGAAAGGAAATCTGAGTAATATCACTCAAACAATGCCTATCGAAATCTCCATTAAACCGGGGGTCGTTGAGAACATTCACGTGGGAGTCACTTGTTCTCCTGAAGAGATTCAAGTATACACTTGCCTTTTCCGCAAATTCTAAGATGTTTTCGCGTGGTCTTATGAAGAGATGCCTAGGATCAATCCCAGTATCATCATGCATGAAATTCTTACCTATCCTGGTGCGAAGCCTGTGTGCTAGCATCTACCCTATTACATCCTCGAAAAGCCACAGTTATAAAAGCAGAAGTTGAGAAACTTCTCCCCCTCACAGAATGGGTTTCCAATATTGTCTCTGTAGATAAGAAGTAGGGCACGATCCGAGTCTGTGTTGACTATTGAGACATCAATCACGCTTGTCCTAAGGAAAAATATCCCACCCCATTTATACATCATATCATCGATGATTGTGCGAGGAGTGAGATCTATTCCCTTATGGACGGCTTCTCGGGTTATAATCAAATTAATATTTTACCCTCTGATCAACATAACACTACCTTCATCTGTCCATGGGGCACGCTCGCCTATAAGAAGCTCCCGTTCGGCTTAAAAAACGCTGGAGCCACCTTCCAGCGTGCAATTTCCTGTGCCTTTCATGAAATACGTCACATTGTTCAGTCATATTTGGACGACCTGCTGACTCATTCAGCTCGGTGCGAAGACGATCCTGAACATCTCTGCCAGATTTTTCTCCGCTGAAGACATTACAACATCAGGCTTAATCCTCACAAGTGCGTCTTCTGCATTGAATCTGGTCGTCTTTTTGGATTCATTGTCTCTAAAGATGGAATTCTCCTTGACCCCCTCAAGGTTGAGGCTATTGTTAATCTCCCATCCCCATCCTCATTGCATCAACTTCAGAGTATTCAGGGGAAAGCGAATTTCTTACGTCGCTTTATCTCGAACTATGTAGAAGTGGCCAAAGGGTTTACGCGACTTCTAAATCAGGGTGTTCCCTTCCATTGGGATGAGATTTCTCAGCAATCATTTGATAAACTTAAAATGTTGCTCGTCAACGCTCCATTAATATGTCCTCCCAACTATCATCGTGACTTTACCCTCTATTTGGCTGCCACATTCAGCATAATTGCCATGGTTTTGGTACAAGATGACTACAACGGAAATGAACATGTGGTTTATCATATGTCTCGGAATCTCCTCGACACTAAAACACATTATGCCCATGTCGAGAAGTTGGCACTTGTCGTGGTCCAGGCCGTTCATTGGTTTCTCCATTACATCCTGTTGCGCACGGTAACCCTGATTTCTGATTGCAACCCCCTGAATTACATCTTGTCTCGACAATTACTAGGGGAAAGTACTCCAAATGGATTGTGATCCTTCAGGAGTTAGATTTGGAGTTCACTACTGCCAAATTGATGAAGTCACTGGTTTTTGCTGATCTTATCTGTTCTCTCCCTACCAACTCTGTTCCATCTCAATCCAAGGATCATATCCCGGATGAAACTCTCTTTCTAATCAGCACTCATGATCCATGGTACATGTTAGGACCCTATAATATATCTTTTTGACCATACATTTTGCTACCATTCTACTCTTTTCTTGTTCATATTTAAAGCCTATATTATCACTTTCATCCATTCTTCCAAAGGTATATAACGTTCTTCTCTTTACTATATGTTCAACTTGTTTTACATGTAATTTTACATTACTTTCATATTTAACCATTAATCGGAATATATAGTTGCTGAAACAGTTTAAAGACTGTAGTTAATTCATCATGGCTATCCGAAGACCGCATTGCTGAAACAGTCAAAATAGTACGCAAATCTCGTTGCTAAAACATCCGTGATTTGCGATTCTGAAGCAGTATTTCAAGCACGAAAGCAACAAGAAAAGATAAGTAAAGGAGTGGTTACACTGGCCGTAAAAATTGCACCTCGAAGTCAGTACCATCATAACCATTGTAACAACATTTTTCTATGGAAGAACAGAATATCCTATTTCAGTATAGAAGATCAGATCGGGTTAAGAATAGGATTTCTATGACATAATCAGTTGTGTAATAGATGTCTCCTCTTTAAAAAGAGGAGACATCAACATTATTGGGGAGACTACGAAAGCTTTATTTTTGAAAGAGACTTACAGAGAAGGAACATGAGTCCTTTGTAATATGTTACATTTGACAGATGAATAAAAGCTTGTTCTGAGCATTTCTTTTTAATTGCTTCTCCTGGGGAATCTTGTGAGAAGGGAAGGGCCCACCTTCTTCACAAGATTCACCCATTTATTTCGGTAGTGTGTTAATTTTTATTTTCATTTACGTCTTGTTAAAATCTGTTTGCTGAAATCATTTATGTAGTATTCGAACTCTTTTATCTATTGCTAAAACTCTGTTTCTGTTGATTATTGCATTGTTTTCATACAATTCATTCCTAGGTAATTGTGGATTATTTTAATTGGTAATCTTGTTTACATAATGATTTTGTGAAAGCGTGGTAATCAGAAACAGGTGCTGAAGATTCCTACTTGGGGAATAGGGTCTTGTTCTTTGTTATATCATAATTGGTCTTTTCTTCTACAGATTGGTTTCCTTTCCTAGATTGTTGCCTTTTTAAATGTAATCTAGGATTCTTTCAGTGATTGTCTGTAATATAAAGATTGCCTTTGCTATAACTCAAGTAGAACTTCATTTTGTTTGAAACAAGGTGTGATTAGTGTAATTTTTACTACAATTTTTCATTGCTTTTGAGATTTAGCATATATAGTGTGTGATTGCCTTTGAAATAAACAGACTTCCATGGGTTGACAATTTATGTAGCACTTGATTGTTTAAATTAATAAGCAATTAAAGTGACCACCATTTTGGTGCCGTTGTTGGGGAAGGAAATTATAGATTTCAAAAGCATTGAGTTTTTCTTTTAGATGTGCAGATTGCATGAGAGGACGCAGAGCCCATAAGAAACCTAACCCTACATGTGGCAAGGGCAAAGGAGGGGGAGGAAGAAAGACCTTTATTGAAGAGATTGTATCAAAAGCTGAATCTTCTCAGAGGCTAAGCTCTCGAAGGCTAAAGCCTCAACATTCCCCTCAATAAAACTACGAAACAGAAGAAATTTCGAGCCCTAAAAACATTGAAGAACCAGCAAAAAACGTTGAAGAACCAGTAGAAAATGTTGAAGAGCCAGTAGAAAGCGTTGAGGAGCCAGTAGAAAACATTGAAGATCGAGCAAGTGCAGCAGGAGATCAAGTGATGGAGGGAAACAATGAAGGATTATTCGGCGGAGGATAAGTAGATCCTGAAGGAGAAGGAAAAGATGAGAATTCTCTCTCTACATTGGGATTTCCTATTGGGGATCTTCCTAGAGGAGCAACTCCCATGAAGAATATCCCACTTTTAGCCTTACCTAACTTTCATGGTTTATCTTCTGAAGATCCTAATGAGTTTATTTTCGAGTTTGATATATTATGCAGAAGTTATGATTACATTACTAATGCCCAAAAACTAAAGCTATTTCTAGCAACACTAAAAGGAAATGCACTAAGGTGGTTCATGAGTCTTGGAGGCCATGTAATCACAACATGGGAACAAATGAAACAGAAATTTCTGCTCAAATATCAAGACTACTACAGAACTAGAGAAAAAATAGAGGAACTAGTTAAGATGGTACAAAAGGAGGACGAGAATCTGGAGGGCTTTGTGGAAAAACTACAATACAACTTGCAGAGATCCAATCATCCCGATGTAAGTAAGGATATTCTTAAAACAATATCACTGAAAGGGGTGAGGGGTGACTTTCTAGATATGCTAAATATGCTTGGTAAAGGGGACATATCTAAAGAATCATATGATGAAATTGTTAACCTCTATAAAATATGTTCAAGAGGAGCTGCAAGGAATAGATCAAACAACAGGGATACCACATATTCAAGAGTTCAAAAATCATCTAGTGGAGGAGCAACAAGAGCTGAAATAGGTAATTTACTTGAGGAATTTTAAAATGAAATTTTAAGTTCTTTTGCTTCACAGATTGACACCTTGCAGGTTAAGAAAAAACAAGTCGAAGCAGAAGCAGCTTTGGCTGTCTTTTGCCCCAAATGTAGAGATAAACACCCACTAAGGGAATTCCCATTAGACAAGGTGCCAATTTGCACCCTTTGTGAGAAAGATCATGAAACACAACAATGCCCTTATTTACCAGGAATAAAAGAATCATTGCAACCAACCGAAGAAGAAGTTGAAGCAGTATATCTGCTGACACAGAGAAGGCAATGGAAACCACTAGGACAAGGTATGAACTCTAATATGCCATTTACATCTTCTAATCGTTGGAACAATTATCCTTCTTTTAGTCAAGAAAATTACCCTCCCTTTAACCAAATGAAATACCCACCCTTCAATCAAATTAATTACCCACCCATGCAACAAAGAAAATCCTCCCTTTTTAGATCCTGCAATGTGGACTCCTTGGCCTCCACAACAAAAATCTTACTTTAACCAATGGAATCCGAATTGGAGGGGTCCACAACTCCCGTTTCCAAATCAATTTCCTCAATTTCAGAAACCACTTCCTCTACCATCAGGTGCTCCACCGAATAATCAAATGATAAGACCCCATCTACCTGTACAACCAAATCCTAACCCCAATAATAAAGCTATGAAAGTTATTGATATTCAAAACCAGCTTATACTTCCTGTTTTCCCTGCACAATGTAATGACATTCATTTACTATCTAGGAAAATAGTTGAACCCATTATCGATGATGTTACCTCTTTTGATTATGATAAAGAAGAGATTGAAAAACATGATTCACATAAAGAGGTACAACCACCCTCTAATAAGGGTGTTGAAACAGCAGAACCACCATTCCCTGAGCGTTTAGTTTTAACTAAAACTCCTGAGCCACCTGCTTTTAATCTTCTAGGGGAATTACATAATCTATATGTCAAAATTCCACTTTTACAAGCACTAAGAGATGTACCAATTTATGCCAGAACTATGAGAGATATTTGTGTTAAGAAACCCGATAGGAAAGCTAAAGATCCCCTTATAGTTCATGTTATGGGTGATCTATCTGCATTAATGTCCAGTAAAGCTCATCCAGTTAAATATGGTGATCCCGACCATCCTAATATCACAGTGCAAATTGGAAAAACAATAATCCCTCAAGTTCTGGTAGATTTAGGTGCTGCTATAAATATTATGACTCTTCAAACTTCACAATTGTTACAGCTGAAAAACATAATCAGAGATACACCAAACATTCTAGAGTTAGTTTACCATTCTAAAATCAAACCGGAAGGAGTTATTGAAGACCTAGTCATCTTAGTTGAATCCTGGAATAACCCAGCTGAATTTGTGGTGTTACAGACTAAAACAAAGTTGGGGGGACATCCTCTAATTTTGGGAAGGCCCTGGTTAGCCATAGTCGATAGCTTTATCAGCTGCAGATCTGGTTCAATGACAATTTCCAATGGATATGAAACTAAGAAGCTTACTCTCTACCCTCACACTACACCCATGATTAATAATGATAATTCTATATGGATGGACTATGATGATCATGCTATTCAACCTATTTTGACTATCGGACAAGATTTAAGCCTTAAAGATACCATTGAGGATGAGCTAATTAATAATTTCATTTGTGAACCCTCCTCCGTGATTCCTGAAACACATAATCAACTGGCTGCACTTTTGAAATCAGATACCCAGGAAAAGCTTAAATATGAAGATCTACCTCAAACATCAACCACCATCTCTTCTAAAAGTATAACAGTAGAAATCAAACCTGGCAAAACACTGAACATAAACCCCAACTTGACAGTTGTTGAAACACAACAATTAATGAAGTTACTGCTTGAAAATAAGGAAGCATTCGCATGGGACTATACATATATGAAGGGAATCTCTCCTTAATTATGTACTCACTGGATGTATATTGAGGAAGGTTGTCGACCAGTCTGTCAACCCCAACGACAAATTAACCCTAATTTAAGAGAAATTGTCAAAGAGGAACTTCAAAAATTGCTTAATGCACGGTTTATATATCCTATATCTAACAGTGAATGGGTTTCCCCATTGGGAATAGTTCCTAAGAAAAACAGGAAATGGAGAGTGTGTGTAGATTATAGAGCCTTCAATAAGGCCACTCAAAAAGATCACTTTCCTTTACCATTCATTGATCAGGTATTAAATAGTTTGCCAGGGAAGAAATTCTTCTCCTTTTTAGATGGGTTTAGTGGGTATAATCAAATCAGAATTGCACCCCAAGACCAAGATAAGACCACTTTTACTAGTCCTTGGGGAACTTTTGCCTATATAGTTCTCCCATTGGACTATGTAATGCACCAGCAACCTTTCAAAGAGAAGTTATAGGAATCTTTTCTAATATTCTCAATGACACTATGGAAATATTTATGGATGACTTTACCCCTTATGGTGTGTCTTTCGAAGATGCATTACAGAATCTTGAGAAAGTACTTAAACGATGTATACAAGCTCACCTGTCCTTAAGCACCGAAAAATGTCATATGATGATGAGTGAAGGAGTAGTGCTTGGACATTTTATTTCATCTCAAGGAATTCAGGTACATCCATCCAAAATACAAGTCATTCAGAATCTTCCTATTCCTAATACACAAACAGATGTGAGAATTTTCTTAGGACACGCAGGATATTACAGGAGATTTATTAAAAAAAATTCCAAAATAGCTTCTCCTTTGTTTGTGTTACTTATGAAAAGTGTTGAATTCAAGTGGACTAATCTTTGCCAAGAGGCCTTTGTAGAACTCAAGCATCAGTTATCCACAACTCCTATTTTGAGAGGACCTGATTGGGCACTTCCCTTTCATATATCTTCCGATGCTTTGGATACTGCAATTGGAGTTGTCTTGGGACAAGAGGAAAACCATCTTCCTTATGCTATCTACTTCATTAGTAAGAATATGACTCCTGCTGAGCTTAATTACATAGTTACCGAAAAGGAATTTTTAGCAGCCATTTATGCTATTAATAAATTTCAACATTACATTACTGGTTACTGTACTTTTGTCCATACTGATCACTCGGCTATCAAGTATTTAATGAAAAAATTTGTTACAAATGCTCGAGTCACCAGATGGTTATTATTATTACAAGAGTTTGATATTAAAATTGTAGATCAACCAGGTAAAGAAAATGTTGTTGTTCATTTCCTTTCTCGGTTAAAAGCTAATGATAATACTCCAGTAGATGATTCCTTTCATGATGAATATTTATTTGCAGTTTCTTCTCACTCACCATGGTATGCATACATTGCCAATTATTTGGTTGCGGGGAAGTTACCATCACACCTATCACATCGAGAGAAAATAAAAATCATTCAACAAAGTGCTCAGTATAGCTGGATAAGTGGGTGTATTTTCTACACAGGACTTGATCATGAAATCTGAAGATGCATTAGAGAATATGATGTTTATGATATACTAAAAGCTTGTCATGATGGCCCTTGCGGAGGGCATTTTGCTTATAAGAGAACGACACATAAAATTCTTAGGATGGGTTATTATTGGCCCTCACTCTTTAAAGATACAAATAAATATGTCTGGGCTTGTGATTGTTGTCAGAGAATGGGTCAACCTAATCATAGAGATGAAATTCCATTAAACCCCCAAGTAATACTTGAACCATTTGAAAGATGGGCCTTATAATTTATAGGACCCATTAATCATCCATCCAACCAAAGAGTTTATATATTAGTCTACACGGATTATATGAGTAAATGGGTGGAGGATAAAGCACTCCTTAGAGCTAATAAAGAAGCTATCCTAGCTTTCCTATTTGAAGAAATCTTTGTTAGATTTGGAATCCCTAGAGAGCTAGTTACAGATGGAGGACCTCCTTTCATTTCTCATGGTTTCAAAGCCACCCTTCAGAAATATCACATTCAACATAGAATCACTATACCATACCACCCCCAAGCCAATGGGTAGGTGGAGAGTACAAACAAAGTAATAGAAGCAATTCTAACAAAAACAGTGAAGGAAAACTGGAAGGATTGGTCTCAAAGGATCCCTGAAGCGCTATGGGCTTATAGAAATACCTGGAGAAATACTAAAGGATTTTCTCCCTATGAATTGGTTTATGGTAAAAGTGTTGTTTTTCCTGTGGAATTTGAAATTAAAACCTTAAGAACTTCTTTAGTTGTTAACCTTGATTTGACTGATGCACAGACAGCTAGGTTGCAGCAGCTTCATGAATTGGATGAAAAAATATTATATTCCATTCATCAGACAACTATGATCCAACAACAAAGAAAAAAATGGCATGATAAAATCATCAAGCATAAGAAGTTCCAGAAAGGTAATTGGGCTTTATTGTATGATTCTCGGTTTGAAAATTTTCAAGGGAAACTACGTACAAGATGGCTGGGACCTTACGAAATAGATATTGTTTTTCCCAATGGAACAGTAAGGCTCCTAACAATTGATATCTCTAAAACACCGCTATTAGTAAATGGTCATCGGCTTCGTCTGTACCAACACCCTATTTCCAAAGAAGATTTCAAGGTCACTTGCATGGCAGATGCACATTATCTCTTTTTAAGGGAGCCATCTGCTCCTCATTGCATTTGATTTTTCTAATTGTATTTTTAGCATTAGATTATATTTCTTATACTAATAATCCCTGTCAAGGGCTGGCATGTTACAATTGATTATTTTGCAGATTCTTGATTCGGGAAAGGCTTACCAAGAAAGGACAATTTCACCACAAGTAGATCCAAGCTTCATTTTGAGAAACATTGCTCCCCTCACTTCAACTCATTCATAGTTCACTTCCCCATCTTCCAGTAACATTTCATCATTCATTCCCTTTATTCCTTTTTCCCTTTTCATGTCATTTTCCCTATTTTTCACATTGTTGAAACACCATTCTTCAGCAAATAATTTTCCTATTTTTCACATTGCTGAAACACCATTCTTCAACAAACATTTTTCCCATTTCCCCACTGCTAAAACATCACTCCTTAGCAACACTTTCCCTACTTTCCCTACTTTCCCATTGCTAAAACACCACACTTTAGCAGCATTTCATCCATTTTTCTCATTTCTAAAACACCATTTCTTTCTCCAAAGATATGACTATGCAACATTTTATGTCATGAAACCATCTTCTTCAGTTCTTTCATTCTCACTTCTCTTATTTCTTATGCTACTCCCATCCTTTCACTTCCTTCTCCTATGATTAAATAGACCTCTAATATAATCTCCCTCATGTTTCAAAAAGCTTCTAAAGTTCTTCCATGACTACTGAGCTAGTATAAGCAAGAACTATATTTTTCGAAGTACAAATCAAAGGTAAACATGAGGTATGTAAATTTTATATTTAAGTATAATTAAACTATGGTTAAATGAGAATATTTCACAAATCCCCATACATTTAAAGTCATTATTTCAACCATAGTTGGGGGGGGGATATCGAAATTATATGCCATCATTTCACAACATGCCAATTACCGTCATATTTCTTACCCATTACCTCACCTCTTCACTATTATTCCATGTTCTCATTCGCAAAATTTACTCTGTTTGAAGTGCGGTAACTTGGATATTTGACTGTGCATTTTACCAAAGTTGGTTAATTATGGGAGGACCTGCTATTCGACACGAGCCCGACACGATAGCTCTGCTCGAATTATACCTAGAAGTGTATCATATTTTTCAACAGGTAGGCTGGGTAGGATATTTTCAGAGGCTTTAGGAGTTTGATCCACAATAGGTCCTTGAATTTTCACGAAACCTTTATGAATATCATTCTATTGTCCAGGGAGTTTGAATTCCAGTCTTAGAGGGTGACATAGTACAGGTTTCAAGTCTACTGGTCACTAGCACACAATGGTTTAGCCGAAAGCATATCATTCTGAATGCACAACAGGATTTTCTTCTGCCAGGAGAACAAGTTGAGCCTAAAGGTCGGCGTGTTCGACTTAACTCATTGCCGCCTCCTTGGCCGAAAGTTGTTGAATTCGTCAAACATTACCTCACTTGTGAAGGTCGCTACTAGGTAGTCTACCAGCATGATTTTGTCTTGTTAAATCATTTACGACATGGTCGACTGCTAAATTTTCCTTATTATTTACTTGGGTGTCTTAGAAATATGTCACATTATTGCAAACAGGTAAAATTCCCACTCCTTTCCCTCACCCATCACCGTCTTATTCAGCTATTGATTCAGAGGGGTTTTTCTCAACAAAACCCTCCCCTAAAAAATCCACCCATAGACCCTCAACAAGCTATTGAAATTCCTCAAGAAGTTGCTGACAATCCTTAAGAAATTCCTGAAAATCCCCATGAGCAGCAACCAGAGAACATCCCTGACCCTCCAGCAATTCCATCCACAGAACCAACTAATCTAATTAACCATTCTTCAAGTCCATCCCACAACTTAGCAGAATCATCTGATCCTACTGTCCATATTCCCAGTGATGATTCTCAAGCTGATAACCTCCCCTCCTCTATTCGTAAAATTAAAAGGAAAATCACAACCGCCTTTCTACCAAAAAGAAAAACAAGGGTCGCAATTAAAGTAGCCACCTCCTATGATAACCCTTCTCCTCAGGAAAAACCCACTCATAAAAGGAAAAATAAAACTAGTACTTTTTCTGCCTTTCTACCTAGGAGGCGAATGAGGACATCAACTAAAGTAGAAACCATTGCTACTACCCGTGACCCTAAAACCATTTTGTTAAAATCCCATACACCACCACCCTCCCAGACCCTGGAATCTTTACCTGTCTCACCCAGTGGCACTGAAACACAAGAACCACATGCCCAGGGTACTGCGACATCATTTTCTATATAACAAATAGATGTCACACAAGAACTAGCTCCTCAGTCAGTGGCTGCCACACAAGAACCAACTATAGCTGCCACACAAGAACCAGCTACAGCTGAAACACAAGAACCAGCTGCTGATGTACAAGAATTAGATGCCTAGGATGCTACTCATTCAGTAGCTACCACAAAGGAACCAACTCTAGCTGCTACACAAGAACCAGTTACATCTGAAACACAAGAACCAGTTACTGAGACTGCGACTGATACACAAAGTCCAGTCACTTTGGCTTCCCTTTGACAAGAAAATGAGTTTCTAAGATCATAACTGGAAAACTATAAGCAAGAATTGGCAACAGTAAAGGAAGCCTATGACAAGGAGCTTAATTTGTATACCCTATCTCATGCAGCATCCATGGCAGAAAAACACACAGAAAATTATCAATATAAGGAATATATTTGCAACCAATGTGGAAATATTTATCAGCAAGCGGGATATAAAATATTTCAAGTCCCAATGCCGGGAGCATTTACATCTTCTGCAGTCAAAGAGGAACACCCTATTGTTACACAAGAACCAGTAGGGCCTTCAAAAATTTTAGAAAAATAAGCTAATTTACAAGTACCCCAACCTACTATATCTGTTAAATCTGAAGTTCCTATTGTTATTTCTACTCCGACTATACCTCAGCCTACCACTTGCAATACTGAAACACAAACTAAACCATGGAATGAGCAGTAAATAATGAATAAATAGAAGGAGTATGCCATTTCACAAGATAAAATATTGCAGTAGCACAAATTAGTATGGCAAAATCATATATATTAAAACTGGGATATTTTGGTGCAAACATTCCTGCAATCTAGGGCTCGTAAGAAGCAGAATAAAGAGCTAAAAGGAAAACTGCTCCTGATGTTTGAATTGGCACAAAAATTATTGGATGCTAGGAAACCATCTCTAAATTACTCTCTATTCCTCACAGTGTTGGGTATGTGTTATATTCTTTCCACGACTAGCCCCACGCGTTGTACGTCGCACTGGGCGCAGCAGGGGGGTCACAAGGGGGGAGGCAGCCCCCACTGTTGGGGTCCGGGGCAGTGCCCCGGCGAAAATTGTTTTGGTGTGCAAACCCACTCATAGGCAGACCACCCATGTTTTGTGCATGAGTTTGCACATGGTTTTGGGGTAAGATGGTTTTCTAACTTTCCAGACTTAGATCCGCCACAGGGAATCTCCTTAGTGTTCTAATCCAGTATTAATGGATTAAGCGGAGTGGTATGCCTGCATGTATATATATGTCATCTAACACTGGGGTTAGGGAAGACAATGAAAATCAAGCTGTCATCTCGATTTGGGATCTAGGGGAAAATATCTCGTTTTGATTGCTTTATGTTTTATTCTCTCACTATTGTTTATCTTCTCGTTATAAGACTGTAGATACTGTCAGGAAGAAACTCACATTGGTATCGCAGCTATTTCGGCTTCAAGGGGACGCTCGTCGTCGAGGGTTTTTTTCTGTTTGCTGTGACTCGTTCAAAGGGGAGATCTGTGGGATCGATTCTTGCGGTGAAAGAAGATGGCGAGCGGCGAAAAGATAGAGATCGAGAAATTTAATGGTCAGAGTTTTGAGTTGTGGAAACTCAAGATGGAGGATCTGCTGGTGGATAAAGATCAGTGGATCGTGGTAGATCAGGTACTAAACCAATGAAAATGTCAGATGAAGACTGAAAGAAGCTATATTAGAAGGCAAAGAGCACAATACGGTTGTGTGTGTCGATTCCGCATTGCTGGAATGTATTCAAAAGCGTCGCAAAGAATTTGTGCTAAAACTTGGGACTTTGTACCAATCTAAGTCTCTGATGAATAATTTGTTCTTGTGGAAAAAGCTGTACAACCTCAGGATGAAGGATGGAGACTCGGTGACAGAGCATCTGAACGCCTTCAATACTGTGGTAAGTTAGCTATCATCTGTTGATATTAAAATCTCAGATGAAGATAAGTGCATCAGTTTGTTGTGTTCTCTACTAGACTCGTGGGATATTCTGGTTATTTCAATAGGTAGCAATACAACTACCTTGAATTTTGATGACATTATCTCAGCCTTACTATCAGAGGAAATGAGACGGAGAAATATGGAGGGCCAGAATGGAGATGCCTTATCTGTATGAGGAAGGTCACAAAAAAAAAACAAGAATAAGGTTTCGAGTGGGAGATCCAAATCTAGAGGGAGATCTAAATCTCCTGGAAAGTTTGTAAAGGTATGCTGGAAATGCGGAAAGGAAGGGCCCTACAAAAAGGACCGCAGATCTAAAGCTCCTATGAAAGGAAAGGGATATGATGATGCTCCTTCTACAGAGGAAAAAACCACCTCGGATGAACGTGGGGATGTGTATTTGGCTTCTTCTTCAAATACACATGTAGATCATGAGTCATGGTTGATTGACTCAGGTGCATCCTTTCACTTCACTCCCCATAGGGAGTGGTTCTGGGAGTATGAGAAATATGATGGTGATGTCTTCCTAGGGGATGATAGGAAGGCCAAAATCATCGGACGTGGAAAGGTCAAGTTGAAGCTGCAAGGTGGAAGGATTAGAACACTTCCTGGTGTTCTGCATATTCTTGCATTGGCCAGAAATCTGATTTTTGTAAGCAAGATGGATGACGCATGTGTAAAAACAGTGTTCAAGAAAGATGCTTGCAAGATGGTTCGGGGAGCACTAGTATTAATGCAGGGAGTTCGGATTGGAACTCTATTCAAGCTACAAGGTAGCACTTTTATTGATAGGTGTAATAGTTCTGTGCAATAGTTATGTGGTTCACGAAAGTGGGCAAATCTGGTATCTCTGGAGAAAAGACCATGTTATGGCATCAAAGGCTTGGAAATATTGGAGAGAAGAGACTGTGAATCTTTGCATTAGAAATGGTATGGTAGAAGGTATGTCTAATTTCTCTCTGGATTTCGATTTCTGTGAACATTGTGTATATGGGAAGCAGAATCAGGTGAGTTTTCCTTCTGGTGCTAAGAGGGCGAACAAGATATTAGAACTTGTGCACAGTCATGTGTTTGGACCTGTGTCAATTCCATCACTGGGAAAGTCTATGTAATATGTTTCATTTATAGATGGCTTCTCAAGGAATACATGGATATATTTCTTGAGGAAGAAATCTGAAGCTTTTGACAGATTTAAAGAATTTAAGGCTCTGGTGCAAAACAAGACAGAGAAGAAGATAAAGGCGCTGAGGACAGATGATGGTGGGGAGTTCTGCAAGACGGAATTTGAAGAATTATGTAAGAAGTATGGTATAGCACGATAGAAGACTACTCCTTACACACCTTAGCAAAATGGAGTTGCAGAAAGAATGAACATAACATTGATGGAAAAGGCAAAAGCATGCTCAGTGGTAACGGGTTAGCACAAGAATTCTGGGCAGAGGCAGTGGAGACTGCATGCTATTTGGTTAACAGATCACCTTCATTAGTGTTGGAGGATAAGACTCCACATGAGGTATGGACTGGTAAGAAACCCTCTCTTTCACATCTAAGGGTATTTGGATGTGATGCATATGTACATGTTCCAAAGGAGAAAAGGACCAAGTTGGATAATAAATCTGAAAGGTGCATCTTTATTGGGTACAAGGATGGTTTAAAAGGTTACAAGCTTTGGAACTCGGAAACAAGGAAGGTTTTGTACAGCTGAGATGTGGTGTTTAGAGAGGTGAAATATGTTGTTAAACATGAAATCATACCAAAAGAACCTGAAAAGATATATTTTGAGCTAAAGGAGTATGAATCAGACTCTACAGCAGAAGAAGATTCAGAAGAGGAAGAGCCACAAACTCCAACTTTGAAAGATGGTTAGAAAACCTTTGAGAAAGGTATAGTCCATCTTTCTATTGAGTTTATAACTATGTTGATGATGATCGCAGAACTATCGGGGAGCGGTAGATTCAAAGGTGGAAAACTCTGGAAGAGGCCATGGTTGATGAAATGGCATCCTTGCACAAATGAACATGGGATCTGGTGGAGTTGCCATTGGAAGAGGAAGGAAGCCCATCGGGAGAAAATGGGTGTTTAAGAAGAAGATGAATGTAGAAGGCAAGGTGGAGAAATACAAAGCTCGGTTGGTAGAAAAAGGTTATTCCCAGGTGCTGAGAATTTATTTTGGTGATATTTTTTCTCTTGTTTCCAAGGTTACTTCTATTATATTACTTTTATCTGTTGCTACTACATTTGATTTTGAGATAGAACAGATGGATGTGAAGACAAAATTTCTTCACGGGTACTAGAAGAGGAGATCTACATGAAGAAACCTGAAGGCTTTATGGTGAAGGGTAAGAAAGAACTGGTATGCAGGTTGAAGAAGTCTTTGTATGGGTTAAAACAGTCACCAAGGATGTGGTCTCAGAAATTTGATACCTATATATGGGTACTTGGCTTCACCAGAAGCAAGGAAGATCACTTTGTTTATTTTAAATTAATTGGTGACTGTGTTATTTATTTGTTCTTGTATGTGAATGATATGTTGTTGATTGGAAATGACAAAGAAATTATCCAAGATTTGAAGACCCAGCTGTTCTCCAAATTCGACATGAAGGATCTTGGTGCTGCAAACTATATTTTGGGCATGGAAATTAAGAGAGACCGGGAAAATAGGAAGCTCTGGTTAAACCAGAGGAAGTATGTCGAGACTATACTGCAGAGGTTCAATATGCAGGATAGTAAACCGGTGAATGTTCCTATTCCTATAGGTGTAAAGCTATCTACTGAACAGTGTCCCAAGACACAAGAAGAAGAGGAGGATATGTCCCGTGTTCCATATGCAAGTGCAGTGGGTAGCATGATGTATGAAATGGTTTGTACTAGACCAGAAATTGCACATGCAGTGGGAGTATTGAGCAGGTTTATGTCAAACCCAGGGAAGGAGAATTGGACAGCAGTGAAGCAGGTTTTCAGATATTTACATGGCACTAGTGATTATGGATTGGGCTACCAGGGAAGACTGGGATTGGAAAGAATGTTGGACATTCGTGGTTTTGTTGATGCAGACTGGGCTGGAGATCTAGATCAAAGAATATCTACAAGTGGGTATGTGTTTAGCCTATTTTGAGGTGCAGTCAGTTGGATGAGTAAAAGACAGTCTGTGGTGGCTCTTTCAACTACAGAGGCAGAATACATAGTAGCCACTCATGCAAGAAAGGAAGCAATTTGGTTGCATAGATTGTGTTCAAGTATGGGGTTGGTACAGCAAGCTATAAGGATAGACTCTGATAGCCAAAGTGCAATTTTCTTAGCTAAGAACCCTGCTTACCATTCAAAGACAAAGCACATTGATTTTCAATATCACTTTGTTAGAGATATGGTTGAGGCTAAAAGGGTGTTGCTGGTAAAGGTGGACACTTTGAAAAGTGTTGCAGATGCATTGACGAAGTCTGTGAGCACTCAGAAGTTCTCTTGGTGTAGAGAAACAATGGGTGTTGAATAATTGGCCCAATGACTAAGCTCTCCTGTGGCTCCCTGTGGAAAGAAAACAACAAGTGGGAGAATGTTGGGTATGTGTTATATTCTTTCCACGACTAGCCCCACAGGCTGTACATTGCGCCGGGCGCAGCATGGGGGTCACAAGTGGGGAGGCAGCCCCCACTGTTGGGGTCCAGGGCAGCACCCCGGCGAAAATTGTTTTGGTGTGCGGACCCACCCATGTTTTGTGCATGATTTTGCACATGGTTTTGGGGTATGATAGTTTTCGGCCCCTGGTATTTTGTAGATCCAGTCAAGGGAACTACGGTTATGTTCTAATCCAGGGTTAATGGATTGGGGTTTATGTATGCTTCGGCATGTATATATATGTGTTGTAACACTAAAAGGAATATAATGAAAAATAAAGTTGGTCATCCCGATTTGGGATCTAGGGGAAAATATCTGTGTTTATCTGTTTTAAGTTTTATGCTCTCGCTATTGTTTATTTTCTGTTATAAGATTCGTGTGTAGATAATTTCTGTTCAGGGTTAAAACCTACACACAGTTTGCCTCGCTTTCTTTCAAATGAAAGCAATCAAATATGGAAGATCCTATGAGGTGCTTACATCCAAACAGTTTGTGAAAACGTTTGCAGAAGCTTCCACCAGTGATCGACACTTACTATGTGAGTTGTACCTTCATAATGAAGCCATTCCTGAAAACAGAAGGTTTAATCTTAACCCTTTTGTTGGCGACATTCAGATCAGGGCCTTTGCCTCTGTCCTTGCTAATCAAATTACATGGCAGACTTCTTTTCTAGCAGCCTGACATAACGAAGATAATCATCTTCTCTGGATACGGCTAGAACCCCAGAACCCTGCCATCTTTGTGGCAGAATATTATCAATTTTTGAAGAAACCAGGGATGACTAAACATATACAGAAATTACAGGCTTCAGTACTCAAGGACTATCAACATTTTATTAAGGCCAAAGAAACTACTGCTTTAAGAGCAAATAATATGTTTTGGCAACAATATTCTAAGGAAAAGAAGGAGTACAATCCTTTCAGTCCTACTAATCTTGAAACTACATTATCTAGAGTACCCAATTACATCAAATGTGTTCAGCAATACATTGAAAAGTGGATAGGGTAGAAATTTCATTTTCCTATTTTGTGGATGCCAATAGAGGAATATCAGGCTCATCATAGGTTGGCCAACAAGGATGAAGTAGCAGCCTAACAAAGATTGCAAAATGCGCAAGGATTCAAATTCTTAACAGATAGTACCTTCCATAGCTACTGCTTAAGTAACTTGCATGCCAAAAGCCAGTATCCGAACTCTAATTCAGACTGAAGTTGCCTAAGGACATGCAACATTTTTAGTTGGGGGGGATGTTAGGACCCTATAATGAACCTTTTTGACCATACATTTTGCTATCATTCCACTCTTTTCTAGTTCATATTTAAATCCAATATTATCACTTTCATCCATTCTTCCAAAGGTATATAATTTTCTTCTCTTTACTATATGTTTAACTTGTTTTACATGTAATTTTACATTACTTTCATATTTAACCATTAATCGGAATATATAGTTGCTGAAATAGTTTAAAGACTACAGTTAATTCATCATGGCTATCTCAAGACCACGTTGTTGAGACAGTCAAAATAGTACTCAAATCCCGTTGTTGAAACAACCCGTTATTTTCAATTCTGAAGCAGTATTTCAAGCACGACAACAACCAGAAAAGATAAGTAAAGGAGTGGTTACACTGGCCATAACAACTGCACCTCGAAGTCAGTACCATCATAACCATTGTAACAGCATTTTTCTATGGAAGAAAAAAATATCCTATTTCAGTATAGAATATTAGATCAGGTCAAGAATAGGATTTCTATGACATAATCAGTTGTGTAATAGATGTCTCCTCTTTAAAAAGAGGAGACATCAACATTATAAGGGAGACTACGAATTATTTTTGAAAGAGACTTACAGAGAAGGAATGTGAGTCCTTTGTAATATGTTACATTTGACCGATGAATAAAAGATTATTCTGAGAATTTCGTTTTAATTCCTTCTCTTTGGGAATCTTGTGAGAAGGGAAGGGCCCACCTTCTTCACAAGATTCACCCATTTATTTCCGTAGTGTGTTAATTTTTCTTTTCATTTACGCCGTGTTAAACTTTGTTTGCTGAAATCATTTATGCAGTATTGGAACTTTGTTATCTATTATTGAAACTCTGTTTCTGTTGATTGTTGCATTGTTTTCATACAATTCATTCCTAGGTAATTGTGGATTATTTTAATTGGTAATATTGTTTACAGAATGAGTTTGTGAAAGTGTGGTAATCAGAAACAGGTGCTGAAGATTCCTACTTGGGGAATAGGGTCATGTTCTCTGTTATAGCATAATTGGTCTTTTCTTCTGTAGATTGGTTTCCTTTCCTATATTGTTGTCTTTTTAAATGTAATCTAGGATTCTTTTGGTGATTTTCTGCAATAGAAAGATTGTCTTTGCTGTAACTCGAGTAGAAATTTAGTTTGTTTGAAAAAAAGTGTGATTAGTGTAATTTTTACTACAACTTCTCATTACTTTTGAGATTGAGCATATACAATGTGTGATTGCCTTTGAAATAAATAGACTTCCCTGGGTTGAAAATTTATCTAGCACTTGATTGTTTAAATTAATAAGCAATTAAAGTGACCAATAGTACAATGATATCATTGTGTACCTTCAGACATCTACCTTCTGGTCTGAGTTGTCGAAGGATGCTCGACATCGCGTTTGGCATCAATCACAGCCATATCGCATTTTCAGAGATAATTTATATCGTTTCGGAGTTGATTTTGTGCTCCGTCGATGTTTGACCTTGGAAGAGGCTGAGAAAGTCCTAAATGACTGTCATAGTGGCACCTATGGCGGTCACATGTCCAGTTATGCTACCGCCCAAAATATTCTGCGCGCGGGTTACTTTTGGCCATCTATATTTAAAGACTGTATTATTGCAGTAAAGAAAATGTCATGCGTGCCAAATATTTCAATGCAAGATGCATGTGCCACCCCTCCCTTTACATCTTGTCATTACCGTAGGCCCTTTCGCCAAATGGGGCATTGATTTTATGACATGTAACCCTCACTCGGCCGGGGGGGCATGCTTATATCATCGTTGTCGTAGACTACTTCACCAAGTGGGCCGAGGTGATACCTACATTAGTTTTTGACGGTAAGACAACCACTCAATTCATTTTAAACCATGTGATCACACATTTTAGCATTTCTCAAGCTATTGTCACCAATCATGGCACTCATTTTCGGGACTACATGATGGCAGAGCTGACATCAAAGTTGGGCTTGCGTCATGATAGCTCAACGCCATATTACCCTCAGGAAAATGGCTAGGTTGAGGCCGTGAACAAAGTGCTTGTCACAATGCTTCAACTAACAATTGGTATTCACAAATCCAACTGGAATCTCCAATTGTTCTCAGCTCTCTGGGCCTACCGAACGTCAGTAAAGAGCGCGACTGGATTCACACCTTTCCAGTTGGTGTGTGATATCCCTTCACTGAAGTTGGCTATGGAATTACTGACCGACACTTCCCTGGAGGAAGAACATCTCCTGTATCTGGAACGACTGGATGAAACTCACCGCTTGGCTACTTTGGTTATCGAGGCACAGAAAAAGCAGGTAAAGCTCATTTCAATCAAATGATTTCTCCATGTTCTTTTATAGAAGGGGACCTCGTCCTCTTGTATGATCAAGCACATGATAAACTTGGGCCAGGTAAATTCCAGCCCATGTGGCATGGGCCCTATATCGTTAAACGTGTATTAAAAAATGGAGCCTATGAGCTAATCAATTATGAAGGGATTCCTTTGGCGCAACCTAGAAATGGGTTGTACCTGAAGAAGTACCACGCTTGAATTATTCTTGTGTGGTATGTGTACATAAGTGAGTAATTTCATTTTTGTGCATGTGTGGTGTGGTGTGCTTTGTAAGCATATTTCTACTGATTAGGTATTCTTTATTGTGCAAATGTCTATTACTCCTTTTATTGGTTTCGCGGATGGTGCCTCTCGCAGTACCAGGAATCTGTCCTTGGTAGCCTGGGTAATCTACAATCCTGCTGGTGAGTTAGTTAGTGTACAAGGTGTTTGTCTAGGGCCTGCTACAAATAATGTCGCAGAATATATTGCTGTTTTGGAATTATTGAATGAGGCCTTTAACCTCGGTATTTGTACATTACTTGTATATCTAGACTCACAGCTTGTAATGTTATAGCTCAATGGTCATTATTCAGTTAGGAACCCATCCATTTTAAGACTTTATCTACGTATTCATTTACTGGAAAGAAATTTTGATTACATCACATTTCAACATATACCCAGACGAATGAATGTGTTAATAGATGCAGTAGTTAATATGGTATTAGATATACATTTGCGCAGCATGTAAAAAACATCATCATATGTGAAAAAGATCCATCCAGAAATATATATATATATATATATGTCGAATGTTTGTAGTTTTTGTGCATCACATAAAATCCAAAAAAATATGTATGATTTAATAGTATCCGGAGACAACATGTCTCTCAAAAATATGCAAATGAAAAGTCTAGGTGATTAATCAGCATGGTGCTCATGGTAGCATGTTACTGCCCACACCAATCACCTCAGTAAATGATGAAGGCGACTAGGCACCCCCACGGTGTGCCTCTGATAAGCCATAGGGACATCAGCTAGGCGAGCATAATTAGGAATCCCACGGGCAATTCCCTCTAAGTTCTTAACCAGCTCATTCCCCTCACCCCCCTCATCTTGAGGGTCATAGGAGAGAGGGGTCCTCTGTGCAATCGACGACATCTGGGCGGGCCTCTCTGGGCCAACATCTGCATACATATAGGATCAATTGTTAGAACATGCATGTATACCAAAAAAAATCATAAAATTCATAAAATAAAAAAGATTCTTACCCAGCTCCTCATCCCAGTCCTCTCTTTTCGAGAGTGGAAGGTCTGGGTCTCCTGTGAAATCAGTACCGGCATAGGGCCATTCCTCTACGACGATCAACTATTTTTGAAGCCACCCGAAGAACTCGGGCCGCCATGACATTTGTTGACCCCCTCCTGCTATGGGCATCAATGCTACCCATGGAGCCATCAGTGGCTCTCTCAAAGGTGGATCTGCGACTATCGCCCCCTGGCCCTGGAAGATAGGTAGTCATTCGAGGATGAACAATACCAAGATTGACCCGTACCCAAACTGCTTTAGTTTGGAATTTTTACATTTTGTCAATTACCATTTGATATTCATGGCTACAGATGTAGCCCAATAAAATAATTTTGGGTTCATACATTCTGATGCCAAGAGGAGTTGTGTCTTGGTAGCCTCATGCGGCGCCTGCGACCCCGCGACCCGTGTAATAGTATGGAGCACCACTCTGAGTTCTATATCGGGAACAGTGTGAATGTCAACTTTCCTACTACCTGATCCTGTTTGTGCCCCTGGGCACACTCTTTCCATAACCATTGACATATTTTCGCCAGAAGGCCTAGTACTTGTCATAATCGAAACTAGACCTCTGCGAGACAATCCAGTGATGAAGTAAACATTGGACACTTTGAGTTCCAGCACTTGATCTCAAAGCATAAAATTCTCTTCATTCTCATCCCAGATATTGATCAAGTATTGTAACAATTCAAGTTGTGCCTTGAGACATGGTTTCAAGAAGAAGTTCTTTAATCTGCAATCTCGGAGAGCTCTCATGCATTGCTCATTCCCCATCTCCATTTCATCCTCTTCACTGTGCTCTCTTTCTTTCCATTCGATCACCATTGTGGCTTTGTACCTACATCAAAATGGTCATAAGCACATCATAAGATCCCCTTGGGAATTAAAAAATCTAATTGATTGGTTCATTTTTTGTGAAAATTGAGCGGAAAATGAGGTTGCATGGTTGGCGCAACTGTTTTGCTGACAATCCTGCCAGCTGACGCGACCCCTTTGCAAAAAGAACTAGATTGGTGTGGATCCGTGCCTCATACCTCCGAAAATTTTGTGAGCCCTAAATTTTCAAATCCTCCCCTTAGGGATCCCAAATCATGATGGAAAACTATGAAACATGAATTAAAATATAGCTAATGAAAGCACCTCTTATCTGGAAAAGGCGAGATCTGAAATGATGCACTGGATCATCCATAATCATCTCCGCAAGGTCACAAGGAAAAAACTCACTTTCGCTCTACACAAGAGGTAAAAAGTAAAAAGTAAATATGTTTTTACTATTTTGGTCATATTTATAACTTTTCAAAATAAAATTAGGTTTTGAAGCTTATTTTTCCAATATTTTATCATATTTTGTCGAAAAATGGGTTTTACGCTTGCTTTTTGTGCACCGACAGGTTTTCACGCGACTGGGACGATGATATGAGTTGTATTTTATACTTTTTCGGACTCGGTAAAAACACTAAAAAGTCACTATTGGAGTCATCTTTTAGCTCTTTTATGAATCTATAAAATGAAAAGATCGTCGAGTCGCTTGTTGTTTTGATCTCGTTAAATTGGCTTTGAAACGACATCTACCCAGTATACGTTTACCCCTTTTTCGAGTTGGGATAGATTATTTATGAAAAAGGAATACCCTAGCCTATCGTGACTAGGAGGTTTTCTCAAACACAGTTTTCTACCTTTTCGAATCTGAGGAACTATCTATGAAAAGGGACTGTTGGAGTTTACTTTTCCACTGTATTTTCAAACTCTTTAAACATGAAAACACTTTGAGTTCTTCCTTTGTCAGACTCATTAAAACTTGATAACATTGGACTCCGTCGTAATGATGATACTCGAGTTCCTCCTTCCTAGGGCTCATTAAATGTACTAGGTTGGATTTGTCCGAAGGACAAACTTATATCACAATCATATGCTATCCCCTTCAAGCTTGTTTCCAAAAATAATTGGGGTACTCACCAGAAATGGTGGGGAAAAATGGAAACAGTATCACCATCGTGTCGGCAGTATGTCGCTCTTGAACATGGCACTTGTCTGCATTCATGTCGGGTTGGGGACATATCATCTCGTTTTTTGTTTGCCTCCATGGGTTTGGGTAATCCTTTTTGACCGCTCATATACTCTTTTCCACATCATCATGACCTCAGATCCTTTTGATGTCAAATATTGCCAAATCTAGTGCCATGCTGCCGATATGTTCAACAGAAGTTGGCCTCTGCAGTTTTCAACCTCCCTCTGATTCTCCACTTATCTTGATTCACAAACATCATGTTTCTCTGTCTCGCATTGATGATGTGGGAAACATTATTGCCTACCTTTGATCAAGGTCACTTCTTGTCGACTTCAGCTCGTTATCCAAGAAGCTGATCTAGAGACTCCATTCAGGTACCTTGGAGCATGCATGCCTCAATGGCAAGTTCTTCACATTCGACGCAAGGTTTTCATCATTGGCCTTCGATTGGATGATTCTGCGGGTGTTCGAAGCTAGCTCACTATTCACATTCCATGGATTGTACCTATAGTACCTTGAGGGCCATCCTCATTATTGGTGGTTCCTCTCACGTCTGTTAATGGCTTTCATTATTGGCTGGTAATCAAACAATGTTCTTGCATGTTCGACTTCAGCTCACTTATTCACATGCTGGGACTTGTACTCTGTTCAGGTCGAGATGGAGCGAAAGACCTTGGGTTTTGTCTGATGAAATACAGGCTACGGGTTTTGTGGATTATCATGATTAGTTACATGACTCACTTGATTGGATGGTTGTGACCATACCTGAGTCTACTTGATGATCCTTCTTACTGGATGGTTGCGCCCATACCTTGGATTTCAGTTATTGTACACTCTATTATGGATGGCTACACCCATACCACATATCATGTATCAAAGATATCAATTGTACTTGTATGAAGATCCTCCGACGGCAGTGTTTTCAGTTGGGCACATTCTCATAAAGCATTTCACACATCCCTCTCTCTTGGACCTCATGCTTTAGGGGGCATCTGTTACACAGTATTTTGTCACCATCCCTATCATCCCCCGTCCCGCACATTGGAGGGATTTTCCCGTGACCTGTGAGCAGTGACATAACCTGAAACCACTTTCATGGAATCCCCTTGCATAAGGACAAGCATTCCTCTGAAGAAAGTTTCCTCTGAGAAACCCTAAACATAGATCTTTTTTCCTTGGCGCGACTAGCCAGTTTAGCCCTCGCGCCAATGGGGGAAATCCACCATAGAGGGCGCGTGAGCTGGCGCTCTGCCCCTATGTCTTACTCATGCCAAGCTTAATAAGGGATGTTTTTTAAAAATAAATGGCATAAGTTTGATTCCAAAAAACTCCTGAATGAGTCACCAAAAGGAGTTGGGTGGTTTGGCTCCGAATCTCCATGTACGGAAAGTGGTTTTCCACCTATCATGGAAGCTTCCTTAGAGATAGGGTCAATCCCATGATTATAGGGATCCCAAATCCTCTTCCCCCATCTATAAAATCTTTCCTTCTCCCTTAGAAAGCTAGCTGAACTTGTAGGAAGGAAAATATAGCCAAACAGCTATTGAGAGCCAAGCCGAAGAGAGAGAGCTTTGTCCAGTTTCCCGACAGGCTTCATTGAGACATGCTCCGCTGTCAGCCCTGCCGAAGGGAGATCAAGTGTCAGAGCTTTGGGTTGTAATATTTCCTTTTTTATGTTAATATAAGCGACTTTGATTATGGTTCCATTCACGTGTTTATTTCTTTATGCAATGACTTACATCCTCTCTGACTGATGTATGGTTACATGTTTTAGATTTTACGTTATATGCCATTGTTTCCTTGCATGTGTGCAGGTGTTCAGACGTGTCAAGCGGAAGGATCGTGATCTGCCAAGCAAGGGATGGCAAGCATTACCTTTTCTTCAATGACCACTACGTGGGATTTGGGGTAGGCAATTCATTATGAATTTTGTCATTTTGTAACTAGGAACCTGCGTCACTGCGTGACTTGATTGTTGCTAGACCTGATCTGGGCTAGTAGGGATCGCCTCTGTCCGCAGAGGGGATTTTCCTCCTCAACACCACCATATTCGACAGGTCCTCCAAACCCTATGACAACATAAGTTGTGAGCCAATTTGGAGAAATGCACTTTTGGTATGATCTAGGTTCAATATCTGGGGTACATGACTAATGAGTGGCCTGTGCATTTGGACCCAGCCAAGACACAAGTCATTCAAGATTGGCCAGCCCCAACCAATCTAACAAAGCTTCGCAGCTTTTTGGGTCTTTCCAATTTCCACCACAATTTTGTGTTGGGTTTCTCTCATATCACTTTACCTTTAAGTTAATTCACCAAGGGCGGAGCGAAAGAAAATTTCTTTTGGTTTTTATCCCAACAGAAGGTGTTTGATGATTTGAAGCATTTCCTCTGCTTTGCACCGATTCTCACATTACAAGACTTGAAACAATCATTTTAGATTGAAACAGATGCCTTCGACTATGATATTGGTGCATTTCTTACTCAGCATGGGGAACCCAGTGGCATATCGTAGTGAGACACTTTCAGAAATCGTCTAAAAGTATCCCACCTATGACAAAGAGATGCATTCCATTGTGAAATATTTCCTACAATGGAAGCATTACATTTTGGGAAAGGAAATGGTCATCCACACATACCACTAACCCCTATAGTTCATATAGACACAAGGGAAGTTGCAGAACGATCACCATCAGAAATGACCAACATACCTGCAGCAGTTCCATTTGAACATTAAGTACAAGAAGGGTAGAAACAATAAGGTTTCATACTGCCTCAGACAACCGTCAGTCATGGCACTGACCATTGTGCCTGAATCTTGTAGGCACAAAACTTCAGGGTGGCTACATCTTTACAAGAGAAATCTAGAATTCAGAAACACATACTAGACACTCCTAGAAGGAAATCAAGTTCAAAATTTTCACCTCCAAGATGCGATGTAATACCACATGGGACACCTATGTGTTCCTTCAAGTGAGCGTGCCAAGATGATTTGGAGGCACACTACATTTGGTTTGTTGGAAACTTCGAAGAAGAGGAAACAATGGCAGTGTTGCAGAATTATTTTTATTGGTCGAACCTTCAAAAATATGTTGGGAAGTAAATCAAATATTTCACCACATGCACAATTTCCAAACTGGCCATCAAGAAGCAAAGAATATATACTCCTTTGCCTACTCCTAGTATACCTTGGGAATCCATCTCCATTGATTACATGTCAGGCCTTTGCTCTACTAAACATGGCAACAACTATGTTTTCATGGCCGTTGACAGATTCTCTAAGATGGCCATTATGGTGGCATGCAAGAAGAGTATCAACGCAGAAGCCACTCCTAAGATCTTCTTTGAATGAGTGTGGGTACACTTTGGGATCCCAAAATACATTATCTAATATCATGATAGAAGGTTCTTAAATACATTTTGGTTAAGTCTCTAGTCGATGTTGGGTACCAAGCTCACTAATTCCACGACTTTCCACCCCCAAACTGATGGCCAAATAGAGTTCGTCAACTGGATGATCATACACATTCTATGATTTTAAAACCCGAATCATCCATGCACATGGGATGAAAGCCTCCCCTATGTCCATCATATCTACAACATAGCTCTCCATAGATCAACTGGACAGAATCCCTTTCACGTGGGGTTGGGATTTCATCCATTATGTCCCATTGATGTGTCCATACCATTTGCAGCTACTCAGGATGATTCAGCTCATGTCCAATCTGAAGTTGGCAGGGATAACAGCTTCATTAAGCACATTCATCACATCCGCAAGCAGTTCAATGAAATATTGGACAGATCCAATGTTAAGTACAAGCAGTGACATGATCATCATTGGGTGCCACACAAGTTCTAGGTGGGAGACAAAGTTTGGATACATTTGGATAAGGAGTGCCTTGTTGGGCCCCACCGCAAGCTTCGTCCACTCCGATGTGGGCCATACACCATCACCAATGTTGTATGGTAAAATGCATTCAAGCTCATCATTTCACCATTCCTTGACATGCACCCAGTGTTCAATGTGGACTACCTTCGGTCATACTTTCCACCATTACTGGAAACATCTAACATTTCCTAACAACTCACACCAATAGAGTTAAACCCAGACTACATGGAACAAACCATGACTAATCACATCATGGACACACATATCAATAACACTCACAAACAAAGGATCCAACTATATCAGGTTGTCAAAGCAGGCCAACTCCTTCACCAGGGAAGTGGTTCACTGGGGACCAAGCTCAACAAAAATTTCCTCACCTCATGAAGGCTTTTCACATAATGGGGACCATTCTTTCCTAAGGAATGAAGACTGATCGAGGTGGATATTGGTGGCCATGAACCTATTCCACCTATGCCTCCATTTGGTTTCATCATTTTCCTTGTTTATAGCAACATTTAGTATTTTTAGCAATTTTTTAGGTCCTAAACTTCTGGACCCTAAACAACATTTTTTTTAGGTCTACAGTAGGCTCTTGGCCATAGGCAGGGGCCTATCTCCATAGGTAGGGGCTTGTCGCAAATACTGTAGTACTCAAAAATATCTTTCAAACTAGGTATATCCTATGTGCCAAACAGATATAATATGACCAAGTGACGACCCTTGGAAGTTGGCTGCCCAACTAACCCCAACAGGGCCCACAAACTCTTGGCATTCCATCTCCTGGGGTTAGGTTTTTGGTTTTTGATGATTTTCTCTAGTTGTTAAATAATAAAAGGCCCTTGAGTCTCATTGTAACACATTTCAGAGGCATGTATCCACCACATATCTTTTCAGAGATAAGCTGCCATCGCCCAAGCTAGTTTATCTCCATTCTGTATGTAAGCATATTTAAGTTCTTTGATATTAATGAAATGAGGTGCTATTTTTCTTACATATTTGTATTTATGGTTATATCTATATTGTGTTATGTTCCTATTTAAATTCATATCATTCATCAAAATTTCAGAAGTAATTAAGAGATACAAATATACTTCATATTCTCATATTTGTGTGTATATGAATATTTTGGATCCCTTTCCAACTACCTTATATGTCTAATATAATGATAAAATTCACTCGAAAACCATGGATTATGAGCATGTCCCATATTATTGATGCATATGCCATGAATATGGCCACTTGTTTCATAATTTCCCTTTGAACCAAGGGAACCCCCTCAGGGGAAATCAGGGCAAAAGGATGCACAGGGTTTTGAGAAAGTAGCACCCCACAGAAGAGATCCATGATAGAAGGTATCTCCTTCACACAAGAATCCCCTCAACACACTAATAGGTATGTTACTCTAAGAAAGGACTTGGAAATTTTGGACACCCTAGCTTTAGGATACCCTCCTAGTGAACCTTAACACAGATCACAACTCCACAAAATAAAATCCCTAGAAATTATACAAGAGGAATCAAAGAAAAATAATAAAAATTTGAGGAAGTATTCCCATAGGGAACCCAAGGTGATATAGAGGAAATGGATGCGAACAAGTCTACTCTAATAATAATGGTAGAATATATACAACATAAGGACCTGTAAATAGTTCCTAAGAGAAATTTGTATATGCTTGAGCAAGCTTATTTAAATCTTTGTGACCACAAGGGATAGGCCTCCTAAAACCCAGGCTCATTGATCCATGCATCCAATTGGATATCCAAGTGTTTTCTAGTGTTTCTTTCAATCTTTGACATTGTTTAAAAATATTATTCAGGGAGGCTAAAGCAATGACTACTAAACAATTTCCCTTGGTTACTAAGTTGGGTAAACTTTTCCAAATGAAAAATTTGTTATTTTTTACCAAGAGAAAGCCAAATAATGGATATAAATGGATAGCGGGTCCTCAAACCCAACGATTTCCCTCGAGAAAGTTGAATTTTTGGATTGATAGGCCAACAAGCCTTAATCATATTGAAATGTTTCCTTATCTATTTAATTTTATTATTATTAATTTCTAAGTCTGTTAGCTACCTTTTCCTTGCTAATATACAATATATCCATTGGAAATATGAGTTTCAACCCTTTAAAGGCATCATGTATCATCTTTCTTCATCCCTTTCACCTTGGTACCTTAGATGAGATTCATCTTCAATGATGGGTTGCAGATGATATTTTTTTCCTTCATTTTTTAAAAATTCATGCCTCTTTGAAGCTTTTCTAACTAGCAATCACCTCTATATATCATATAGGACTAAGGCTCACTAACAGTAGCTTGTTGACAGTACATGTCCTCCCACAAAATTATGTTGTATTTTTTTATTGGATTTTTGGATCTCAAATGAGAATTAATGTGTTTTCCATGCTTTCTAATGTCTGGCATCAATTTTCAATTGGAATAAACACTAGGATGGAGCAATATCCCTCCCATAGAAAGGGAACAATGCCTCTTACTATTTGAGAGAGATGTATCAACATGCAAATTGTTTTTCTAAACTTAGATTACTAGTAAATCATCAAGGAAGTTAACTAGAAAATCATCTAAGAAAAATGGTATGGAAGAGGAAGAAAAGATTGATTTCCTTCATTTCATTCATCTTCCTTGAAATATTAAATGTTGAATATTTAGTAGTTTCTTTATGCGAGAGGTTTGATTGTTGTAGGTGGGTGAAGAAGTAACCATTTTCTTGTCATGCATGTGTATTGGATGGACCAGTTAGGTGTTCTTGGTCATATTGGAGTGGATGTGATTTGAAAATTGGCAGTATACATTTCATATTGGAGGTCTCCTTCCTCCTAATTTTATCACATGTTAGGTCAAATAACTTTGAATTTTTGATACTTCAAGTTTAATTGACAAATGATTTTCATGATATACATTTTCTTGTATGCTCGTTGGTATGAGGAAACCAAATGGAGAACTATTTTATATTTTCACAATATAGTAATGGGTACTTCCCATATCCACCAGATCTTCTTGTTAAAACCATATGTCTATGTCAGTTTTATTGGCCAGAGGTGGTAGGAAAATAATTATAAATTATTCACAATATTTGACACATACGTTGTAAAAGGCAGTGTTTATCTATTTCCTTTCAAACATTTTAATTGTTTAATGCCATATTTATGTAGGGCATATAAACTTATGCATTCAAACATAAGTATGCATATTGCCATGAAATCAAGCTTAAATAAAAGGTGATTGTAGGTATTTTTGTTTTTTAACAAGCAATTTACATCTCTAATATTAAATGTATCTTTGATGCAATTTGTTATATTTTCATATTAATTGCATTTCATTTTCATACCGATATTATGGTAGTTGGTCCACAGCCAAAGGGTTCAATATTTTAATGAAGAAAGGCCTAATTGATACCTTTCACCACCTAAACCTGATTTTCTCATGTCAACACTATTAAAAAAATGTAAATTTCATTTTATAATCTTAACTCAAGTGGTTTGGTAAACAATTCATTTATCTAGTTATGTGGGTTCAAGTCTCTAGAGACATGTTGTAACTAGTTTATTTGTGGGATTTATGAAATAATCGTATCTATGGTAATAGTGGAAGTCAATCTTTCGAAGTTACTAATTCTCCAAAAAAAATCATTCTGATTAAAATTAGTGATCATATAGTGTTATGAGATATGAGATGTTACCCCTACTCTGAGATGTTACCCCTAATCTAATAGACATTTAAAATGGTTTGGTCAAATCCTATTAGTTGTATCACTAATAAAAATGATATAATTTTCTTAATGAACAAGTGTTAAGTGTTTTCAAGTCATTCATCAATGCTCCCTCCCAAATATATTACGAGACCCATGTATATAATTTCACTTCACAATGTTGAATTCATCTTTCCTAGTTTCCAAATATACACTCACAAGTATATTGTTTACTACATAGTTGAACAGATTCGCATATTATTATTTACTATTCAAAATACAATTAGTTGATATAGAAGTATGAATGTTCAAACATGTTTGAATAAATTTTGTATTCATTTTTATTTATTAACTAGATCCTTGGCGGGGTTCAAGTGAAGAACATTAAACTCAAGTATACAGTCGATTAGTTAAAAGGGATAACAACCTCTTATCATAATATTTTTTTCACTCATATCTTCAGGGAATTAAATGCGGAAGCTAACACCCCTTTTAAAGATGGTCATGCTCTAGTTGAATTCATACGAATGTGGATGAATTAAGGAAAGGATTTTTGTACTCTTTAACCCTCAATATCTGCTTTATCTCAAATGATTTTTGGTTTTATATATAGTCACTAAGCTTATTATCTTAACCATTTTTTAGTTTCTTTTATAGTTCTTCCTAATGAAGACAATTTCTATCTAAGTTCAATTTTAGATAGGTAAAACATCTTTGTATGAGAAATGTAAGCTTTTTCCCTTGATATACTTAGTAGAAAAATAGTTTTTGGATATTATATGGACTTTAATCAATTCTTTTACATATATGGACTTTAATCAATTCTTTTACATATATGGCCTTTTATCTATTCTTTTAGATATATGTAGGATATTTTTGCTCTTGAGTATTAGACAATATATGTTGAAGGATAAAATCTGGGAGTCTATTTTTTTAATAGTGGATAAAGGACTTAAAGAATGCAATTTCCATTACGTGATTACCAATCATGATTTTTTCTTTTTATTTATAGAAAGAAAGAAAAAAAATCAAGTTGAAAATTTGTCACTAATGCTTCAAGTTTTCATCTAGAAACAATTATCAAGCATTTTTAAAAGATTATAGTGTTTTAATTATTTTTGTTGTACTTTGGAATTTATTTTTCAAACCCCCAAACAATAATGAAACTCCAAAAAATTGTGTTGATTTTAGTGGGAGAAAAGTTTTTTTTTTTTTTTTGTAAGTTGTAGCAACTTTTTTGATACCTAAAATGGGTTTCTATATTCAAATTTGTTTTTCTATCTTATAAAAAATACAGTTTCTCATTTAGCCTCTAGAACACCTTAAAAATAAAGTTTCTCATTTAGCCTCTAGAACACCTTAAAAATAAAGTTTCTCATTTAGCCTCTAGAATACTTTAAGCTACAATTTATAGAAATCAGCGTTTTGTTTATATTTTCCATTTTTTTTATAATTTTTCTTGTTTTTAAGTAAAGAAGATTTATACAATCACATAGTTCTAAGAGATTTTTAAAACAAGCCTTTTGCTTCTCTTTCTTTCTTTAGCTACTTTGAAACTAGAACCATTCCAATTGTGATTATTATGAATTTTGTTTTGGGCTACCAAAAATAGCATAACCAATGTGTGAATTTTACAAATAAATTCAATATATTAAATGTAAAAATTTAATTTATATAATGAAAATTTCAATGAAATAATGTACATATTTTTAATAAAAAAAATTATTTAAAAATATTTACCAACCATTATAAAAATAACCAATGAAAAATATTATAATGTAAAAATCAATTGTACATATGAAGTAACCAATAAAAGTCATTATAAGATATATCATCACGTAATTTTCTTTTTGAATATCAAATTTGCTGGAACGCTATAACGTGTTTCTTATTTTCATATGTTGGTTCCACTCAACATGGAAATTTGGCTCCTACTAGGTAAACACCACCTATCTTTTTAGATATTGAAACCTATAATGCCATACACAACATTTATTTTGCATAATATTAAAAATTGCATGTTATTTCACATCAGTTGCAATAATATTAAATATTACAAGTTGAATATTTCACACTATTGCAATAATATTAAATATTACAAGTTGAATATTTCACACTATTTTTTAGGTAAAGGAATAGTGAATATACAGAAAAAGATAACAGGGAAATTATTTTGAAAAAAAAAGATAGATTGAACGGGATAATTTCATATATATGCCACCCAAGACAATACAACCACTATAACACAACCAATGTGAGAAATCAATAAAATCGTAGTTAATGATTGATCGCTGATAGAGTGTCCAATCTTATTTTTCCCTTCATTTTTAGGATCTCATTAAGTATTAGGGTACAATGTACAATGATTTCAGTGAATGATTTTGCTGGCACATTTTAATGTTATTGGTGAATGGTGAATTTTGGTAGGTTGGTGTAATTAGAATAAATGTTTTGATATATTAGGTTTATTTTTTAATATAATTATTTTTAGTAAATATTATACGAGTTGTTTTTAGTGTGATTTTTTGAAAGTTTTTTTTGTGGATTTTTTCGGTCTAATTTCTCTAAAATTCAGTAAGAATTCATTGAAAACAAAAGTTTGATGAATAACTTTGGGCTATCGAAATATATAAATATTATATAAAATAAATGTAAATATATGTCTTAAAATTTTGAGAAATTATAAGATTTAAGTTTAAATTTGGGTAAGTTTTTCAAAAACTTTAATATAGGTGTTGGTTAAGTAGTTTCTTAGGGTGCTGAATCCATATATAAATATTATATAAAATAAATGTAAATATATATCTTAGAATTTTGAGAAATTATAAGATTTAAGTTTAAATTTGAGTAAGTTTTTCAAAAAATTTAATATAGGTGTTAGTTAAGTGATTTTTTATTTAAAGATTTTAATAATAAAAGTAATTTTTACAAAATTTCTTTTTGATAATTATTTTTCTATTTCATTACATTCTCAAATTATTGAGATTTTTTTTTAAAGTCACAAAGAATATAGGTTTAGAATATAATATTTAATTTATTTTCTAACTAACAAAAATGACACTATTTTATTGTCTTTTTTACAATTGCATTTAGATTCACAAGTCCGTATTAACACTTTTAGTATTTACAAAGAAAAATGTAGCTAGGTTATTAAACAAAGTCTTGTCATGTCGTGTCATGTTGGTGAAAGTGAGATGTTATGTTTGGCTCCACTAAGGTTTAAATATCTTTCATGACATATATTAATGTGTATGTGTTTTCTCCACACTTGATTTATGATAACACTTGGACTAGGTGCATGACTTGGGTGAGTTTGGCAAAATAAATTAAATAATTTTATTGTAGACTAGGTATGATAATCATAAACTCTCTAAAAAGAAAAAATTACCATATCAAAATGTAATATTTCCAATTAGTCCTAAGCTAATGGGAATATTCATTTTTGTTTTATTTTTCTGTTTCATGAATAAAAATGTAAAGGAGGTCCATAAAACTCCTAAACAGTAAATAAATCAATGCCAAATGTGAAAAAGGCTAAATCTTGGCTATGTAAGCAAGCACCCTTAGGTGTGAAAGGGGTTGGATATTTTGACTAGGTCAACCATGACCAAATCTACAACGCTGTCTTGGAGGAGTGGCCATCAATGAGGCACAACGCAGTTTTAGATGGAGATGGCTTGTGTGAAAGAAGTTATTTCATTGAAGGTGGTTTAGGGTTTACAACCTCTTAACTTATAAAAGGAAGGGGATGGAAGCATGAAAAGGTTGTTGAATGATATTTGATTTCTGAAGTATTGTCTGTTTAGACATACAACTTTCTTTAGTTGTTTAGCCTAGATTGCAAATGATGTTTAGCATTGGGTGTTCCTGATCGAGAATCCCACCTCTTCCCATTGAGTAGCTCTTGGGAGAGACTTGTATTGCATAGTCCACTATATGGCTTGAGGCCAAGCTTCTTCTTCCAACTACAATGCAGTTCTTGTTGAGGGTTTGGTTGTCTTTGAAAGCTGTGGCAAGTGGAGGCTAGATCTACTGAAATCTATACCATTTTAATGCTCCTTTTCAGTGGGGAAGGCTTCTATCCCATTAGCAAGAGATTATTGGATCATTGGAGCATCAATTTTAGATCTTGGCATGTGGCCAAACATTATCTAAACCCTACAGTGCAGTTTTACTTCCAGATCTGTGTTTTTCTATAGGTGTTGTTGGAGGGTTTTTGGCACATATTTTGGAGGAGTGATTTTCATGCGTTGAGGATCTGCCCTTCACTTTTGAGATCCATTGAAGAGGATCATTATATTGTATATATCAGATCAAATCTTAATATTCCTGAATATATGAATATTTCTGCAGATCTGCAGATTTAGATCTCAGATCTACTCCTTGTACATGATTTTTTGCTAGAAACCCCAAGGGGGATTGAAAGAGGAGCCTCTATAGTGTATGGATCTGTTATAGATTTGACATTTCATGCACTCATATGCTCTAGATCTAAAGTGTAATATTCAACTGCTACAACTCAATAAAATAACGTTGTCAAGCCTTTCTCAGTCTATACATGTGATTACAACACCTCTTTTGGAGGATTTTCTTCTATTGGAGACTTCTATTGCCTGTTGTACATATTATGGGCCATCTTATGCATATCTTTTGTTGTTATAAATGTAAATAAAGAGTCTCCAGATTGGCCTCCTACTATTTTTTAGATGATCAACACTATTTTCCTGCATACCTTTCATATATTACTGCATTCCCATTTTGGAATATTACAGTGGTATTAGAGCATCACCTTGGCACAGCCTATGCATTCTAAGAAGCCAATATGTCTTCTGAAGAAGAAGAACCTCTTATTGACAGAGAGAAGAGGTACCTAAAGATAAGACATAATAAATTTGATTACACCAATGACAATGAAGACAAGGGTAAAGCCCCTATATCTGGAAGTGAAGAAGAAGAAAAGGATTTTCCTAAGATCCTTTTGAGAGCCATACAAGATCTTACTAAAGAGATCAAAGAGTTGAGATTGGATAGAATCAAATAATCCCCTAAAGTATTTCATCTTGGAGAAAGCTCTGGCATGTCTCACCACTGGAATAATCAACTAGTGCATCAGCCACAAGTTTCCCAACGCTCTACCATGCCTAACTTTTTGGCTGTGGGAAATGAAGGGTTTCAAGAGAAAGCATCCCTTGAAGACTATTTTGAAGAATATGAGTCTCAAAATCAGATATTCAAATATCACTTGAGTTTTCAGGAGTTTTCTCACCTCAAGGAAAAAAGAAGACCAGGGCATCATCATAGAGGTAGTGGATTCATTCAGAATCATGATTGACATCACTCTATGGGCAGATTATTTTTACCCAACTTTGATGGGTCATCCAAGTGTTCTGCCAAAGCATGGGTAGACAAGCTTGACATATACTTTCATTTGAACAAGGCTCCAGTGATGGAGGCTATCAAGATTGCAGCGCTGCACTTTGAAGGTGAAGCACATGACTAGTGGTTGCATGGCTTGTCTACATTGGGTCATGCCAATGTGACTGCTTTTTCAGAGTTCACTAGAAGGCTGGTGGAGAGATTTGACGGAAGAGATCCAAAGGCACCATTCATGAGCCTTGCAATGTTAAAGAAATCAGGTAATACAAATTCTTACATTTCTGAATTTTTAAGATTATCTGTTATGGTTCCTGATTTGTATACAACTAGAAGGGTGTACATGTTCATTTATGGTTTAGATTAACCTATTCATGGGTTGGTAAAATCTACCAAGCCCACTACCCTGCATGATGTTATTCAAAGGGCTAGAGACCTTCAAGATGCCTTGCCAAAAGCAAAGGAAAGCTTTCAGCATAAGCCCTCTTTTCCTTCAAAGGGAAAGGAAGAAAAATTTGCTCCTTCCAAGGAGAGCTCGTACAAGGAGCCTCTAAATGAAGAAGTCCAAAGAGATCTAAGAAAAAGGAAGCTATGCTTCACTTTCCAAGAATCATGGGCACCTGGACATAGATGTGCTATTGGAAAAGCACATTACATAGAGGTCTTCTCAGATGTTGAGGAGGAAGAAGAACATGAACCAAGAAGAGGTCACAACACTAACACTGCAGGAGGAGAACCAACACCATCAAGACATGGGGGATTGAGCATTTGCTCCTATTGGAGGGCTCTTGCATCTTTGAGAGGAGTACATAAGTACTTGACCTTAAGATTTCAAGGTTCCATCTTGAATCAAAGGGTCTCTGTTTTGATTGATAGTGGGGCAACTCACAATTTCATTGATGCCCATCTAGTGCAAAGGAGGGCAATATCCACTGATACTTTTGAGGGATTCTCTATTTTGGTCCCAGGAGATAGAAAAATGCAATGCATGAATTATGTCTCATCACTTTCAGTCACCATTGGAACTTATACTTTGGTTGATCACTTCTTTGTGGTTGACATACTAGACACCAATGTGATTTTCGGTGTTCAATGGTTGATTACATTGGGGAAGGTCACCACTAATTGGGAAGCTTTCCAAATGGAATGGGTGGACAAGAAGAATGGTGAAACTCAAATGGTCAAAGGCATGCATAAATATCCCTCACATACCATTTCCACACAAAAAACAGAGATGGATTTGCGCAGTGGAAGCAAGGACCTTACAGTCCCATCTATCATGCTCATGAGATTTCTGCATGGGACACTCTTATCTAGTGTAAAACCACCTGGCAGGCCACTTGATTCAGTATTTGTGGGAGATATCTCACAACACGATGCTCTCACAACATGATGCTCCAAATTCAGATCCAGGAGGGATGGGAGCATTGGAATATGGGAGGAGGAGAATGGAAGGAGTGGCCTTCCAACATATACCTTTGGCATGGGCGATGTCAAGGAGGAGAGCAGCAACATGACAAACATTTCTGTTGATACGTCATTAGCGCTGTCATTATTGGGTAGTTTAGATCCATGTTGGAAATCCCAACTGTTGGTGGATTATTCCAAGGATCTTCACACTTGTATGATACTTTATGACCAACTGCTTGAAGAGGTCTATCTATTCCATGAAGGAGTCATCTATCATCATGGTAGGATCTTCCTGTCTAGAGCCTCCAAGCTCAAGGAGAACTTGCTACAAAGGGCCTACAAAGAGTTTTGTTTCAGCCATACCTATTCCATGAAGATCTACAACATCATAATGAGAAGCTTTGAATGGGAAGGCTTTGGAGGAGAAATACATCAACATTTTCAAGAATGCATGGACCATGTGGAGTTGGGACAGCAACATGACTTTATGAAAGAGTTGTTTCAGCCATCTCTTCCTTCTTTTGAGAGAGGAGATCAATTTATACACCACTCCATTTGTATGAGGAGGATTGTTGGTGAAGAACATGCTCATGTAAAACATGTTTTATTTTCTGATTGTATGCATTCTTTCACCATGTTTATGCAAGCCATGACTCCAAGGGGGAGTATTTTATCTTGTAAAATTCATGGCCAACATGGGGCCACAAAAATTTCTGAACTTGGCCACTCCATTGGTGGAAAAAGGGAGATTTTTCATCATGATGGGTGCTTTCCTAAGGCCCCAAATATATCTCCCACTTTCATGCATAGTGAGATAAAATGTGCAGCAAGTAAGTGGTGGGAAAACCACTTACCTCATCTAGATCTGATGTAGGCAGCAGATTCATTGTGCTGGTTCCACATGTGGGACTATGACCCACCTCCATATGCACAAATTTTTGTTTGTTTGTACATTTTTTTGCTCCCATACATTGATGATATATTTGTACTTTTTATGGGAATGTATGGAGGGAGGATGGGAGGTATTCATGTACCTTATGGGATGGAGACTCTCTATGTGCCTTTTTCTACATGTTTTAGGGAGAGCATTGGGCCAGCCATGTTTGTTTCATTTGAGCTATTTTCTCCTTATGGGATGGACTATTTACATCTCATAAGAACCTTGGAGGAGAAACTCATGGAGGGATGGATTGGTGAGCACTTAGCTTATGGAGGAAGCTTATCTCGTGATGGTGTTAGCAACGGAGGAGGAGAAGAGTTGCAGTGCTGATCCAGGAGGATCTTGATCAGTACAAGATCAACAGAGTTCCAAGTCAAATCCAGTAGTGTGATGTCCAATTCAGTCTTCGGAATCATCAAATCGCCAATGAAATCTCCTTCAGTGCTATGGTTTTTATTTGTAATATGATGTAAAGGGCTTTTAATCCTAAACTAAGGTTAAAAAGGACATTGTGAAGTCTAAGGTTGAAATTTTTACCTAGACCTAAAACGCTAAAACCTTAGTCTAAAACCCTATCCTCATCATCAAAAACCTGAATGATTACCTAAAGCCTAATCCTAAAGGTCTAAATCACTCTAACTATATGTCAAAAACTCATCTCCTAAGTCTAAAATCCCTAGCGCAATGTTTAAGACCTATCCCAAAAATATTTTATAAGGTTCAGAGTCATGAAATATATTAATACCAAAAACCTTTTTAACAAAGGTTCGGATGGTTGAACATATATAGTTTTAAAAACTATATTATGAAACCTTATATCATAAACCTTATTATAAAGGTTCAAATGTCAGGATTTAAAATGCATGATATAAAAACCGTTGTAACAAAGGTTCGGATGGGTTTATAAACTATGGTGTAAATGGTTCGGGTGTTAAAGTTTTAAAACATTGTAAATAAAACTTTAATAAACTCCCACAACGTTAAGCGCTAACCGTTAGCTTCCAGCTCCAAAACCATGTCAGAACACCATGTGGCAGGACTGCGTCAGGATTTGTTGAACTTCCAGTTGTAACGTTGAACCGACGAGAGGAGGACCGTAACTGCTGGTCAAAGCCTGCTCATTCACATGGAATGGTTACAACTCCCCACGCGGTTAGCCTAACCGTCGGGTTGAGTTTTTATTATATGGTTTTAATATGGGTTTTCAGAATTAATTTGTGCACTATGGTTTTGGAATTAATCCCTAAAGTTCATGCAAGAGATAGGATTCAAATCCTAATCTCAAATTTCACTCAACCAATTTCCAAATTTGGTTCGAATGCAGCTATTTAAACCAGAGAATTGGGTTATGAGTTCAGCTTGGATTTTTTTGAAGACATTGAGTTTTTGAGTGCAGTTTCAAGAGGAGAGAGGTGATTTTGTTTGCAGCATTTCTCAGCCGTCAGTGATCAGAATTGAGCACGGAGACAGGCGTCGGAAAGGCAGTGAAGAGTAATTTATGTTTAAAGAGTTCAGAAGTACCTATGAGCACATTCATTCTATTCTATTTCAATGTAAATATTCCTCATGATAAATCCTAATAAAAACGGATGCCCACTTAAAAGTGGACTCGGAGATGTAGTCCACAAGGGACAAACTCCGTAATCAAACTGTTTGCCTCTTCTTCTTTCTGATAATTAATGTTATTTAATTCATTTATGCTTCTAGTTTATGTTATGTTTCATTAAAGAATATTTTAGTTAACAGTCAATCTAAAGTGTAGAAATTATATACAATATGCATGTATATATCCGGACTCTCCTGATCTCACAATATTTATCTTCTTGCTAAATACAAAATCCTTCCACTATAATTCTTGCGGAAATTTAATCAACAATTAAAAAACACATGAAGCAATAAAACACACATAACACAGTTGTTTACCGGGAAAGCCTGAAGCTAAAACCCCAACTATCATATTATGTATATCATGGAGATCATATGAAAATATCATACAAACATACAAATCTTATCACAAGCTCTCAGTATATTACAATTGTCATACACTAATCAGGCTCAATTTTGCAAATCCATGCACCAATCTTTGCCACCTGCTAGCCTCCACTGCGCAATCCAAGTTGATTAAAAAGACCAATTCAATGTATTCCCACTCTCATTGAATGCATTATTATCATTGGCAACTCCAATGTATATGTATATGCAATTCATGCATCACTAGTAGTCACAACAAATAGTCTATCTTGCCCTTTCACCTATCTCTCCACTGGTCTCCACTGAAACTGCCATGCACTGTAGTTAACTGATGTATTCTTCAGTTGATTAATGATTTATTATTTAGTGAATTAATTAAATAATTAATTCACACCACTCTCACTAGTGTATCAATCAGTTAGACTAGATACAACTAGCTCAACCGAGTCTAACTGAGTTAAACTGAACATAACTCCACCAACTACTTCTACAACTCCACCAAACTATGTCACATGAGTTCTAACTGAAGTCCTCCATGCAATAGCTCCACTAAACCCTTAGGAATAGATTAATTCCTTCTGTCATTTGTTTTTCCACATCTGTGCACTTAACTAAAGTGCTCCAAGAGAATAAGATAATGTTTAGAGTACAAATATTATTAAGAGCTAATAATATTCGACGTATCTATTTTTAGACTGGCAATCTAAAAATAGACTCCGCCCAATATGTCTAAAAATATAAATCCATCTATTTTTCCAACTTGACCAACCATCCACAAATAGCATCCTGCAACTCATAGAATATGTTCAACATGTCTAAAAATAGACTTGCGCCAAAAATCACCTATGTGGGCCCCACCTAATTTAGGTGATCATTTTCCAACTAGGATCAAGAATGATGTTTCAGGATGCCTCCTTCACTATTTCTTGTTGCAATCTTCAACACTCCCTCTCAACAAGAAAGGATTATCTTTGCATGCGACATGCAACTCCATGCGTTCGCCCTGCAACCTTTGCAAGTGCCATGCAACTCCATGCATCTGCTCTGCAACTCTTCCGAAACAGAATAGGCTCCAAACAACTCAATCAATCTGATGCATCTATCATCAAAGTATTCAACTTCTGCTTAGCTACTGCACGTCTTCAAGAACCACTGCGCTGTTAAACTCTGCACCCATTCACTCTGGACTTGTTGTCAACTCTAAACCGCGCTCCAGTATCTGACACTGTCACTTTGATCTTCCTGCATCAATCCAACTGATCATGCTACTGCTGCTCTGTGGGCACCTCGTAGCCAGGTTAAATTCATGACATCCACACCATCTCCATGAATCTTGCATAGAAATCTCCTCTTGGGATTACTCATGCATGTCGCCCCACCTCTCACCTGGTGATATAGCTGCATGCACTCCCTCTGCCCATCTGGCATGAAATTTCTTTGCATGAGTGGTTGCTCCCACTCCATGATCCTCATCTTGTGGCTACTCCGCACCCTGAGGTTCACTCTTACCTGCATGCAAATCTTGCTCCCTCTCAAGCTTCAATTTCATGTCTTTCTTGCACTTCCCAACAGTAGGAAGCTTCGTAGAAATCCCATCTACATCAAATCTATAAAGATTCTTCTGCATCTCTAGTTGTGGCTGCTCCACAACCTTCTGAGACTGCTTCTCACACTGCATGTTGAGAGACTCCCTCTCAACCACCAAGTCACTAACCTTTACTTTTCTCCTAAAATCTTTGCATGCATCTTGTACCTCAGTGCATGTATATTCTTGGCTCGCGCACATTGCAATTGTCCCGCCATCGCAAAATTTTCTAACAAAAGAGTTGATTTTAAATCGACGATATCTTTCTCATCCGAGCTCCGATTCGACCGATTGTTTTTTTCAATTTGGGTATTTTTTCGCAAGGAATACAAATATTCTATTTGTTTCTAAAAATATTTCACCAAATATTTCAGAAATTCTCTACAAACTCGCGCACCCAAAAATTCCTTCTCTCATTCCATGTAGAAAATATATAACATAGCTCTGATACCATGTAGAAATTATATACAATATGCATGTATATATCCGGACTGTCCTGATCTAAAAATATTTATCTTCTTTCTAAATACAAAATCCTTCCACTATAATTCTTGCGGAAATTTAATCAACAATTGCAAAACACATGAAGCAATAAAAACACACATAACACAGTTGTTTACCGGGAAATCCTGAAGCTAAAAACCCCAAATATCATATTATGTATCATGGATATCATATGAAAATATCATACAAACAGACAAGGCTTATCACAAGCTCTCAGTACAGTACAATCATCATACACTAATCAGGCCCAATCTTGCAAATCCATGCACTGATCTTTGCCACCTGCTAGCCTGCCTCCACTGCGCAATCCAAGCTGATTACAAAGACCAATTCAATGTAATCCCACTCTCATTGACTGCGTTGATTATCATTGGAAACTCCAATGTATATGTAGATGCAATTCATGCATCACTAGTAGTCACAACAGATAGTCTATCTTGCCCTTTCACCTATCTCTCCATTGGTCTCCACTGAAACTGCCATGCACTGCAGTTAACTAATGTATTTTTCAATTGATTAATGAGTTATTATTTAGTGAATTAATAAAATAATTAATTCACACCACTCTCACTAGTGTATCATTCATTTAGACTAGCTACAACTAGCTCAACAGTGTCTAACTGAGTTAAACTGAACTCAACTCCACCAACTACTTCTACAACTCCACCAAACTATGTCACATGAGTTCTAACTGAATTCCTCCATGCAATAGCTCCACTAAACCCTTAGGAATAGATTAATTCCTTCTGTCAGCTGTTTTTCCACATCTGTGCACTTAACTAAAGTGCTCCAAGAGAATAAGATAATGTTTAGAGTCCAAATATTATTAAGAGCTAATAATATTCGAAATATCTATTTTTGGACTGGCAATCTAAAAATAGACTCCGCCCAATATGTCTAAAAATATAAATCCATCTATTTTTCCAACTTGACCAACCATCCACAAATAGCATCCTGCAACTCATAGAATATGATCAACATGTCTAAAAATAGACTTGTGCCAAAAATCACCTATGTGGGCCCCACCTAATTTAGGTGATCATTTTCCAACTAGGATCAGGAATGATGTTTCAGGATGCCTCCTTCACTGTTTCTTGTGCAATCTTCAACATAAAGGACAAACTAATCAAACTACCTTAGCACTTTATTTGGTCAATTTCAGATCAAGTGGTATCATAGCAGGTTATGCTTTGTATTTTGTTTGTTAGTGGATGTTAACCAGGTTGGGATTGCAACGTGGAAAAGGCGAGCTTGAGGAATTTGATCCAGAGATCAGAAAATGGAAAGTCGTTCATCAATCAACAATGACAGGGACTAAGAATGTTGAGACTCCTGAAGCTACTGAAATGAAGCCCATGGATGAGACTCAAATCCAGAGGATGTTTATGAACATGAAGCAAATGTTGGCAGAATTATATGAAGACAAAAAGAAGAGAGATGAAACCTCAATGTTAAAGGCATCAAAGAAAGGTAAAGGCAAGGCAGATAAATCTCCTCCTTCATCTCCATATTCTTCTTCTTCTTCTTCTATGTCTAGTTCTGAATCAGATAAAGAAAAGAAACTTAAGAGTCCACTTTTGAAATTTGATGTTAAGTTTGAATTACCTGTGTATGACGAGGAAATGAACCCTGAGAAATTAGATAATTTGGTAAAACAATTAGAATTCTATTTTCGTATTCAAAATATTACTGATGATAAGACAAAGATCCAATTAGCTACTCTTAGAATGGGGGGTACTGCTTTAATCTAGTGGGAGAGTAAGACACAGATAGATTTAAAGCATAAAGTAAAATTTATCACCTCATGGACTAAGTTTATAAAGGCTCTAAAGAAACGATTATATCCCTTGGGTCACACACAGAAAGCTATAATGGATTGGCAATGCTTGCGACAAGGTAAGGGACAGAGTGTTCAAGAGTTCACATAGGAATTCAGAAAGAAGGCATTAGCACTTGGTATTTCTTTGGACACAAAAGAAACTTTGTTGAAGTATATAGGAAGTTTGCATTCATATTTGCAACATACATTATTAATGTTCAATCCTGATGATTTTGATGAAGTTTGTGTTCAATTTATTCATGTCGAGTCAGGTGGTAGACCATTCAAGTTTACACCAAAGACATCCACGCAGATGGAAACTAAATATAGCAAAAAGAAGGGCAAGTCAAAGGGAAAGAAGACTTCCACAACTCAGAAGGGAGATGATAGACGTACTTGTACACATTGCCAAAGGATCGGCCATGATGAAGCAACGTGTTGGAAACTTCATATGGAACTGAAGCCAAAGAAGTTCCAAATGAGAAAGGGTGAAAATAAGGTTGAAACAGAAATCCAGCAATGCTTGGATTTGGGATCTGATTCAGGTGATGAAGGTAAAATCACTATTATGGATACAACAGGTAAGGTTTATGAAGCTATTACTTCTGCTTCTCCTAATGTTACACAGATGAATGAAGGAAAAAGGATCGAATTATTTCACATGAGGGTAACTTCAAATCATACTAAGATAGATACATTGTTCGATACGGGATCGCAGGAAAATTACATTTCTGAGTCACTGGTTAAACAATTGGGTTTGAAAACAAATAATCATCCAAAGCCATATCCTTTAGGGTGGTTAAAGGAAAAATCTCAAATTCATGTTACCAAACAGTGTCAGTTAAAATTTGAAATCACATCTAACTATATCGATGAAGTAGATATGGATGTGATACCGTTAGACATTTGTGGAATTGTCTTATGTAGCCCTTATCTCTATGACTGTGATGCAGTATTTTATAGAAAGGAACATATGTATCATCTAATAAAATATGGGATTAAGTACATCGTTCGGGCACATAAAACTCAAGATCACTTGAATTTAATTAATGCTAATCAGATGAAGCGTTTAATCAATTCAAGTAAGAGGTACATACTCATTTCGATAAAAGAGCAACATAAGGATCTTAAGGATACTTGTTCAGGTTGTGAATTTCAGAATGAAGGTAATTTGGTTAAAGAATTAGATTCATTAAAAGATCTAGTTAAGGAACAAAAACATCTACTTCATAATAAGGAAATATCACATGAGATGCAGTTGATGCCTGATGCCTCTAATAATGGAATGTGTCACAAGTCATTTGTAGAGCATAAAGAAATAAATTAATTAAAAATATTTGTAATCATGTGTGTAAAGGAACAACATAAGAGTCGACCATATGTTAGTTCAAGTTATGAGTCCCAGTTTAAAGATAGTTTGATTGAAGGAAAAAAACATCTTACTCATAAGCAGGGAATACAACATGCATTACAGATGATGCCTAGATCCTTTCATCCTAATGTCAGAATGAATCAAATCAGTTTAAGTTTGAAACTTAACAGATGCAGGGATACAGGTCAGTATTGGGGAAAGTCAGTGTTTGATTTCTCTTGTATTGTGTCGCCATTAGAAGCCTCTTTTCAAGTAGAGAGGGAGAATTTTTTTTTTCATATCAAATCCTTTCTAAAAATAGTGTCAAAGTATTCAGCTTATGCATCAGGGGAAAGTGCTAATCAATGGAAACATCAAATAGTGATGTCAAAAATGTCTTTAATAGTCTCTTTCATTCTACAAAATAGATTGTTAATACAAGTCAATGGTATTGAAAAATATTCTATAGAGACTATTTTCAAAGATTATGAATCACTAATTCATGGTATCTTGTGGAAAGAAATAAATTTCCATGTTTATAACAAGTTGTTTCACCATCATCGCAAGTTGTACATACTACAGAAATGTGGAACACGTCTCCAGTTCAAAAAGTGCCATGGTCAGCATCAGGGTCATCACTTTCAGTTGATTGATCGGATGTATCAGTACATCATCAAAGTGTTGAGATTGCAACAAGATCATGAGCTTAGTGAAAAGATTCGCCTTAACTAAGGGGCTCGCAGGCTATTTTTGGCGCAAAGTCTAGTTTTAGACTATGTCTATTTTTAGACATATGGATCATTTTCTATGAGTTGCAGGATGCTATTTGTGGATGGTTGATCAAGTCGGAAAAAATAGATGGACTTCTATTTTTATACATACTGGGCGGAATCTATTTTTAGATTTTCAGTCTAAAAACAAATATGTCGAATATTATTAGCTCTTAATAATATTTGGACTATAAACATTATCTTATTCTCTTGGAGCACTTCAGTTAAGTGCACAGATGTGGAACTGAAGCTGACAGAAGGAATTACGCTATTCCTAGGGGTTAAGTGGAGCTATTGCATGGAGACTTCAGTTAGAACTCATGTGAGAGAGTTTGGTGGAGTTGATTGAGGAGTTAATGGAGTTGTATTTAGTCTAACTAATTAATACACTAGTGAAGAGTGGTGTGAATTAATTATTAATTAATTCACTAATTATAAACTCATTAATCAACTAAATAATACATCATTTAACTTCAGTGCATGGATAGTTTCAGTGGAGACCAGTGCAGAGATAGGTGAAAGAGCAGGTTAACTATCAGTTGTGACTATACTGTTGCATATTTGCAACAACCAATGATTGGAGGAGCCCATGAGGATTGCACAGTACAAGCCAGGTGGTTCAAGTTATTTAATGAGCCATCCTACAGCATTGATTACACAATAGAGGCAGGCTATCAGGTGGCAGAGATTGGAGCATGTGTTTTGCTAGATCTAGCTTGATTAGTGTGTAGGAATTGGAGGTTGTGCTGAGAGATTGTGAGGAGATTTGTACAATGATTGTTACATGATCTCTATTACATATAATATACAGATAGTTGGGGGTTTTCAGCTTTAAGCTTTCCCATGAAATATTGTGTTCATATGTGTGAATGTTTATGGTTTTAATGTGCGCATGCAATTGATTTTATTTCCGCATGTAATGATCAATGGTAGAAGAGATTTTGTATTGTGCATGAAGCTAAAATAGTGTGTGATCAGGAGAATCTCAGTGAATAATATATCATTTATTCAAATTTTCTACATGGTATCAGAGCGATATTGATCATTGGATAAATTGCAAAACATTGAAGCGGTTGAGTTTTGTGTTGGTGGAATTCGAATTTGCAGTAGTGTTTTCTTGGTGTCGAAGTTGAAATGTATTTCAACGGATTACGATTGGAGTATACCATTGAGGGAAGCTCGAATTATATTGCATTGAAGGACAGCATGGAGGCGGTGCTGGATGACAATGGGTTGAAGGAGTTCATAGATGTAGAAATTCCAAAACCTACTTCTAGTGATGCTGTCGTACTTGACGCATGGCAAAAGAAGACAGCAAAGTGTCGAAGGATTCTGTTGGAGGGCATGAAGGATCACATAGTGTCTAGCATTCATGGTAAGGCTTCTCCATTCTTGATGTGGAAAGCTTTGACAGATTTATTCCAAAGCAAGAGCAATCAGAGGAAATTGGCGCTCAAGGATAGACTCAGAAACATAAAAATGGAGAAAGGCGAAAATATGCCCAAGTACCTCACGAAGTTCATCCAATGCAGGGATGAGATGGGAAGTGTGGGGGTTACTGTTGGATCTTCTTCATGCAAAAGAAGAGAGATACATACTCAAATTTATGTGAGTTCAAGGCACTGGTTGAGAAATAATCGAGGAAGCAGGTGAAGGCTCTTAGGAGCGACAATGGTGGTGAATTCATCTCTGGCGAATTCAAGGACTTTTGCAGCGCAGAAGGAATTCGAAGAGAGCTCATAACACCTCATAACCCACAGTAGAATGGGGTTGCTGAGCGGAAGAACTAAACAATCGTGGGTGTTGCACGGGCGATGTTGCATGTCAGGGCCTTCCCATACACTTGTGGGCTGAGGCATGCAATACTGCAGTATATGTGTAGAACCGTTGTCCTCACAGGATACTTGGCATGAGTACACCCGAGGAGGTGTTTTCTAGTAAGAAGCCTGATATTTCCCATTTGAGGATTTTTGGTTCACCTATTTACATTCATGTGACGAAGGATGCTAGGAAGAAGCTGGAGCTGACTACAGAGGTTGGGATATTTGTGGGGTACACTGATACACCCCACAACTATCGTGTGTATTTTCCAGGCAGTCGCAAGACTGTTGTGCGACGGGATATCAAATTTCATGATGAGAAAGCCATGAAGTGTTCACTTGAGAGGGAGCCACACTAGCATGTAGATGAGGAGATATTTGTTCCTAAAGATGAGCTTTAGGATGTGGATCAGCCACAAGAGGAAGTTCATGGAGTGGAAGAGACCACTCATGCAGCGCCAACCATTAGAGGACGGAAGCGCACTACAGAAGCTGAGCGACTGGCTCAAGATGCAGAGAGGATTGTAGGAGCACCTACATCACAACGCAGACAGAGACAGTCACCTGATCGGTACACTGGATACATGGCTCTCATGAGTCAATGTATCGTGATAGAGCCATCCTCTTTCGAGGAAGCTATGGAGGATCCTGCATGGGTAGATGCCATGGTGGAAGAGTATGATTCGATTGTCAAAAAAAGTGCATGGGAGATTGTCCCGAGGCCGGAAGGGAAATTAGTGGTGGGTTCGAGATGGATCTACAAAATGAAGCATGCAGCTGATGGGAGTGTAGAGAAGTACAAGGCAATATTTTTTGCCCGAGGCTTTTCACAGATTGAGGGGATCGATTATGAGGAGACCTTTGCACCTGTCGCAAGGTATTCTTCCATACATATGATTCTTGCTCTCTCAGCACAGATGGGGTGGCACATTCATCAGATGGATGTGAAGACTGCGTTCCTCAATGGAGGCATTGAGGAGGAGGTGTACATAGAGCAGCCCGAAGGTTTCGAGATCTTCAGCAGTGATTCGCATGTGTGCAGGCTCAAAAGAGCATTGTATGGGTTGAAACAAGCACCTCGTGCTTGGTACACATGGATAGACAGTTATTTCACCGGACTTGGTTCTCCAAGAGTGAGGTTCAAGTAACAGATGCAACCTATACTCGTATAGTGACAGCTTTAGTAGTGTTGATCATTGTACTTTATGTAGATGATTTGCGGATACCGACTTCTATGATGGAACAATGGATTTCAAGGATGATCTTGCAAAAGAGTTTGAGATGAAGGACTTGGGCCTCCTTCATTATTTCCTGGGATTGGAAATTTGGTAGCGCAGTGATGGACTGTTTGTTTCTCAAGGCAAGTATGCCCGGGAGATACTGGAGAAGTTCAACATGCATGGCTGCAAGCCTGTTGATACTCCTCTTCCTGGTGGTTGGAGGAAGGAGGATGCTACTTCGGCGGAGGTAGTGGATGCCATTGTTTATTGACAGTTGGTGGGGTCACTTATCTATCTGGTCAATACACGACCTAACATATGCTATACTGTTAACCAACTTTCACAAGCTATGGTTAATCATACCAAGCTCTTTTGGAAGGCGAGGAAGCATGTATTGAGATATCTCAGAGGCACATCGAGATATGGATCATGGTACAGATAGGAGGATGAGTTGAGGCAGCATGGCTTCATGGATCGGTATCATCATATTAGAGATTGTGTGCAGCAAAAGATCATGTTACTTTCATACATTCCTATGGAGGATCAGGATGCTGATATCTTAACGAAGGCGCTCACCAGGAGCAAATTCGAATACCACATAGGCAGGATCAGGGTGGAAGATAATCCCTATCTTGTTGAGAGGGAGTGTTGAGATTGCAACAAGATCATGAGCTTAGTGAAAAGATTTGCCTTCACTAAGTGGGCCCGCAGGCTATTTTTGGCGCAAAGTCTAGTTTTAGACTATGTCTATTTTTAGACATATGGATCATGTTCTATGAGTTGCAGGATGCTATTTGTGGATGGTTGGTCAAGTTGGAAAAAATGAGGGACTATTTTGTGATGATTATGAATTCTTTTTAGATTGCCGTCTAAAAATAGATTAAGTCAATATTATTAGTTTCAATAATATTTTCCTGGACTATAAAGACATTCTATTCTCTGGAGTCAGTTAAGTGCACAGATGTGGCACAGGAGCTGAAAGAAGGAATTACGCTATTCCTGAGGGTTAAGTGGAGCTATTGCATGGATACTTCAGTTAGAACTCATGTGACAGAGTTTGGTGGAGTTGATTAAGGAGTTAATGGAGTTGTGTTCAGTTTAACTAATCTAAACATAGTTGAACTAGTTGTATTTAGTCTAACTGATTAATACAATAGTGAAGAGTGGTGTGAATTAATTATTAATTAATTCACTAATTATAAACTCATTAATCAACTAAAGAATACATCAGTTAACTTCAGTGCATGGACAGTTTCAGTGGAGACCAGTGTAGAGATAGGTGAAAGAGCAGGTTAACTTTCAGTTGTGACTATACTGTTGCATATTTGCAACAACCAGTTATTGGAGGAGCCCATGAGGATTGTGTAGTACAATCTAGGTGGTTCAAGTTATTTAATGAGCCATCCTACAGCATTGATTACACAATAGAGGCTGGCTATCAGGTGGCAGAGATTGGAGCATGTGTTTTGCTAGATCTAGCTTGATTAGTGTGTAGGAATTGGAGGTTGTGCTAAGAGCTTGTGAGGAGCTTTGTACAATAATTGTTACATGATCTCTATGACATATAATATACAGATAGTTGGGGGTTTTCAGCTTTAAGCTTTCCCATAAAATACTGTGTTCATATGTGTGAATGTTTATGGTTTTAATGTGCACATGCAATTGATTTTATTTCCGCATGTAATGATCAATGTTAGAAGAGATTCGGTATTGTGCATGAAGCTAAAATAGTGTGTGATCAGGAGAATCTCAGTGAATAATATATCAGTTATTCAAATTTTCTACACAAAGTCAAGATGAAAGTGAGAGAGTTTTATTCTCACTTATTGTCAGTTTAAAATTAAGATTTGGTGGTCCAAAAGCTTTTTAAGTGGAGAGGATTGATCCAAGAGGATCTTGATCAGTACAAGATCGGCAGAGTTCCAAGTCAACTCCAATAGTGAGACATCCAGTTCAGTATTTGGAATCATTAAATCAACAATGAAAGCTCCTTCAGTGTTATGGTTGTCATTTGTAATATGATGTAAAGGGTTTTTAATCCTAAACTAAGGTTAAAAAGGACATTGTGAAGTCTAAGGTTGAAATTTTTACCTAGACCTAAAACCCTAAAACCTTAGTCTAAAACCCTATCCTCATCATCAAAAACCTAAATGATTACCTAAAGCCTAATCCTAAAGGTCTAAATCACTCTAACTATATGTCAAAAACTCATATCCTAAGTCTAAAATCCCTAGCACAATGTTTAAGACCCATCCCAAAAATCTTTTATAAGGTTCGGAGTCATGAAATATATTAATGCCAAAAACCTTTTTAACAAAGGTTCGGATGGTTGAACATATATAGTTTTAAAAACTATATCATAAAAATATATTATGAAACCTTATATCATAAACCTTATTATAAAGGTTCAAATGTCAGGATTTGAAACCTATGATATAAAAACCCTTGAAACAAAGGTTCGTATGGGTTTATAAACTATGGTGTAAATGGTTCAGGTGTTAAAGTTTTAAAACATTGTAAATAAAACTTTAATAAACTCCCACAGAGTTAAGCGCTAACCGTTAGCTGCTAGCTCCAAAACCGTGTCAGAACACCATGTGGCAGGATTGCGTCAGGATTTGTTGAACCACCAGTTGTAACGCCGAACCGACGGGAGGAGGACCATAACCGTCGGTCAATGCCCTCTCATTCACATGGAATGGTTACAACTCCCCGTGTGGTTAGCCTAACCATCGGGTTGAGTTTTTATTTATGGTTTTAATATGGGTTTTCAAAATTAATTTGTGCGCTATGGTTTGGGAATTAATCCCTAAAGTTCATGCAAGAGATAGGATTCGAATCCTAATCTCAAATTTCACTCAACCAATTTCCAAATTTGGTTCAAATGCAACTATTTAAAACAGAGAATTGGGTTATGAGTTTAGCTTGGATTTTTGTGAAGACATTGAGTTTTTGAGTGCAGTTTCAAGAGGAGAGAGGCGATTTCGTTCGCAGCATTGCTCAATCGTCGATGGTCGGAATTGAGCACGGAGACAGGTGTCGGAAAGGCAGTGAAGAGTAATTTTTGTTTACAAAGTTTTGAAGTGTATGCGAGCACATTAATTCTGTTATATTTCTGTGTAAATGTTCCTCATGATCAATCCTAATAAAAACGGATGCCCACTTAAAAACGGACCCGGAGATGTAGTCCACGAGGGACGAACTCCGTAATCAAATTGTTTGCCTCTTCTTCTTTTTGATTATTGCTGTTATTTAATTCATTTATGCTGCTGGTTTATGTTATGTTTCATTAAAGCATATTTCATTTAACATTAAATCTAAAGGACAAACTAATCAAACTACCTCAGCACTTTATACGATCAATTTCAAATCAAGTGCTCACCTTATCAGTTGCTTGAGGACAAGCAACATTTTGGAGGGGAGGACTATAATATTCCAAATTAATCATAAGCTAATGGAAATATTCATTTTTGTTTTATTTTTTTGTTTCATGAATAAAAATGTAAAGGAGGTCCATAAAAATCCTAAAAAGTAAATAAATCAATGTCAAATGTGAAAAAGGATAAATCTTGGCTACGTAAGCAAGCACCCTTAGGTTTGAAAGGGGTTGTATATTTTGACTAGGTCAACCATGAACAAATATACAACATTATCTTGGAGGAGTGGCCATCAATGAGGCACAGCGCAATTTTAGATGGAGATAGCTTGTGTGAAAGAAGTTGTTTCATTGAAGGTGGTTTAGGGTTTCTAAGCTCTTAACTTATAAAAGGAAGGGGATGGCAGCATGAAAATGTTGTTGAATGCTATTTTATTTCTGAAGTATTGTTTCTTTAGACATACAACTTTCTTTGGTTTTTTAGCCTAGATTTAAAATGTTGTTTAGCAATGGGTGTTCCTGATCAGGAATCCCACCTCTTCCAATTGAGTAGCTCTTGGGAGAGACTTGTAAGTCCAATATCTGGCTGGAGGCCAAGATTTTTCTTCCAACTAAAATGCAGATCCTGTTGAGGTTTTGGTTGTCTTTGAAAGCTGCAACATGACGTAACAACAACTGAAATTCAACCCCTAAGGAGAGCTGGCATGGCTCTCTCGCTCATTAACGTTTCTCTCTCGCTCCTATTTCTTTTGCCTACGGGTCTTAGTTTACTATGTTCCATTTCCTAAGCTGATTGTCAATTTCAGAGAAATTGATAAATAAACAATATTCACGAATTTCACTATTATATAGCTGAACTTATATTAAGTCCCCCCCTCCTTTCTGAATATATATTTCTTTTTAATAGGTCTTCCGTTATATCTCTAACTTTGTATTAATAAACCAACATTTATAAACAAACAACTTTATAATAACCCGTGGCTCTAGGTCCTGCCTATGTACCGACGGTCCAATCAAAAGCGCGCCTACTTGGTTTATCAACCGGGCTCTTTTATTAAACTTTGCACATCTTCGTGAAGCGTCCGCCATCCGATGGTCACACTCTGATCGACGGCCTGTACGGATATCGCGCGGCGTCTTGGTCCGAGGGTTAACGTGCAATGGTGCGTTTTAACGAGCGGTTCTAAAATGGTCCCTTGCCACGTGTCGATTCCTGTCTGGAATCATTCCAATTCAGAAAATACCACCTCCACACCAAAAGTGGTGCGAAATGGGGCAATCCACTTTTGTAAATCAGCCGCGGTTTTTCTACAGTGTCTTACCAAGGTTACTGGTCGGTTGCGTTATTCTTCGTTTGCCTTACTCAGGTCTTTGACTCAGGTTAGGAATTATAATTATCAATAAAAAATGTAATTCTTTTTTTGTAAACAAAGAGAAACTTATGTTATCATAAGAAAGGGTTAAATGGCCACGATTTCGCGCAGAGACCTCGCCTGCGGGGATTGATTTCACAGGGTTCTCTCGAGTGAATTGCGGAAAACGAGACAAAGATATGTGGGACTCGATGCAGGGTTTCGATTATACATGCGCCGAATTCATCACTTCGCAATTAAACAATCTCCCCACAATCAAGGATTCGAAACGACTCTATGGTAAATTCACACTGAAATTATTTAATTGGAAGCAACTCGAATACACAGTCTCGATTGCAGAAATCTCTCTATTCTTCCCCCCCTTTCTTTTTCTATACATCCGAAGGATACAATTATATACATTACAGAGTGACTCTTCGGTTCCTCAGTGAGGACCGTTTTGGAAAATCAACAGTCTAACTACAATAATTCAATGAATTGAAATATGACAGCTAGACTAACTGAGCTATTCGACTTCCTATGACCCTAATTAATCTAAATAATACAATCAGCTAAGGGGGTGAAACCTAGCTGTAACAATTTGAAATTTTTCAAGCCCTCCTAGCCACAACATGTGGACAAAACTCCTACATTGCTGGCTAGTTTCCAATGCCCCTGCATCAGACTCCTGAGGGCAATCTTCTTCATGGGCTCCTGTCCATGAGCTCAGCTGCTGATCTGTCTATCTTCTCCAACATTCCTTCAGTCATCCAAGTGGCATCTTCCTCTGGCCTTTCCTTCCATTTGATCAAGTACTGAAAGTACTCTTGTCCTCTGGTCCTTCTGAACACTCTCTTGTCCAATATCTTCTCTGGTTGCAATGGCTGTGCTGGAGGTAGCTGCTCTTTCCACTCAATATGTTCCTTGTCTGCTGATCTTCCTTCTGCACCATCATCTTCATACTTGTACAAATCTGCAACATTAAAAATGGGAGATATTCCAACATCAGGAGGTAATTCAATCTCATAAGCATTTGCAGAAAACTTCCTAAGTATCTTGCATGGCCCAATATTTTTGAACTTCAATTTGTTATACTGCTTCCTTGGGAATCTCTCCTTTCTCAAATGTGCCAAAACCAAGTCTCCTACTTCAAATTGAACTTCTTTTCTGCTCAAGTCTGCTTTGTTTTTCTATTTGATGCTGTTGCCTTGTAATTGTTGTTTCACTTTTTCATGTATGGCCTGGATCTCTGAAGCAAATTCCTCACCATCTGCACTCCTTAACTATGCTCTTCCTATATTTCTTTATTCTGATATTCCTCTGGGATGCATTCCATAAACAATATGAAATGGAATCTACCCTGTCCTCCTGTTTGGTGAGTCATTATATGCATATTCTGCCTGGGGAAAAATATGATCCCACTGCTTGGGATGCTCTCCTGCAAGACTTCTCAATAAATTTCCCAAACTCCTATTCACTACCTCATTTTGTCCATCAGTCTAGGGGTGATAAGCTGAGCTGAAACTCAATTTGGTGCCAATTTTCTTCCACAGTGTCATCCAAAAGTGCCCCACAAATATGGTGTCTCTGTCCGAAACAATGCTCCTGGGTAACCCATGCAATCTAACAACTTCTTTGAAAAACAAGCTAGCAACATGGGTGGCATCACTAGTTTTATAACATGGAATAAAATGTGCCATTTTGGAGAATATGTCCACCACAACAAAGACTGCATCATTCCCTCTCTGAGTCTTGGGCAATCCTAGAACAAAATCCATACTCACCATGTCCCAAGGCTTGTCTGGAATAGGCAAGGGAGTGTACAATTCTGCATTCTGGCTCCTTCTTTTAGCATACTGATAGATTTTGCAATTCTTCACAAACTTGTCTACTTATGCTCTCATCTTGGGCCAGAAATAAAAGTGACTCAGCTGCTCATAAGTCTTATCAGTACCAAAGTGTCCAGCAAGTCCACCACTATGCTTCTCTTTGATCAAATTTTCTCTCATGGAACATTTTGGTACACACAGTTGGTTCTTTCTGAATAGCAAGTCTTCCTGCAAAAAATAATCCAGCCACTGGCTTCTGTCTGTTAAAACAAGGTTACTACATGCCTCAAATGCATCTTTAAAATCAGGATCTCTTTTATACAATTCCTTGAGAAAATCAAATCCTACAACCTCAAAATTATTTTCTTGAACAAGCAAGTGTCTCCTACTCAAAGCATCAGCTACTTTGTTGGCTTGGCCACTTATATGTTTCAAAACACAATTAAAACCTTGGATATACTCAACCCATTTAGCATGCTTATGTTTCAACTTGGGCTGCTGTACAATATACTGCAAAGCATGATTGTCAGAATATAACACAAATTCCATGGACATCAAATAATGTCTCCACTTCTTCAGTGCCTGAACAATTGCATAGAATTCCTTCTCATAAGAGGAATACTTTCTTCTGATATCATTCAAATTTTCACTGAAATAGGCTACAGGCCTACCATCCTGACTCAACACAGCTCCAATGGCCTCTCCACTAGGATCACAATTTACTTGAAATGGTTTAGTAAAATCAGGCAGAATCAAAATAAGCTTCTCTGTTATCTTTTGCTTCAATAGTTTAAGACTTATTTCTGCTTCAGAAATCCACTTAAATGGTTGTTTGCTTTTCTTTATGGTCTCAATTATGGGTGCATTAATCTTACTGAAGTTTCTTATGAACTTTCTATAAAAACTAGCAAGTCCATGGAAACTTCTTACCTCAAAAATACTCCTGGGTGAAGGCCACTCCACAATTGCCTTAACCTTTTCTGGGTCCATCTTCAATCCTTCTGCAGAAACAACAAAACCAAAATACACCAACTCTTCCTTCATGAATGAGCATTTCTTCAAATTTATCAGCAGTTTGTCTTGGTGCAGCTTCTTCAAGACATGATTAAGATGCCTTAAATGTTCTTCTTTAGTTCTGCTGAAAACTAGTATATCATCTAAATATACTATCACAAATTTCCCAATAAATTCTTTCAACACTTCATTCATAAGTCTCATAAAAGTGCTTGGTGCATTTGACAACCCAAAAGGCATTACCATCCATTCATACAGTCCTTCATTTGTTTTAAAGGCATGATTCCACTCATCACCCTCTCTTATTCTAATCTGATGGTATCCACTCTTCAAATCTATCTTTGAGAAATACTTAGCACCACTCAAACAGTCCATTAAGTCCTCAATTCTGGGCAAAGGGAATCTGTACCTGATTGTGATCTTATTAATTGCTCTGGAATCAATACACATCCTCTAGCCTCCATCTTTCTTTAGGCTCAAAACTGTTGGTACTGCACATGGACTCGGACTTTCTCTGATCAGTCCTTTGTCCACAAACTCCTGTACCTGTCTCCTGATTTCCTCATTTTCCTTGGGAGTCATTCTGTAGGCTGCCTTATTTGGAATACTTGATCCAGGGATGAAATCTATCTGATGGCTGATCTTTCTCACAGGTGGCAACTCATCAAGTAAATCATCCACAACAATGTCACAGTAATTGTCTAACATCTCTCGTATCTCTACTGGTAAATCAGAAATCTTTGTAGAAGTAAGAACTACTTTAGGCTTGCAAACTAAAGCAAATCTTACCTCTTCTTCTTCTATCTTCTACAGATATTCTTTCCCGCTCAGCAACAAGGTCTTTGGATCAATCACTCTGCTGGATGGCTCTCCTTCTTCCATGGGTATCAATGTATGATGCACCCCATCTTTGAAGAACTTGTAAGTGTTCTTCTTGCCATCATGCATTGCTGCTCTGTCAAACTGCCAAGGTATACCTAGCAGTATATGGCACACATCCATGGGCATTACATCACACAGGACCTTATCTTTTTATTTTCCCATTTGCAGCTCTATCTCACACTGTTCTTTCACAACCAGCTGGTGCCCTTTATGCAGCCAGGACACCCTGTAGGGAGTTGGATTCTCCCTTGTCTTCAGCTTCAAATTTTCTATTACCTCAGTGGAAACCAAATTGTCTGTGCTGCCACTATCAATGAATAGCCGGCAGCATTTCCCTTGAAATTTGCAGATGCTCCTAAACAAAGTCTTCCTTTTTGCAGGCTCAGTGGCCTCTTTGGCTTGCTTCAACAGGACCTTATTTACCACCAAGGATTCTCCCCTCTATGGAAGAATTTCTTCTTCAATTTCTACCTCTTTTTCAGCCTGGCAAACAACAACATTCCTTGGACCAGCACCCACATTCTCTGGACATTCATAGTGCTTGTGTCCCACTTGTTGGCATCTATAACACCTCAACTCTCTACCTCAGCCTCTATCTCCTCTTCCTCTTCCTCTGTAAGAACCCCTTATGCCCTTTGCATCATCCTCTGTAGATGCATTCTAAGGTGAGCTACCTTCAGCCCCATTCCTGGGTGTAGGCTTTCCTCTACCACCCTGACTTCCCTTCCCACGGAAAGTACCTCTCTTCTTGGCAGACTATTTTCTCAGGAGCTTCTCCTCTTCTTTCAAGGCCATCTGATAGGCCTCTTCCACTGTCTTAGGAGATAGAAGACCAATCTCATCTTGGATCTCTAGTCTGAGACCATTTACATATCTGGCAGTCTTCTCTGGTGTGTCTTGGAATTTCCCAGCTCTTATGCTCAGTCTGTAGAATTCCTCTGTGTATTCATTTACTGTCAGCAACCTCTATCTCAGGTTCTGCATTTGTTTATACAATGTCAACTGGTAGTCACTAGGCAAGAATTTACCTTTTAATTTAGCCATCATTCTGGTCCAGCTCTTGATAGGTTGCTTGCCAACTCTCCTCCTTTCTGCCTGTACTCCATCCCACCAAAGTGTAGCATGTCCTTTAAGCTTTGTCACCACAAACTTAACCTTCTTGTCTTCGCTTATCTCTTCATAATCGAAGCACTTGTTCAATTCATTTATCCAATCCACTAGCTCCTCTAGATTCAGTCCCCCTGCATAACTCGACACTTCAATTCTGGGCTTAACTGCAGACCCCAGAACAGTCCTAAGGAGCCTCACGTCAGGAGGAATTTCCACATTTTCTTCTTCTTCTTCTACCTCAGGTTCACTGGTGTCTTCAAGATCTCCGGTTTGTCTTCGCTCCATGGCATCCATCCTGGCCTCGACCCTCTGCAACATCTCCAACACCTCTGCGTTGGCTACAGGTCTTCTTCTGCTAACACATCTTCCAACTCGGACTGCCATGTCAACAAACAACTTCAGACAATAGCTCTGATACCACAATTGACGCAACAACAGCTGAAATTCAACCCCTAAGGAGAGCTGGTGTGCCTCTCTCGCTCTGTCAGCGTTCTCCTCTGTTCCCCATTCTTTGCTTCACGTGGTATTCTCTGATTTTACTTCCTCGGGTTTATTTGTCAATTTCAGAGAAATTGATAAATAAACAATATTCACGACTTTCGCTATTATATAGCCGAACTTATATTAAGCCCCCCCTCCTTTTTGAATATATATTTATTTTGAATAGGTCTTCGGTTATATCTCTGACTTTGTATTAATAAACCAACATTTATAAACAAACGACTTTATAATAACCCGTGGCTCTGGGTCCCACCTATGTACCGACGGTCCAATCAAAAGCATGTCATACTTGGTTTATCAACCGGGCTCTTTTATTAAACTTCGCACATCTTCGTGAAGCATCCGCTGTCCGATGGTGACACTCTAGATCGACGGCCTGTACGCATATCGCGCGGTGTCTTGGTCCGAGGGTTAACGTGCGATGGCGCGTTTTAACGAGCGGTTTTGAAACGGGTCCCTTGCCACGTGTCGATTCCTGTATGGAATCGCTCCAATTCAGAAAATACCACCTCCACACCAAAAGTGGTGCGAAATGGGGCAATCCACTTTTGTAAATCAGCCGCGGTTTTGCTACAGTGTCTTACCAAGGTTACTTGTCAGTTGCGTTATTCTTCATCCGCCTTACTCAGGTCTTTGACTCGGGTTAGGAATTATAATTATCAATAAACAAATGTAAATTTTTTCTTTGTAAACAAAGCGAAACTTCTGTTATCATAAGAAAGGGTTAAATGGCCACGATTTCGCGCAGAGACCTCGCCTGCGGGGATTGAATTCACAGGGTTCTCTCAAGTGAATTGGGGAACACCAGACAGAGATATGTGGGACTCGATGTAGGGTTTCGATTATGCATGCGCTGAATTCATCACTTCAAAATTAAACAATCTCCCCACGATCAAGGATTCAAAACGACTCTATGGTAAATTCACACTGAAATTATTTAATTGGAAGCAACTCGAATACACAGTCTCGATTGCAGAAATCTCTCTATTCTCGCGCCCCCCCCCCCCCCCCCATTTTTTTTCTATACATCCGAAGGATACAATTATATACATTACAGAGTGACTCTTCGGTTCCTCAGTGAGGACCATTTTAAAAAATCAACAGTCTAACTACAATAATTCAATGAACTGAAATATGACAGCTAGACTAACTGAGCTATTCGACTTCCTATGACTCTAATTAATCTAAATAATACAATCAGCTAAGGTGGTGACACCTAGCTGTAACAATTCGAAATTTTTCAAGCCCTCCTAGCCACAACATGTGGACACAACTCCTACATTGTTGGCTAGTGTCCAATGCCCCTGCATCACAACAAGTGGAGGCTAGATCTACTCATATCTAGACCATTATAGTGCTCATTTTCAGTGGGGAAGGCTTCTATCCCATTGGAAAGAGAGTATTGGATCATTGGAGCATCAATTTAAGATCTTGGTATGTGGCCAAACATTATCTAAACCCTACAATGCAGTTTTACTTCTAGATCTGCATTTTTCTGTAGGTGTTGTTGCAGGGTCTTTTGGTACATCTTTTGGAGGAGTGATTTTCATGTGTTGGTGATCTTCCCTTCACCTTTGAGAGCCATTGAAGAGGATCATTATATTTTATATATCAAATAAGATCTGAATATTCTTGAATATCTGATTTTTTCTGCAGATCTGCAGATTTAGATCTCAGATCTACTCCTTGTACATGATTTTTTTCTAGAAACCCCAAGGGGGATTGAAAGAGGAGCCTCTATAGTGTATGGATATGTTATATATATGAAATTTCATGCACTCATATGCTCTAGATCTAAAGTGTAATCTTCAGCTGCTGCAGCTCAATAAAATAACGTTGTCAAGCCTTTTTCACTCTATACATGTGATTGCAACACCTCTTTTTGAGGATTTTCTTCTGTTATCACCCTAGTAATTCTCAGGTTGTGGGATGTGGATTTTTATAGTTAAGAACACCAGGGGTAACCAAGAACAGCTTTGGGAATTCAAGATCTAGCCTTCTTGATCTCCAGATAGGGATCTCTCCATATGATTTAGCTTTGTTTTAGTAATAAATATTAGGCTAGTTATGATTGTGCAGTTGGGTTTTATTTTTTGAAAATTTTGGTGGGAATAAAGGAATACAAGGGAAAACATAGAAATATCTACCTAACCATTGGGCAATGGAGTCAAATTATAGCAAACAAGAATAGAAAACCTAGCCCAAAAGATGCAAATATGCTAAGGGAAAGATAGATGACCTTCCAAGGGTTTTAAAAGGATATTTTGATGAAGTGGGTGAAGTCTGGACTAAGGGAAATTAAGAATCCTTAGATCACAGATAAGAAGATTGAAGGAGGGGATCAAACTGGGACCTAGAGCAATTAATAATTCTATGGTCCGGTTATCAAGCAGAAAACATTAAAATGCCAACTAGTTTAAAACGGGGAGCTTATTATCACTAATCCTGTTTAATTTCTCCTTAGTTGATAATTACAGAATAGAAACACAATATATGAATGAATGTAAACTTTTTAAAGGAAAACACTGAAAACAGGAAAAAGACGAGACTTATCTTGTCACAACGAGAATCCTTAGCTATGATGTTTATTCGCTTCAGTTTCCAGCCTGCTGCTTCAACTTAACTCACATAAAATCCCAATGTTTCAACAAAAATTCTATATTAATCTTGATTATTTTATTCCCTACAAAAACACTTCCAAGAGTGAAGTATTTATACAAATTCTAAACTAAAATATCTTGAAAAAATATCAAGATTAGTTCACAAATCTCTCCAACTATTTTACATAAATAGAACTTAACTAAATGACACTCAAACTAATGCATCTATTTGGCACTATTTTTTATGGATAGGTGATGAAAAATAGGATAATTCTAATTTGATCCAACTCTTAGTTGATGATGAGGCATCCAAGTCACTAACTGCTTCCTTTCTTTGTGCATTCTGCTCCAAAACTTATGCAAACTTCGGGTCCAATGATATATTTTTATTTCTCAATAAGTAATATATATGTACAAAGTGAAAGAGGTTATTGTGGGTTAATATGTTGGGGAGATAAACCTCTTTTCGTTTCCTAAAATTCCTCTCCAGCTGTGCAAAATAGACTCTGTACAAATATGTGTAAAACAGAGTTTTACAAAGTCTGAAAAATAGCCTGTAAAGATGTGCATGTATCTCTGATTATGAAATCACTGTGAAAAATATGAGATAGGTTTTTGTATATGGGTATTTTAGGAACAAAAACCTCCTTTAGTTTTTTATTTTGTATTTTTTAATGGCCACAATATTCTCTATAAAATGATGACTTAACTGGAATTTTCTGTAAAAAGTGCTTTCCAACATTGTTTAATATTTCCAAAACCATAATAGTTGTTAGAAAAGTGAGAGAATTTTTTGTAGATGGTCCTTTTAATAACATAAACCTCCTTCAATTTTTCAAAATTAATTTTTCATTGATCACAATAGTTTCTGTAAAACAATAACTAAAACATGAAATTTCTGCAAAAATGTTCCTTCTTCTTGTGTTTTTCATCTTTTCACTTTTTTGCTCTTTTGACTGTTTTACTTTCACTTTAGACAAAATTCAATGCTGGTGAAAGTATTTTCATTTATTTTTACCATTTTACTGCCTCTGTATTTACTTTTATTGTTTACCTTTGTCTGCTCTGTAACTTCATTTTAACTTTCACTCTGACTTTTACTTGACACACTTTAACCCCGGATACTCTTTAACTGTTATGCTTTTACTATCCCTGTAAATTCTCATTTCACTTTTACCATTCACTGTGCACATTTCATCATTCTAATCTCTCTATGAATTTGTATACAAACTGTTTGTTGAATGAATATATTGTGTTAAAATCTAAGAATTTGGAGCAAACAATTTTGTCAACTAGTATTGAAATTGTTGGTCCAAATCCATATTCTGATAGTAACCTGCACAAATAAAACAATTTTTTAATGAAATCCAGGTCTGTAGGGAGGTGATTGTAGGATTTTTGAAAGATCGATGGAATGAGATCAGTCTATGAAGGTTTAACTCTATTTTTTAGGCATTTTGGGGAACTACTGCAAGATTAGATTGTTTGCAGGAGTTATTCACTTTAACAGAGATGAAACTGAGTAATGTAGGCAAAGGATGGCTTTATTTTTGGCATTTTTTTCTCAATTAGGTTTTCTGAATTGGTTTGATTGAAAACAGGGAATATCAAGGTAATTCAAAGGTTTTAGTTGTTCAGATACTTGATTTTAATCTCTAAACTGTGAAAATTGAGGAAATTGGCTTTAAAAAGGTTCACAGTCGTAGACAGGGCTTTTTGGTCTTTAACAGTCTTCAATTCAGTTGTATTCAGTTGGAAAAAGTCATGGAGATTCTCTGTAGATGAGTTTCAGAGGAAATGGCTCTTAAAATGGAAACTGGCTCGAAAATGGCGTCGGGAGGCTTTGCAAAGTGCTCACAGTGTTTTGATATGGAAACTACGTGAAATACAAAGGAAATAGTGAAAAACTAAGGTATAAAACCTTAAGTCATATCACCTTTTAATCTCATTTATTGCAGGTTGGGTGGGAGCAGTTTTGAATTCAGCTTGGGCGGTTTTCGCGCAACTATGAAGTGGTAAGTGGCAATTCATTTTTTGAATGTGATTCAATCATATCGTGACCCGTCGACGCGGGGTGGTTTGGATAAACCACCCATTTCATGCAACTTTTACAAAACATCCATCGATTACTTTGTGAGTGCGAAAATGTGTTATCACCGTCAGATCTGGGTTTGGGGAGCAAATGATCGGGATTAAAAGGGAAAGTGCGGGGAAAAGTCAATTATCGGGCTCAATATAGGCCATAGATCTTGAGAGTAAAAGAAAATCTGACAGTTAAAAATAGCTCGATGGAGAGGAGTAAAAATGTATTGATCAGTCGCTTTGATTTTCATTCGTTGGATCAAAAGGGATTTGGGGATCGAAGGGTCTAGATTGAATCCCGATGGGAATAGGCCTTTTGATGGGATTTATATATAAAAGTGGCTTTTTCCAATGGAAAGGGTGATCGGGAAGGTTAATCAAGATTTTAAACAAGGTTAGGGGGTCAGGGAAGGGAAATATACAAGGGAATGGGTTTAGAAGTTTAGTTTCAATTAAAATTCGATATTTTTTTGTTTAGAAAATGTAGAACATATGTTTAAAGGTTTTTCATATATTTTTTATTATATGGTTAATTAAATCGAGATGACTTAACTACCATAGGGGGCAGCATATTTATATATATAGAATACTTAGCCAAAGGGGTTATAAGGGGGGTTTTTATTTAAACATGTGGAAATAAATAACTTTGGCTTAAGTTATATTACGTGGGTTTTTGGGTTTATTATATAAAAATGAGTTATAAAATATGAAAAGGTTATTTGTATAGGGAGTTAATATATAAGTTAAAGTTAATATGAAATTAGTACATGGTATACTCAAAACACATATTTATAACAAGTAAAGTGAGGTTTTAAAGATAATTTGCATTGATATTATCACTTAACTTATAATGTAATGTTATTTTGAGGGCTTAATGTGTTTAAATGATGTAGGAAGTTAGCTAAATAGGAATTACAAATGCCTTTAAGTAAAAATGGAGTTTTACTTAGGATTATTCAAGGGAATGAGTGCATGAATGGTAAATGATGTGATTAAGGGATTGATATAGACATTTCACACTTTCAACTAATCAGTCATAGAGCCTTGGGTCTGGTCCCAACAAAAGTCAAGGAAATGCCTTGAGCATTTCTAACTGATAGTCTAGAATGTTTCATGACTATGGGAAGGGGAAGTTAGTTATTTTGCAGCCCATGATGAATGATATTTACATTGAGACTTTCACCTTCTTCTACCTACCCATATTACCATGCTAACACTTTTTTATTCCTTTGTATTAGGTGCATTTAAGCTAGCAACCTTCACAACATTTATTCTTTCTGAAAGCAAGTAAAACTATCTAATTCTACACTTATTTCATCCATGAATCCAGATTAAACTGTTGGATTCACTTTATTTTTCTACCTAACTACTGAATTGTCATGATTAAACTGTATGACAACTCATTATTCTCTATCTATAACAAGGAAAATTGAAAAATGACAAGTTAAGATTAAACTGTTAAACTCATCATGGACTATGGCATTTATTGACACTCTGCCACAGTCAAAAAGTAAAAAGTAATGGCATGTATGCTTGCACACTTTCATTTTTTCTTTTGGGGTCTTTTATTTTTTCTAAGTCCTTTGATTATTCTTTTAGGACTTTTTACCCTCTTTTTGATTTTTTTGATTTTTTTGATTTTTACGAAATATGTGAATACAACTTGCAGAAGGCAAAGTATGTACAAATTTACAAGATTATCAACAATCAAGTCAAAATTATGACCCCTATATTATAGGTTGCTAACATCTTCTATTGGAGACTTCTCTTTCCTGTTGTACATCTTATGGCCCATATTATGCATATCTTTTGTTGTTATAAATGTAAATAAAGAGTATTCATATTGGCCTCCTGCTATTTTTTACATGATCAGCAATATTTTCCTGCATACCTTTCATATATTGCTACATTCCCCATTTGGGAATATTACAATGGTATCAAAGCATCATCTTGGCATAGCCTGTTCATTCTAAGAAGCCAATATGTCTTCTGAAGAATAAGAACCTCTTACTGATAGAGAGAATAGGTATCTAAAGAGAAGACATAAAGAAATTTGATTACACCAATGACAATGAAGACAAGGGTAAAGCCCCTGCATCTGGAAGTGACGAAGAAGAAAAGGATTTTCCTAAGATCCTTTTGAGAGCCATGCAAGATCTTGCTAGAGAGATCAAAGAGATGAGATTGGAAATAATCTAAGAATCCCCTAAAGGATTTCATCTTGGAGAAATCTGTAGCATGTCTCACCACTGGAATGACCAACCAGTGCATCAGCCACAAGTTTCCCAATGCTCTACCATGCCTACCTTTTTGGTTGTGGGAAGTGAAGGGTTTCAAGAGCAAGCATCCCTTGAAGACTATTTTGAAGAATATGAGTCTCAAAATTAGAGATTCAAATATCACTTGATTTTTCAGGAGTTTTGTCACCTCAAGGACAAAAGAAGACCAGGCATCATCATAGAGGTGGTGGATTCATTTCGAAACATGATCGACATCACTTTATGAGCATATTCTTTTACCCAAATTTGATGGGTCATCCAAGTGTTCTGCCAAAGCATGGGTAGAAAAACTTGACATCTACTTTCAGTTGAACAAGGTTCCAAAGATGGAGGCTATCGAGATTACAGCGCTACATTTTGAAGGTGAAGCACATGACTGGTGGTTCCATGGCTTGTCTACATTAGTTCATGCCAATGTGACTGCTTATTCAAAGTTCACTAGAAGGCTGGTGGAGAGATTTGACAGAAGAGATCCAGAGGCACCATTCACGAGCCTTGAAAATTTAAAGCAATCATGTAATACAAAGTCTTACATTTCTGAATTTTTAAGATTATATGTTATGGTTCCTGATTTTCCTGCAGCTAAAAGGGTGTACATGTTCATTGATGGTTTAGATGAACCTCTTCATGGGTTCGTAAAATATACCAAGCCCACTACCCTGCGTGATGTTATTCAAATGGCTAGAGACCTTCAAGATGCCTTTCCAAAATCAAAGGCAATATTTCAGCATAAGCCCTCTTTTCCTTCAAAGGGAAAGGAAGAAAAATCTACTCCTTCCAAGGAGGTCTCGTACAAGAAGCCTCTTGATGAAGAAGTCCAGAGAGATCTAAGAAAAAGGAATCTATGCTTCACTTTCTAAGAATCATGGGCACTTGGACAAAATTGTGCCGCTGGAAAAGCACATTACATAGAGGTCTTCTCAGATGTTGAGGAGGAAGAAGAAGATGAATCAAGAAGAGGTCACAGCACTGACATGGAAGGAGGAGAACAAACACCATTAGGAGATGGGGATGGAGCATTTTCTCCTATTGGAGGGACTCTTGCATCTTTGAGAGGAGTACCTTAGTACTTGACCTTAAGAGTTCAAGGTTCCATCTTGAATCAGAGGGTCTCTGTTTTGATTGATAGTGGGGCAACTCACAATTTCATTAATGCCCATCTAGTGCAAAGGAGGGCAATACCCATTGATAATTTTGATGGATTCTTTGTTTTGGTCCCAAGAGATAGAACAATGCAATGCATGCATTATATCCCATCACTTTCAGTCACCATGGGAACTTATACTTTGGTTGATCACTTCTTTGTGGTTGACATACCGGACACCAATGTGATTTTGGGTGTTCAATGGTTGATTACATTAGGGAAATCCAACACTGATTGGGAGGCTTTGTAAATGGAATGGGTGAACAAGAAGAGTGGTGAAACTCAAATTATCAAAGGCATGCATACATATCCCTCACATACCACTTCCACACAAAAAAAAGAGATGGATTTGCACAGTGGAAGCAAGGACCTTACAGTCCCATCTATCATGCTCATGATATTTCTGCACGGGACACTCTTATCTAGTGGCAAACCACCTGGGAGGCCACCTGATTCAGTCTTTTTGGGAGATGTCCCACAAAATAATGCTCCAAATTCAGATCCAGGAGGGATGGGAGCATTTGAAGACAGTGATACAGCGCTAGGAGTCTTGCGTAGGCTCAAGGAGGAGGGATATATTCTCCCCTTATTATCATCACCCACCCTCATTTTCGATTCTGCGCTATGGAAGGAGGAGAATGGAAGGAATTCTATTCCAACATATACCTTTGGCATGGGAGATGTCAAGGAGGAGAGCAGCAACATGACAGACATTTCTGTTGATACATCATCAGCGCTGTCATTGTTGGGCAGCTTAGATCCATGTTTGAAATCCCAACTGTTGGTGGATTATTCCAAGGATCTTCACACTTGTATGATACTTGATGACCAGCTGCATGAAGAGGGATATCTAGTCCATGAAGGAGTAATCTATCATCATGGTAGTATCTTCTTGTCTAGATCCTCGAAGCTCAAGGAGAAGTTGATACAAAGGGCCTACAAAGACTTTTGTTTCAGCCATACCTATTCCATAAAGATCTACTACATCATAATTAGAAGCTTTGAATGGGAAGGCTTTGGAGGTGAACTACATCAACATTTTCAAGAATGCATGGAACATGTGGAGTTGGGACAGAAACATGATTCTATGAAAGAGTTATTTCAGCCTTCTCTTCCTTCTTTTGAGAGAGGAGATAGATTTATACACCACTCCATTTGTATGAGGAGGATTGTTGGTGAAGAAAACGCTCATGTAAAACATGTTTTATTTTCCTAGTGTGTGCATTCTTTCACCATGTCTATGCAGGCCATGACTCCAAGGAGGAGTATTTTATCTTGTGAACTTTATGGCCAACATGGGGCCACAAAAATTTCTGAACTTGTCCATTCCCTTGGTGGACAAAGGGAGATTTTTCATCATGATGGGTGTTTTCCTAAGGCACCAAATATATCTTGCACTTTCAGCCATAGTGAGATAACATGCGCAGAAAGTAAGTGGTGGGAAAACTACTTACCTCATCTAGATCTGATGCAGGTAGGATATGCACTACTCTAGTTCTACATGTGGGACTATGACCTACCTCCATGTGCACAAATTTATGTTCGTTTGTACATTGTTTTGCTCCCATACATTGATGATATACTCGTACTTTTTATGGGAATGTATGGAGGGAGGATGGGAGGTATGCATGTACCTTACGGGATGGAGACTCTCTACGTCTCTTATGCTACATGTTTTAGGGAGAGCATTGGGCCAGTCGTGTTTTTTTCATTTGAACTATTGTCTCCTTATGGGATGGACTATTTACATCGCATGAGAACCTTGGAGGAGAAATTCATGGAGGGATGGATTGGTGAACACTTAGCTTATGGAGGAAGCTTATCTCATGATGGTGTCACCAATGGATGAGGAGAAGAGTTTCAACACTCACCTTATCAGTTTCTTGAGGAAAAGCAACATTTTGGAGGGGAGGACTGTAATATTCCCAATTAGTCCTAAGCTAATAGGAATATTCATTTTTGTTTTATTTTTTTGTTTCATGAATAAAAATGTAAAGGAGGTCCATTAAACTCCTAAACAGTAAATAAATCAATGCCAAATTTTAAAAAGGCTAAATCTTAGCTATGTAAGCAAGCACCCTTTGGTGTGAAAGGGGCTGGATATTTTAACTAGGTCAACCATGACAAAATCTACAGCGTTGTCTTGGAGGAGTGGCCATCAATGAGGAACAACACAGTTTTAGATGGAGATGGCTTGTGTGAAAGAACCTATTTCATTAAAGGTGGTTTAGGGTTTACAAGCTCTTAACTTATAAAAGGAATGGGATGGAAGAATGAAAAGGTTGTTGAATGACATTTGATTTCTAAAGTATCGTTTGTTTAGACATACAACTTTCTTTGGTTGTTTAGCCTAGATTGCAAATGTTGTTTAGAATTAGGTATTCGTTGTCGGGAATCCCACCTCTTCTCATTGGGTATCTCTTGGGAGAGACTTGTATTGCATAGTCCACTATCTAGCTTGAGGCCAATATTCTTCTTCTAAATACAACGCAGATCATGTTGAGGGTTTGATTGTCTTTGAAAGCTGTAGCAAGTGGAGGCTAGATCTACTCAAATATAGACTATTCTAGTGCTCCTTTTCAGTGGGGAAGGATTATATCCCATTTGAAATAGAGTATTGGATCATTGGAGTAACAAATTCAAATCTTGGCATGTGGCCAAACATTATCTAAACCCTACAGTGCATTTTTAAGTCCAGATCCACGTTTTTCTATAGGTGTTGTTGCTGGGTATTTTGGCAAATATTTTGGAGGAGTGATTTTCATGTGTTGGGGATATACCCTTCACCTTTTAGATCCATTGAAGAGGATCATTATATTGTATATATCAAATCAGATCTGAATATTCTTGAATATCTGAATATTTCTGCAGATCTGTAGATTTAGATCTCAGATCTTCTCCTTGTACATGATGTTTTGCTAGAAACCCCAAGGAGGGTTGAAAGAGGAGCCTATATAGTGTATGGATCTATTATAGATTTTACATTTCATGCACTCATATGCTCTAGATCTAAAGTGTAATATTCAGCTACTGCAGCTCAATAAAATAACGTTGTCAAGCCTTTTTCAGTCTATAGACGTGATTGCAGCACGTCTTTTTGAGGATTTTCTTCTATTGGAGACTTCTATTTCCTATTGTACATCTTATGGGCCATCTTATGCATATATTTTGCTGTTATAAATGTAAATAAATATTCTCCATATTGGCCTCCTACTATGTTTTTTATGATCACCATTATTTTCCTACATACCTTTCATATATTGTTGCATTCCCAATTTGGGAATATTACAAAAATTTATTATTATTATTATTATATATACACACACACATACACATAAAAAATTGTTAGGATTTGAAATCATAATAAAACTCTACTAACATGCACTTTCTGTGTAAAGGAAAAATTGTGCACATTGTCTAACCTAGGCTGCCGGAGACTGGTTTTGAACCTCTTCCTTGGCCCTCCTTCGCCATGGCCCCTCAAGAGTCCGATTCAGGTGGGGAACCGCTTCCTAATGCTCCTCACATTTATAGCCTACCTCAATAATATAAGAAACCTCCTCATGATGCATCAGAAATCATGTTTGCCTCTCTTGTCTCCTCAATGGGACCTCAACAATCAGGCCTTGTTGTTTCAAAATTTAGGAATAAACTTGTCGGAATCCTAGAGATCACTTTACCTCCAACACTCCCTCGCATAATTGCCCTCTCATTATTAGAAAACAGTCTCATTGGCTAATTCATAGGACTATGGCCATCAACAAAAATAATTCAGAAGTGGGTAGAGAGAAACTATTCTCAAGTAACACAAGGAAAAATAGCTACCAGATTTTGCGGAAGGGGATACTTCACCTTTCACTTTGAAACAAAGGAAGACATATACCTTATCTTCTGAATCAGACCGTATTTTATGGATACAAGAGGACTCTACCTAAATAGATGTTTCTCGGACTTTGATCCCGAGTTGGACATCCTAAACGTGGTCCTGGTCTGGGTTCGTCTCCACATCTTCCCTTGCATTGTTGGGGAGATGAATCTGTCAAAACTATTGGAAATGCAATTGGAAAATATATTGATAGGAGTGAGCCAAAAGAAAACATGTAGGCATGTGCGAGGATTTGTGTTGAATTGGACTTAGGACAAGGAATCCCTAAGGCTATCAAGCTCAAATTAGACAACTGGACACAGATACAACAACTGGACTACGAAAAAATACCCTTCAAGTGCAAGTTATGTCATGAATATGGGCATTTCACAAATATATGTAGTAAGAAATAATAACAAGAAAATAAATTTGAATAATCACAAGAAAAAAATGGGAGCAAGTAAAAAAAAAAAAAGACAACAAATAAAACCTCGCATGTCCCTATCCCTTATAGTACAACACCCTCATCTCCTCCCTCAAATATCCCTCTCCCTTCCTCCTCCCTCCTTCATGAATCTACTTCTCTCTTTGGCTAGAATCCCTATGATCCTATTAACATCCCCTCTGACCATTCCCCATCCCCCCTTGCTCCCCTTTTCTCCTTTCCTGTGGCCCCTAGTGGTTTCTCTTCTCCTCCCTGCCCCCCTCCCCCCTAGCTTTGCATTCTCTAGCCCTCCTCTTTTGGCTTCCCCTCCCTTCCCTCCTAGTCCTCCCCCACCTTCCTTGGAAAGGATCCTCACCATAAATTATTCAAAAGAACCATTGGCATCAGTTGATAACACCAGAAAAAAGGAATAAAATCAAACAAGGAACTAAGAGACAAAGTAGCAGAAAAAGAGCTTACACTAGGCACTCAACAACCCATGGAAATTTCCCTTGAAAAAGGAACTAGAAGAAAATATAAATTCCAACAGAACCATCGAGGGAAAGGTCCCTTGGTAAAAAATCAAAATAAATAATGATATTGGTATCTTGGAACTGCAGAGGTTTAGGACATCCCTCCAAATTAAACATGATAAGGGATCTTATAACACGGGGAAAGCTAGATATCCTAATGATCTAGGAGACCAAAAACAACAGTCAAGAAATTGAAAACATCATTCAAAAAATGAAAAAATGTGAAGGAATAGCCTTGTCCACCATTGGGGCACCGAGATGAATCAGTAAAATCTGGAATAAAGATAAGTGGGAATTACTGAACCAGAGAATGGATTCACACTGGATAAAGACCCAGTTAAAAAGTAAAATTACGGAAAGCCAAATCAACCTTTAAAATTTCTACACCCCATATCATTATAAAGATAAGGAAATATGTAGCAAATTGCTGAAAGAAAATATGTTGCTTGAAAAAAGAAGAAAATCTCATTCTTGGAGGAGATTTAAATCTGGTACTAAATGTTGATGAAAAAAAGGGGGTTATTTCCATTCATATCCCTCTCATGACACCCTTGAAGAGCTCATTGAGAGCTGCAATTTACTCGATATCCCATTGATGGAGCAAAAACTGCGATTTCATAAATCTTGACCTATGATTCCAAATGATGCAACTAATATGGCCTTTATCACCCAGTCAATGCTATACCCACAGAGTTGCACAAAATTCAATGGACTCAAATTAGCGATCACTCAATAATTCTCAATGTTTCCATCATTTTGGATCTATATACCTGTGTGATACCTTTCAGCACATCATCCTCTTTGTAGCCATGCCATTCTTCCAGCTCTCCTGTATGACACTGACTCATGATTCTCTCTGCCTCACAACTTAACGATTCCATGTCTCCATAGGTTGATCTCTACTTCGCCAACATTATCTCATCAATGCAATGATACCCAAATTCTTACATTTAATCATACCTTTATTTCATCAATGATAATTCAGGGGCAGTCAATGGAAAAAGAAAATGCACTGGAAACAATCATACAGGTGAAATCGTAGTGTGTGTGTTACAGAAAATGTGTAGGATTCTGGTGTGTTCACAGTGCCTACACAGTGAATGTGTAGTGAAAAGGTAGTGTCTATAGTGAAAGGGTAGTGCCTACACAGCGAATGTGTAGCAAAAATGTAGTGTCTACAACGAAAGGGTAGCACATACACAGTGAATGCATAACGAAAAGGTAGCATTTACATCGAAAGAGTAGTGCTTACAGCGAAAGGGTAGTGCTTGCACAACGAATGTGTAGCGATCATCCTGTAGCTTCGCATTCAACAGTTGTGGGGCATCTCAATTGCAACTAGTATCTTTCTCAACAATTTCCACAATCAACACATTGATCCAAAGCTTGTTCCAATAATACAGTGCCACATATTCCTGTGCTTCACACAATCAATCTTGCAAAATAATGCTCTTCATCTCTTGAGATTTTCTTCTGTTTTATTTGATTTGTTCTTTGATTGATACGTTGTTTTGTGACTTATCACGATGTTTCAATGTTGAATATAGAACACCATTTTGTATTAAATCTCTGAATCTAGAATTCAAATTTGTTTCTCTTCTCGACTTGCACACAAGTTTTATCTGCACTTATTTGTTCTCATCAGCTTCACACAAAGTTGTTTAATTCCAAAACTGGAATCATACGGATTCTACCCATCCATTAAGTCTTTTATCACTCAAAAATACTTATTCATTCAATTATAATTCATTATAGGGAATTATTACACTAATATCAATTTTTTTCTATTATGGATCACTCAACACATAACAGAAATGACACTCAGTCACAATGAAATTTGATTTCATCCTTAATAAATATATCATACAGATACAAAACAAAAACCTATTTACAGTCTGTATTTTGGCCTATTTCGCGGTTTCATGGCCTTCTCTCCTCTACACAGAACCCTCTCTATCTCTCGCCTCTCACCTCTCTATTCTATCTCTTGGCCTAATCTTCTTTTTTTAATTTGGCCTCTCCTCTTTGACCTGATTTTCATCATTTTAAATTGGTCTCTCTGTCTTTCCTCTGAGGATCACAATGAATATAAAATACAATTTAGAGCTTATCCATCCCTCACAATCAACTCCTAAAGACTTGTAACTACTTCTATTAAAATAAATCCTCCTTATCTCTAATTTATCACTTATCTAATCTCTTAGCATAACTAGCAAATATCCTGTCTAATATCCCAATTTTCTATGGATATGTTTAAAAAAGTCATCTAGAATATTCCCTACCTATGCTTTGTAATAATTAAACATTTTTCAAGATAATTTTACAATATTTACAATTTGACCCCTCCTTGGGCTAATGTCACAACTATAGGTTTGACTAAATAAATAAATTTAATTTGAGTCCTAATGCTCCTGCATCACCCACCCAAAATTGGAAAGTGTTGGTGTCAATATGTCAGTGATCAAACATACTCTTTCAATTAATTTTCTAATGTCATAGGTCAAAAAATTTAGTCTTTTCAAACAAGTTTTCAAAATAAATTTTGGTCACTGAAGGAGTCTAGGTCAAAATACATTTTGGTCACTGAAGGAGTCTAGGTCATAAACGTTTCTCCCTCATCTCATCCATGGCCATCATCACTTTAAAGGTCATCTCATTCATTATCATTTAAATTTTTACATCATTCACTCCATTTCATCTAGGTCTGTTGTCTAGGTATTATTGTTTTGCCTTTGAAAAAGACTAAATATGTCATCAAAAAAGGCAAACAATCCTTCATTTCACTCATAAGTCTTTTAAAGGGGAGCTAGCATACTTAGGAAGAAAAAGTATGACAAGTTGTCTTATTTAAAAATGTGTTTTAATGAAAAAGGATTTCAAAAGGAAAAATTGTTTTAGTGTTTAACTACAGGACAAAAAAGGTCATTTAAAAGTTTATAAAATACAAAAGAAGCTCATTAAAACTATTTATTCTCTTTCTTTTTGTGGTAGAGCTCCTCTCTTACCTCCATTACACTCCTTAGTGGTCAAGGGTTTGAAACCAAGGCGAGAATTTACTCCAAGGAACAATTTGTTACATTTTTTGTTGCCTTTGTTATGCTTATGGAGCCTGTTACGATGCTTCTGGACTAGTTGTTACATTTATATAACTTCTACTACGCTTCTGGAGGCAGTCGTTACGCTTTTGTAACTGGTTGTTACACTTCTAGAAAGAGTGCAGAATTAGGTTTTTTCGTCTCCCAAGCCATTCAAGCAAGATGGAGGCTTGTGGGCATAAGTTCTTGGACCTCTTATAACATTAATTCAACATTATTATAACCTCATATGGTCAATTTATCAAGTTCATTGTTTTTTTTCATGCTTATTCCTTAATCCATTATATCTTCACTTCTTCATGTCATTAAAATATTCTAGTGGAATAAACCCTAACCTTCCCATCTAACACTATCCTGCACCTCCCACATACATCATACTCCCATCTCCCACCATCCATATCCTTCCTAAGAGCCATTTTCACCAAACCCTAATTTCTATCCAATTTTCATAGTGTTAAACTGGGAAATTCTTGTGTTTCCCTCATTTGACCACCTTCCTCACATCCATTTCACTTGATTTCACTCATATCATGGAGCCAACATGCAAGCCTATCTCCTGGATTTTTTGTAGAATTTTCCTTGGCTCTAAAACCCTTCATCTCACCCTCTTAGCTTACCCCATCCCTAAACTTTGTTTTTCCCAAATTACACTACACATACCCATTCCACAAACACACTAGGGTTTCATCATTTCACTGATAGAAAATATGGAGAGTGAGAAGAAAAAATTCAAGGGAGGGTGCCGCCTCATATTAGAACCATTCACCATGCATGAAATCAATGCTTCACCCTTGGCCAAAATATGTTTTGAGAGGACTGGATGTTTGAGGTTTTGTGAGAAGCTCATGGAGGAAGGATATCATATTAAACTTACAATATTATTTTCCTCTAATATCAAAATGGGAAAGGTTGTCATTGAATGTGTATATTTTAAACTATCTAGCCTCACACATTCTCCACAAATTGACCTTCAAATTCATACCTAAAAACCCTAGACCTAGGCTTCTCACTGACCTTTATATCCAACACTTAAAACATCAAACAAAAATCATATTTATTGATCTTACATACCTAGAATAAGACCAATAGATATTAAATCAATACATTGACTGGAAAGTGAGAATGATAGAGCCCTCTCTAGTCCCGATAAGACTATTTACCTGACCTAAAACCTGGTCTGTGGTTACCTTCCTTCAATCCCACTTTTAGCCTTGGGAATTTGGGGGGAGTGATAAAATTTGTGGTGTCGTTGCCAGGGAGAGATTGCAAAACTTTCCCTGGGAATACGCATTTAGTCCTATGAAGGTTATACTTGTTGGTGACAAGCTCTAGCATTCGAAACATGATGAACTCTTAAATTTGAGCCAAAGTCCAAAATTCCTATCTAAGTTGGATCCTAAAAGTAATACTAGGTCAAATCCAAACCCAAATCCCTCACTAATTGTGAATGACCCCAAGATTATTTTAAGAAATCATAAAACCAAGTCTCAGAAATTTGGAAGATTTATTCTTCCACTTTTCAAATAAAATTCCTTGCCTACAAGATTTTCTTCAAAATATTTGTTCTAGAATTTTTCATCACTCCACCAGATTCCCAAGGCTGAGGAAGGAATCCCAACAAAGGTAACCACAAACCAATATTTTGACATGATAGCTAGCCCTATCAAGCCGGAGAGGGATCTCTCCAAAAGGGTCATAGCTAGGAGGGCTGGAGAAATTAGGGTTTTAGGCTATATAATGAGTGTAGGGGGTTGTTTTGATTTATTTTTGGTTGGGAAAATCATTAGATGAAGGAATAGGTCAAGGAAAACTAGGTCAGGGCAAAGGAGTTAGGGTTGCAGGGATCAATGGGGAAAGGTAGGTACAATGTTTATCACTTGAAGGGAATGGGAATGGTTTTGAAACTATAAGAAAGCTGAGAAAATCATAAGAGATGCATTTTTCTCAGACAGAAGAATATGAACAAAATATGCTTAGCTACCCAAAACAGAGCATGGAAAACATGTATTTTGAATTTCTAACTTGTAAAAGATCATAACATAGAAATGAAAATGAATATGAACAATACATCCAAACATATGATACTGAAGAAGAAACTATGATAGACATTCAATACCACAAGTATCCCATAAAATTAGTTGCAAATTCTCTTTATTAGCTTGGCCAGACTAAGTACAAAGCTTCCTTGATCAACTATAAAAACCTTAATTGATTCTCTCTCCAACCTTGGGATTCTGTAATTTCTATACAAATTTACAAAATCTGAGGCAAATCTCAGGTCTAGAATTATTTCTAACACCAAAGCTAATTCATGACCTCTAGGAACATAAAAATATTTATTTTCTTAAAATAAATTGAATTGCTTGCCCAAGTCTTCAAATTTACAATCTAAAAGAAATTGGAGATATATCCTTGCAAGCCTGCACGTTGAAATTTGGAAAAATATTAATAAATTCATTGAATATGTTGATTGTTGGAACTTAATCAACCCTTTTTCATGCGCTGCACTAATGCTAATGTGTTGTTGTTGGCCTCTATTTTAATCTTCAATTTTGTGTTTTGATGGATTTTTAACTGAAAACCCTTTTGCTTTATTATTAGCAAAAATATCCCTTTGAACTGGCGAAATTTTTTTTGGATAGATTTAGCATCGATGATTAGATTGGCAGTTCCCAAATGATGTTATATTAACAAACCTTTTGGATAGATTTGGTAAATAAAGGTGTGGAGCAGAGGTTAGCAGAGTATAGCGGTGGAATGGCGGAAGTATTAAATACAAGGCAGAGAAGAAACTCGCAATCACAAGAGGTGGACCAGACAGCAATGGTCTTGGCACATAAAATTTGTAATATGTGAAAAGGAAAGTGACATTAGCACGTAATGGCGGGCCAGTTGCAAATCACAAATCAAGTATATTTGTTAATATAAGAAGCATGGGGTAAGAATTGTGATTTGAGATTTGTGATATCGCAAATCGAAAAGTCAAAAGTTTTCGCAAATCATGGTCAAATTTTATCGCAAATCAATAGAGGGAGCTTATCGCATATCGCAACCGAGGTATCGGGGTTATCAGCGATCGCAAATCACATTTAGAGACGGATAGCGATGAATGTTTGGCAATGATATGTGCGACATATGATTGGAGTGACGTGGTGGTAGGCATCGGTGTTTTGGAGCGATAGCACGTGATTTTTGTAACATTTTTTTGCGATGGTCGATATGCGATGGGCGATGGAGGAGGCAGTGATGCGGCGGAAGGGACCCACTTAATATCGCATCAGATTTTTGGAGTGATAGCACATGAGTGTTGTAATAAAACATGTGATTTCCAGTATGCGATAAAGGTAAGGGTTCTTGCCAAAGGTTTTTAAACAAAATTTTGGTATATATATGAGCAGCACCATTATAAAATACTCTACACTTTCAACCAACTGCGCAGCGTCACTGGAAAACGCACAACGACCAGGGAAAACATGCACTCTAACCCTGTTTTGCACAATTTCACCCTAAAACTCGAAAATTTATCCTTTGCTGAGTTTTGTTGAGGTTTTAGGGAGAAAATTAACTTTGATTTGAAGTGTTAAGGGCTCTTATACTTAAGTGGATTTGATTTATGTTTTTAAAACCTACTTTCCTTATGTTTCCATTTTCACTTTTGAATTTTCACACTAATTCTCTCTGAATTCTGACTTTTTGTTTTGCAGGTTGATAATTCGATGGATTTTTTATGTTCTCTCCTTCCATTTTGCATGAGTATCTTGAGTTGACAGCTAGGGAGTGAAATATTACATATAAAAAACATAAAATTACATAAGGAAAAAACAAATTATATCTTTGATTTCGTATCAAAATGACATTTTGATATGAAAATCATATAAAATCAAAATTACAATTTAAAAAATATAATATTTACATACTAATGATCTTCTCAAGATGAAAATAAAATTTCATGGAGTCACTCTCACATTTTTTTGCTGACTTTATTGGGATAGAAGATGCATTCTTGGACCTTGGAAAACAAAACCTAATGACCTAATGAGACCTTAAATGACTTAATTTGACTGAGACAAGACATGGTGAAGTGAGATTTTCATAGGTGTTATTATGCTCAGCTAGACATGAAGGTGAGTCGTCAAATGTGATTTTCTGAGGGAGAGTGAAGTTTTATTGAGTATGGTTACCATCAGTGAAACAATTTTTAGCATGACCTAATGGAATGATATAAAAAATTCAGTGTGAGACACCTAAAATGAAAATGAAAGGAATTTTATTGATCACTGATGACAGAATGCATATTCTAATAGTAACATTGTCCTTATTGGGGATGGAAGCTCTGAAAGAGGTGTCAATAACCACAGATCCCTGAGTTTTGTAGATCAGTGCTCTCTTCCATTGGGCCAATATGGTCAAAATAATAATTGAAACTGAAATTCAAGACTGACTATTGACACTCAATGACACAAACTAAATGAAACTGACTCAAATTTGACTATACTTGACTAAAACTGACTCAAAATTGAACTTACTCTTATTGTGAACTTAAATTGAAATATTAGAAACTCAATGAAGCTCCATGGCCTTCACTTCAGGCTCTGAACTTCAATGCTTTTCCACTTCACACTGTTACACATTATTTTGTCACCATGATAGTTTAATGTCTATATGGGATCATCAATACCTATATAATCCTCCTTTATAAGTCTACAACCTTAAATTTCCTAAACAAATTCTTGAATTTGGAGAAAAGCTTGTAAAAATCATAAAAAACACTTGTACCACACTTTTCCTTAGCTTTACCCATGGCACTGCACCCTTTTGCTCCAAAAATTGTGGAGTCAACCGCATGTTTTCTTCATTAAATGTGTGGACCCCTGTAAAAGGTAAATTGAAGGCAAAAGTAAATTCTAGAAGCACCATCTGGTCGAATATTCTCCCAACTGGAAGCTTCTATAAGCCGTTATCCAGTTGAAGCATTACTCCCTCCATTATCATGAACATTCATTCCTTCATTAAAGGAGCCTATTCCTTGGTATTTGAAACTTAATCCCTTGATAAGGGGACTCTATCCCTTCCATTTTGAAGTTGCAACCACTTTTCTTCTCCTATAAATTGAAGCTTTGGTTTAGTCTCAAGGGTACATGCTCACATATGTAAAACTTCTCTATGCATTTTGTATAAACTTAGTACTTGCTTTGTACTTAGTAGCTGCGATAGAGAAGGGAATTGCTAAAGAAACATAATCTTTTTGCTAACTATGAGAACGATTACATACTCGTAGTTGGGCTGGTTCAAAGAGTGGAAGGGTTTGTCAGACTAAAGGAAAATGCGTGTTCTAGACCCTCAAAAGGACCTGTACGACATCAAGGCAAACACGGTTGTAAGACTCCTTCTTTTATTTAAATATAATACAATTGGATCTTATTTTCTCAATAAGTTGTTTATGTATTTACTTAAATGTCTTATCTCTTAAATTCCTTGATCATTAAGATAGATTTGTGATTTTTGAATTAATATATGTTGCAGGTGCTTTTGATTCTCTTCTATGTCTTTGTTTGCAAATCTTAAGAAGTGACTTCTTGGAGCAACTGGAAAGAAGAATTCAACTAGCATTGGATCATAGGTAGGTCCTTTCTGTAGAAATTTGAATAATAGCTGAATTATTCACCGATATTATCCTGATTACACATTATTTAAGCTTCATGCATAATACATAACGTCTTCTACAATTGATCATCAATTTGCGGAAATAGAAGCAGTCGCATGCGCACATTAAAACATAATCAAGCACACATATAACACAGTATGTAATGGGGAAAGCTTACAGCTGAAAACCTCCAACTATCTGTATATTATAATGATAGAGAAAATGTAACAATACATAGCACAAAGCTCCTCACAGCTCTCAGCACTATCTCACATGCTACACACAAACTAGCTCAGATATGAACAAGTCACATGTTCAAATCTCCTCCACAAGTCTGCCTGCCTCTACTGCGCAATCCAAGATGAATAATGATGAGATCCAAGTTCGAATCCCACTGGCTTGTACTGCGCAATCCTCATTGGCAATCTCAATCAATGTGTGTGCAAATCTCATGCACAGTTATAGTCACAACTGATAGTAGACTCACCCTTTCACCCATCTCTAACACTGGTCTCCACTGAACTGTCCATGCATTGCAGTTAACTGATGTATTCTTTAGTTGATTTATGAGTTAATAATTAGTGAATTAATTAATAATTAATTTACACCACTCATCACTAGTGTATTTATCAGTTAGACTAAATACAACTAGTTCAACTAAGTTAAACCGAACACAACTCCACCAACTGTCTCATCAACTCCACCAAACTCTGCCACATGAGTTCTAATTGAAGTCAACCATGCAATAGCTCAACTAACCCCTAGGAAAAGTGTATTTCCTTCTGTCAGCTGCATGTGCCACATCCAAGCATCAAACTGAAGTGCTCCAAGAGGATAAGATAATGTTTATAGTCTAAATATTATTAAGGGCTAATAATATTTGACTGATCTATTTTTAGACTGGAAGTCTAAAAATAGACTTCGCCCAATGTCTAAAAATAGAGGTCCATCTATTTTTACCAATTTGACCAATCATCCATAAATAGCATCCTAAAACTCATAGACCATGATCCATATGTCTAAAAATAGACTTTGCGCCAAAAATAGCCTGCGGGCCCACTTAGTGAAGGCGACTTCTTTTCACTAAGCTCCATCATCTTGTTGCATTTTCAAAACTCACTCTCAACAAGATATGGATTATCTGCAACCCCTATCCTGCCTCTATGGTATTCGAATTTGCTCCTGGTGAGCGCCTTCGTCAAGATATCAGCATCCTGATCCTCCGTGGGAATGTATGAAAGTAACATGATTCTCCGCTGCACACAATCTCTGATATGAGAAAATTCAGCGGCCGATGTGTTTGGATCTAACATGAAATAGATTAGCCGAGTGTTTAATGCAACTCCGGTTACTCACAATAAATCACAGAGGTCTGGTGTGATCTAACAAATCTGCCCGTGATCTTCCTCATCCATATAGCCTTGCATGCCCAAACTTCGTCGCCATATACCTACTTCTCCGCTCGAACTCAGAGAGTGCCACCTGACCCCGCTTCCTGCTGTACCAAGAAACTGTTGTCAACCCGATACTGAAAATCCCTCCAGATGTGCTCTTTCTGTCCGTTGGGCTCCCTGCCCAATCTGCATCCATGAAGCCACATAGCTTCACCTCATCCTCCTGTCTATACCACAATCCATATCCCGATGTGCCTCTAAGATAACGCAATACATGCTTGCCTGCCTTCCAGAAGAGCTTGGTTGGCTTAACCATAGCTTGTGAAAGCTAGTTAACAGCATAGCATATATCGGGTCGTGTATTGACCAGATACATAAGCGACCCCATCAACTGTCGATAAACAGTGGCATCCACTACCTCCGCCAAAGTAGCATCCTCCTTCCTCCAACCTTCAGGAAGAGAAGTATCAACAGGCTTGCAGCCATGCATGTTGAACTTCTCCAATATCTCCCGGGCATACTTACCCCGAGAAACAAATAGTCCATCACTGCACTGCCAAATTTCCAATCCCAGGAAATAATGAAGGAGGCCCAAGTCCTTCATCTCAAACTCTCTTGCAAGATCCTCCTTGCATGAAAGTACTGTGCCTCATCACTCCACAAACTGGGTCCATTTTTACATGTTGCCATTGATCTGCACACCCACCCTCCACCAACTGGTATAGGTTAGGATCCGCCCACTGAGAATCCAAGTCCTGAATCGTCTATCTGTGTATACCAAGCACGAGGTGCTTGTTTCAACCCATACAGCGCTCCCTTGAGCCTGCACACATGTGACTCGCTGCTGAAGATCTCGAAACCTTCGGTCTTCTCTATGTACACCTCATCCTCAATCACTTTTTTGAGGAACGTAGTCTTCACATCCATCTGATGAATGTGCCACCCCATCTGCACTGAGAGAGAAAGAATCATCCGTATGGAATAATACCTTGCGATAGGTGCAAAGGTCTCCTCATAATCGATCCCCTCAATCTGTGAAAAGCCTCGAGCAACAAATCTTGCCTTGTAATTCTCCACACTCCCGTCAGTTGTTTGCTTCACTTTGTAGATCCATCTTGAACCCACCACTAATTTCCCTTCCGGCCTTGGGACAATCTCCCATGCACTGTTTCTGACAATCGAATCATACTCTTCCACCATGGAATCTACCCATGCGGGATCCTTTACAGCCTTCCTCAAAAGAGGATGGCTCGTCACGATACATTTTCTCACAAGAGCCATGTATCCGGGGCAGCCCGCTCCGTGACCTGCCTTCACTTGTCAGGCCGTAGGTGGTCCTACAACCTTCTCTGCATCTTGAGCCAGTCACTCAGCTTCTGTGGTGCGCTTCCGCCCTCTAATGGTTGGCGCTGCTTGAGTGGTCTCTTCCACTCCATGAACCTCATCTTGTGGCTGATCCACATCCCGAGACTCATCCTTAGGAACTAATAGCTCCTCATCTGCATGCAAGTGTGGCTCCCTCTCAAGCGAACACTTCATGGCTTTCTCCTCATGAAATTTGATATCTCGTCGCACAACAATCTTGCGACTATCTGGAAAATACACACGATAGTTGTGGGGCGACCACTCCCACAACATCCTAACCTCTCGCGGTCGCGTTTCAGCTTCTTCCCCGGCATCCCTAGTCACATGAATTTAAAATGGGTGAACCAAAAATCCTCAAATGGGAAATATCAGGCCTCTTACCAGAAAATGCCTCCTCGGGTGTACTCATGCCAAGTATCTTGTGAGGACAATGGTTCTGCACATATACTACAGTATTGCATGCCTCCGCCCACAAGTGAATGGGTAGACCCTGATCATGCAACATCGCCCGTGTAGCACCCACGATCGTTCTGTTCTTCCGCTCAGCAACCCCGTTCTGTTGTGGGTTATGAGGTGCTCTGAGCTCTCTTCAAATTCCTTCTGCGCTGCAAAAGTCCTTGAATTCGCCAGAGATGAATTCACCACCATTGTCGCTCCTAAGAGCCTTCACCTGCTTCCCCGATTCCTTCTCAACCAGTGCCCTGAACTCACAGAACTTTGAGTATGTCTTGCTCTTCTTCTGCATGAAGAAGATCCAGCACTTCCAAGAATAATCATCAACAAATATCACATATACTTGTGCTTTTGTCTTTGATGTCATCGAAGCCATAATTCGGTCCACACACGTCTGTGTGAATTCTCTCAAGGATCGTCATGGCGTTACTATCCTTCTTGTGAAAGGTGGCTTCCACAATTTTTCCCAAGGTACACCCCTTGCACTGATCTGACTACGCAAGAGTGCCTTTAGGAAGCCCAGTAGAAATATGTTGCAATATCTTCAAAGCTCCATGGTGAAGGTGCCCCAATCTCCGGTGCCACAACTCGCCATCATCCCGGCTCACCACTCCTTCTGCCTTGCCTGCCATTGCTGCGCAGCCATCTACCTGTAATTGATAAAGGTTCTTAACTCGAACCCCTATCCTCCAGATCTCACCAGTTGCCTTACTGCGCAGGAAAGCCTTTCCCTCACTAAAGACAACATCATATCCCTTATCTTCTAACATCGCCACAGAGATAAGATTCTTCTTCAATCCTGGAACATGCATCACTTCCTTCAATACGAAGGGTTTACCAGACTCCCTCTCAAAGGAAATGGTACCGATACCGGTCGCACTATATCTACCATCATCGCCCATCTCGATGTGCACTCTAATATTTTTCTCATCCAGATCAGAAAAAAAATCTCGATCTCCTGTCATGTGAAAAGACGCAACACTGTCCAAGAACCAAACTGAACCCATCACACTTGATACCAAGCATGCGATCAGCGAAAAATCCAGCTCAAACTACGAGGCTAAGGCCTCTCCAGTTGCAGATCCAGCAGCCTGCTTATTTTTCTTCTTCTGCGGACAATTTGTGGCATAATGTCCGTGCTGGTGACAGTAAAAGCACTTCACCTTGGACATGTCCTGCTTCTTGCCTTTCGCACCGGAATGAGAAGATTTATTTCTCTTCCCCTTCTTTGCTTTGGCATCCAAAGCGCAATTTTCTTCATCATATGCCTTTGATGAAGATCCGTCCCTAGTACTCCGCCTTATCTCCTCTTGCACAAGATCCGACCAAAGTCGCTCCCATCCTGGCAATTTCTCCCAACCATTGACAGAATCCTGATAGGCATGCCAACTCTTTGAAAGACCAAGGAGAGCCAATCTCACCAATTCCTCATCATCTACAGTCACCCTCACACTTCCCAGCTCATCCCTGCATTGGATGAACTTCGTGAGGTACTTGGGCATACTGTTGCCTTTCTCCATCTTTATGTGTCTGAGTTTATCCTTGAGTGCCAACTTCCTCTGGTCACTCTTGCTTTGGAATAAATCTATCAACGCTTTCCACATCAAGTATGGATAAGCTTTTCCATGCAGGCTGGATACAATGTGATCCTTCACGCCCTCCAACAGAATCCTTCGACACTTTGCTGTCTTCTTTTGCCAAGCCTCAACTTGAGTAGCATCAGTAGGCTTTGGGACTTCAACATATATGAAATCCTTCAGCCCATTTTCATCTAACACCACCTCCATCCTATCTCTCCATGCAATATAATTCGAGCTGCCTTCAAGAGCATACTCCAATCACAATCCGTTGAAAGACATTTTGACTTTGACACCAAGAAAACACTGCTGCAAATTCGAATTCAACCAGCTCAAAACTCAACCACTTCTGATATGTGAGAACAAATTATTTCTAGCACAGAGATCGACTGTAGGGGCATTTACTGGATATATCACCTTTCAAGGAAAGGATGGATCCAGAAGCTACCTGGCCCGCTTATAGACTCTGTCTACCGAAATAAATTGTAATCACTGTAATAGATCCGATGATCAATTTCGCTCGATACCATGTAGAAATTTGAATAATAGCTGAATTATTCACCGAGATTATCTTGATTACACACTATTTAAGCTTCATGCATAATACATAACCTCTTCTACAATTGATCATCAATTTGCGGAAATAGAAGCAGTCGCATGCGCACATTAAAACATAATCAAGCACACATATAACACAGTATGTAATGGGGAAAGCTTACAGCTGAAAACCCCCAACTATATGTATATTATAATGATAGAGAACATGTAACAATACATATAAAGATCTCCTCACAGCTCTTAGAACTATCTCACATGCTACACACAAACTAGCTCAGATATGAACAAGTCACAAGTTCAAATCTCTTCCACCTGTCTGCCTGCCTCTACTGCGCAATCCAAGATGAATAATGATGATATCCAAGTTTGAATCCCACTGGCTTGTACTGTGCAATCCTCATTGGCAATCTCAATCAATGTGTGTGCAAATCTCATGCACAACTATAGTCACAACTGATAGTAGACTCACCCTTTCACCCACCTCTAACACTGGTCTCCACTGAACTGTCCATGCATTGCAGTTAACTGATGTGTTCTTTAGTTGATTTATGAGCTAATAATTAGTGAATTAATTAATAATTAATTCACACCACTCATCACTAGTGTATTTGTCAGTTAGACTAAATACAACTAGTTCAACTAAGTTAAACCGAACACAACTCCACCAACTGTCTCATCAACTCCACCAAACTCCGCCACATGAGTTCTAACTGAAGTCAACCATGCAATAGCTCAACTAACCCTTAGGAAAAGTGTATTTCCTTCTGTCAGCTGCATGTGCCACATCCAAGCATCAAACCGAAGTGCTCCAAGAGGATAAGATAATGTTTATAGTCTAAATATTATTAAGGGTTAATAATATTTGACTGTTCTATTTTTAGCCCGGTAGTCTAAAAATAGAAACCGCCCAATGTCTAAAAATAGAGGTCCATCTATTTTTACCAACTCGACCAATCATCCATAAATAACATCCTGCAACTCATATACCATGATCCATATGTCTAAAAATAGACATAGTCTAAAAATAGACTTTGCGCCAAAAATAGCCTGCGGACCCACTTAGTGAAGGCGACTTCTTTTCACTAAGCTCCATCATCTTGTTGCATTTTCAACAATTTCTTCATTATAGAAAATTCTAAATCATATATAATCTAGAGAAAATAGTTTACATTTGTCCTATTTGTTTCTAGCTATCCTTGTGATACTAGGGAGATCGTTCTTGTCTGCAAGTATGATTTATCTGCCTAACACACACTTGCAGAAAAACTCAAACAGATATATACAATGAGGATGAAATTTTTCATGTTTTTCAGATCAAAAGAGATAGTGCTTCAAGAGCCTACCATTAACTGGCCCTCCCAATAAAATTTTCTCATCCATTTCTTCTAATATATATGCATTTTTTCCATGAGAAGCTGCAACCTTAAAAAGACCTTTCCATAAATTATCGAACTTCCCTTCTTACCTTTGTCTTCATTCCCAGAATCCCAGCAGAGTACTACATCATCGATCTTGAAATCATATCGTTTGGTTTTCCTGTCATAAATCTGCTTGATCTCATCATGAATCTTGGAAGTTTTATGAAACACTTCTTCCCTTGTTTGATGCAAGTGAATCATTTCATTTATTCTGCACTGCATATAATTTTCTTCAATTTCAGCCTCTTGTAGAAGTTTCATGACTAGGACAGCCAATGCATTAGGGAAAACTGTATCCACACCATAAAATACCTGAAATGGAGACATGTCAATGGATCTTTTGATGCTTACTTGATCTACCCATAGTGAATTTATTAGATTCTTGTGCCAATTATTTTTGTCAACCTCCAACATCTTTTTGATTATGTTGATCAAAGACTTATTGGAGGACTCTACCAATTTGTTGCCCTGTGGATAATATGATGTAGAATGATCCATTTTAATGTTATTATAATTATCGCATAATTCTGTCATGTTCTTTGATTTGAAGGTTGCAACATTGTATGTGATGATATTTCTATGACAACCAAATCGGGACAAGATATTAGCCTCTAGAAACTGAATTATCACTGAGTTAGTAGCTTGCCTGGTTTGGATCACTTTGATCCACTTCATAAAATAGTCTATAGCAGTAAGTATCCATCTATGCTAATAATATGAGGGTGTATGAATCTCATTGATAAAATATAAGCCCCGCTACTGGAAGGGAGCTTCAACTGAAATGGGTTGTAATGGTAAAGGAAGGAGTTTACGTTTACCTTGGAAAAGTTGGCACTCATGACAGCTCATGACCATCTTGTAAAAATATGCAAACAATGTAGGCCAATAGTAACCCACTCTCATTAATTTTTTGGTCGTGGTCTTCTAGTAAAAATTACCTCCACAATATCCCTTGTGTAAATCCTTCATTAATTCTTTGGACGCATCTTCTACTAGGCAATTGAGTAATACTCCTCCAAGATCCTTCCAGTAGAGTGCATTATCTAGTATGCACTATTTCAAAGCCTTAAGCTTTAAGGACCCATCCCTACTCTTTCTCATGTCAGGAGGGGGATTCAAATGTTATAAAAAATAAATGATATTAGCATACCATGGATATGATGAAAGGAGATCTGATATTTGAACAAGGCTTACACTTTTTTCGTCATCGGATAGTGCTGATATGAAATTGATATCAAGCACATGTATATTGGACTCAGCCATGAGCTTGGCTAAGCCTTACCCTTTGATCAGCTTGGTCAGCTTGATCTCAAGGTCATACTCTAAAATTTCTATTATCCACCCACCTCTTCTTCCTTCTAGATCTGTTTTCATAATTACTTCTTTAACCACTACATTTGGAGCATATGCCAAAATATGTGAGTGTAGAATGTAAGCATGGAAGTCTTTGAGTGCTTTGACCAGGGCCAAGGTCTGTTTCTCAATTATGTTGTATCAGAGGGCTGCATCTCTTATTTTTTGACTAAAGAATGCTATAGGCAGCTCTGTCCCATATTTTTTCTGCATAAGCACTGCTTCCAAAGTATGCTCAGAAGCAAAAGAAAATATGATGAAATCTAATGAATAATCAAGACTTGTCAACACTGAAGCAGTGTTCAAAGAAAATTTTACTGAGTTGAATGACTTATGAGACTTTTCTGACCATCTAACATCATTTTCCTTCTTCAACATATTAGTTAATTCTCTAAGATGTTCTGCTAGGTTGGGAATGAACCTATGTATAAAATTCATCCTACCGTTGAAGGCTTGAATTTCCTTTTTGTTTCTAGGGAAATATATTTGTTGTATTGCTTCAACTCTAGAGGGATCTATTCAAATTCCATATTTTGAGATGATGTGACCCAACAACTTACCTTCTTCCATAGAAAATAGGAACTTCTTAGGATTTAGGGAAATCCCAAACTTTCTACATCGTTAGAACATAACTCTCAAATGATGTAAATGCTCTTCATCTATATTTGAATAAATATTCAGATCATCTAAATAAAATACAAGGAAGACATATTTTTCACTATCAAAATATATGTCCATGGCACGCTAGAAAGTGGCCCTGGCATTCTTCAAACAGAACAAAATTTTGGCATATTTAAAGGTACCCAATGGTGTAGTGAATGTTGTCTTATCCTGATCATTTTCATGTACAAGGATATGATTGTAACCCGAGTAACCATCCAATAATGACATCCTTCTAGCTCCTACAACTTGTTGAAGTATGTGATCCATCTTGGGTAGCAGGTAATTGTCTTTCAATGACACTTTGTTCAGATTTTTGAAATCTATACAAAGTCGAATCTCACCGGTCTTCTTCCACAATGGAACCAAATTGGAGATCCAATCTAAAAATATGACTAGAAAAATGATACCTACCTTATAAAGATTTTTTACCTCCTTATCAATGGATGGCAACAAATTTGGGTTTATTCTCCTGAGATTCTGTCTAAAAAGCTTCTGATTTGGCTTGATCAGGATTGTGTGTTGAACGATATCTTGATTTTACACCTTTAGATCTGAGTAATCCCTAGCAAATACGTTAGAAAATCTAGTAAAAAAATCAATATATTTAGGCCTTACCTCTAATGGCAAAGACTTTGAAATATTGATGAACTTAGGCTGCTCCACTATCCCAATATTAACATCTTCTACTCCTTTTTTCTGTGGGAACCAAAGTTGGTTTTCTCGCCACATTAGTTTGATCAAATAACTCTTCCAAAGGTATGAGACCTTTTGGAATGTTATTTTCCTTTAGCTGAAGAATTTCAATCTGATCTGCTTCAATAACTTGGTCATCCTTGTCATACACTTCGTCCATAGAACAATTTTCAAACTCACCTTCACTCTTAAGGAAATTGTTCACTTGTTTATCATCCCAGAAAATTTGCCAAAATTTCAAGTTATCTGAAATGGCGGGCCTATGATTTATATGGATCTCAAACATTTTATTAGAAAACATTGTAGATATGAAATTACTTGCAGTAGTAGCTAATCAATCCGCCATCAAGTCTTGCAATCTAGGCACTACCTTAAGTGTATATTCTATAAACATTCTCAAAATGTCAAGTGTTGCATTCCTATATTGCCTCATCCTTGGGTGATTAGCTTGATACTCACCTTTTATTTGCTTGATCACCAACTCTAAATCACTGTAGACTACAATTCTCCTAGCTCCCAATTTCTTCATAATTTTCAAATCGGTAATGAGTGCTTCATATTCAGCCTCATTATTCGTACAATCAAATGATAGTTTGTAGGAACACAATATTACATTATTTGGAACCTTGTTTTTCCATTGACATGGGCTGCAGATCCATAAACCAATGCCATCTCCACCTTTTCCAACAGAACCATCAAATTCCATGCTCCAAAGACCATCTTCTTCTTCCTTAAGGTGTTGAAACTCTTGATTCTGATTTGACACTATTTGGCCATCTGATTCTTTAGGCTGCTATAAACTTTCATCTACATTCTCTAATGACTGTTCGGATATAGTAGGCAGATTTTCTTTCTCTTTTTATAACACTGTTCTAATACAATCTAAAACTTTTGGAACATCCTCTATCTCTACTAATTGACAATCAACATCATTCAATCTGGAATCATTGTACAATATGAAGGACTCTAATTCTATATGTACAACGCTAATAGGTTGATTATTATGCCTTTCCTTATTCATGATCATGTATTTCATTTTGGTCTCACGGTATAGCTTTCTCATTTGACTGAAGATAGGGATAGTGGCATAGGAAAATTCTAACTGCAGTGTACCTCTCAATTTGGCCACCCAGGATCTTGACAACACTATACTGAAACATGGTGGAATATCAACAACTACCACGTCCATAAGGACATTTTTGGTGGGATCTACTATGGGGAGACAACTAGATATTTGATCAGACCTAAAAAATGGAAATGACCAAAATTGAAAGAATATGGATCATGATATGGGTGAGTAATCTCAAGTCCAAGCTTCTCCATCACAGCTTTAGGAATGAGGTTGTGGGAGGCCCCGGAGACTAACATACTGTTATGAAGAATGTACTTGTGGACTTTAAGACTCAGGTAAAACAATGGGACCCCACTATCTTCAGACTGGCCATCAATGGCGGGACCAAATATTAACTCGGGTTGATCATCCTCTACATTAACCATGTCAGATAAAGGGTCAACTTTCAAGGTTTTGGCCACATGGGATTTTTACTTATCAATTTTGACTAATTCAGTAAGAGTAATAGACACTTTTAATTCAGAAATTTGAGACTCAAAATTAAAAGGTGTAGTTATGTCTACCTCTTTTATGATAACATCCCTTTTCTCAACATGATCTCTCAGTGCAGCTTCTTTTCTCGTAATTTCTCTTTCTTTGGCTGGTGCACTAGTAGTAGGTTGATTACTTTTATTCTGAATTGGAGCTATAATCTCTTTACCCTTATTCTTACTGGGTTGAGAAACTTGCTTCTAAGATGCTTCTTTCTACTGAGTTGTCTTCTTCGGAAGTGGAGTTATTGGAATATCATGGCCTCTCAAGGTATAATGTATTTGTTGAGAACTCAATGAATTCAGTTACCCTCTATGATAATCATCAGATTCTACTTATAACTCATGATCATTCGCCATTATGAAATTTTTATCATTCGGTGAACTTGTATTTTCCACATATTCTTCATCTTCAATGAGAAAGATAGGCTGACCATCAACTGTAAAAAGAAGGTTCTCCTCTACATGGGGTTCTTCCTCTTCATCACTCTGAGCATAGTTTTGTTGAAGTGGAGTCCTGATTTTTTGTTGTTGTTGTGTTTTGGGAACTCTTTGCTCTCTTTGTTTTGTCTGGAACTGAGGTTGCTGCTGCTAGCCTCGAAATTTCGGATTTCTGATTTGAGGCTTCGTTTTTATATCTAAAATTGACATCCTATCGACCATTCTCTCCATGGTTTTCAGCAAGGGATCAAATTTAGTATCAGATGAAGTGGAAGGTTCCTCTTTGATAGTCACTTTGCATTCATTTTTAAGTTTGGCCTTTTTAATTAATAGATTTGCTTCAACACACTGAATTTTTTATGATATCTTCAAGGGTGCTATGATTTCTTTCTCTCAATGAGTAGGCCATATCTGGGTCAAAGGCATCGGGATAACGCGAAAGGGCTAAACCAGGAGGTGGTTTCATTTCATTTGGAATGAAATTATAGATTCTGAGATATCAAGAATTGTAATCAGGCACTAATTCATTGGGATTGTGTTTCAATGAATCATATTCAGCAAGGAACTGCAAAGGGTTTCTCTTTTCATCCCACCTGGCTAAGAAAGCATCAATCAATTCAGTGAGAATCCTAATTGAATTTTCTGCTAGGGCACGGAACCAAAATTTAACTTCACCTAAAAAAATTTGTGTGATGATTTGCATCTTAGCATCATCTGCATCTATTAAATCCTCCAAATCTATAAAGGTTGTGATTTTAGCCATCTGCTAACGGGTAATGATTTCAAACTTTTCATCAAAGAGGGGAAGTCTTTGACCATACCCTTGAGGTAGATCATCAAGATTACCATGGAGAACTAAAGGTCCAAAACAAGCCATAATTTCAGCTGGATGGAATACTGGGTTAAAAACTCAAGGGATAGGTTGAATGGGTAAAGGGACTGAAGTTATTGCTACTGAACTAGTAGGTATGTATGATGAAGTCAAAGGTGCAGATGAATATACTGAATTTGACTGAGTTTGAGGTTCAGATGTAACAAAAAAAAAATTAGGATGATAAAAATGGATCCACTCCTTAATGTCTAGGTCAGATTCAAGCTTGATTTCTTCGAAAAACCAATCTTTCAAAGAACTTAAATCTAATTCGCACAAATATTTTACTTTGGATAATCGCAGAGGATCAAAAACTATATCAAAAAAGGAAGTTTCATATTTGGACTTGAATAAAGATAATTCAAACTTTATGTCATAAAGTATATCTTCTAGAGAAATCAATTTTGCAGGTAGAGATACTGATCTTACCAACGGAGCTGGTCCTAATTGAATATGTAGAGTTTGATATCAGTGTCTTCAAAATAATTTCTTTGGATCATCAACAGGATCAACTAGATCAGGATCTAGATTCGTTTTGCTGTATCTTGTAGAAGCCAAATCTGCTGTGAGGCACTGCACTTATGGAATCAGCCTTACGAAAATTGATCCTATCATCCAAAGGATCAATTTATTTGTTGTACACCCAAGGAAAATTTTGCCTCTTTGTTCCCCGGAAACAGTGGCAGTATGTTATCACTCCACGAGATTCCCAAGGCTAAGGAAGGAATCCCAATAGAGGTAACCACAAACCAATATTTTGACTTGATAGCTAGCCCTATCAAGCTGGAGAGAGCCCTCTCCAAAAGGGTCACAGCTATGAGGGCTGGAGAAATTAGGGTTTTAGGCTAGATAATAAGTGCAGGGGGTTGTTTTGATTTGGTTTTGGTTGGTAAAATCACTGGATGAAGGAATAGTTCAAGGAAAACTAGGTCAGGGAAAAGGAGTTAGGGTTGCACGGATCAATGGGGCAAGGTAGGTACAATGTTTATCACTTGAAGGGAATGGTTATGGAATGGATTTGAAACTATAAGAAGGCTAAGAAAATCATAAGAGGTATATTTTTCTTAGACATAAATATATGAACAAAATATGATCAGTTACCCAAAAAATAGCATGGTAAACATGTATTCTAAATTTCTAACTTTTAAAATGTCATAACATAGAAATGAAAGTGAATATGAACAATACATTCAAACACATGATACTGAAGAAGAAACTATGATAGAAATTCAATACCACAAGTATCCCATAAAAGTAGCTACAACTCCTCTTTATTAGCTTGGCCAGACTAAGTTCAAAGCTTCCTTGATCAACTATCAAAACCTCAATTGATTTCCTCTCCAACCTTGTATTTATGTAATTTATATACAAATTTATAAAATCTGAGGTAAATCTCAGATCCAAAATTATTTCTAACAACAAAGCTAATTCCTAACCTCTAGGAACATAAAACTGTCTATTTTCTTAAAATAATTTGAACTGCTTTCCCAAGTCTTCAAATTTACAATCTGAAAGAATTGGAGATATCTCCCTCAAGACCTGCACCTCGAAATATCAAATAATATTAATAAATTCATTGAATATGCTGACTGTTGGAACTGAATCGACCCTTTTTCCTACACTACTCTATTTCTAATGTGTTTTTGTCGGCCTCTGTTTTAATCTTCAATTCTGTGTTTTGGCAAAGTTTTAACTGAAAACCATTTTCCTTTATTATTAGAAAAAATATCCCTTTGAACTGGCGAAAAACCTTTTTGATAGATTTAGCACAGATGATTAGATTGACGGTTCCCAAACGACGTTACATTAACAAACCTTTTGGATATCTTTGGTAAATAAAGGCATGGAGAAGAAGTTAGCGAAGTAAATCAGTGGAATGGTGGAAGTATTAAATACAAGGCAGAAAATAATATCACAATCACAAGAGCTGGAGCGGACAACAATGGTCTTGGCACATAAAATTTGTGATATGCGTAAAGGCAGGTGACATGAGTAGGTAATGGTGTGCCAGTTGCAAATCGCAAATCGGGCATATTTGTTAATATGAGAAGCATGGGGTAAGAATCAAAATTTGTGATTTGCAATATCGCAAATCTCAAAGTCGAAATTTTTCGCAAATCGGGGTCAAAGTTTTTCGCAAATCGGCGGAGGGGGCTTATAGCATATCGCAACTTGAGGATTAGGCTTATCAGCGATTGTAAATCACATTTGGAGACAGATAGCGATGAATGTTTGGTAGTGAGATGTGCAATATGTAATGGGAGTGATGTGGTGGTAGGTAGGTAAGGGTCCCACATAATATCGCATCGGCATTTTGGAGCGATAGCACATGAGTGTTGTAACAATTTTTTGTGATTGGTGATGGAGAAGGCGGTGATGTGGTAGAAGGGTCCCACTTAATATCGCATCGGCGTTTTGGAGTGATAACACATGAGTGTTGTAATAAAACATGCGATTGACAGTATGTGATAAAGGTAAGGGGTCCTACCAAAGGTTTTTAAGTGGAAGTTTGTTATATATATGAGCATCACCTTTGTAAAATACTTTGCACTTTCAGCCAACTGCGCAGCATCACTCGAAGATGCACAGTAACCAAGCCAAATGCACTCTTTGACTTTGTTTTTCACAATTTCACCTGAAAACTCAAAAATTTATCCTTTGTTGAGTTTTCTTGAGGCTGTAGGAAGAAAATTAACTTTGATTTTAAGTTTTAAGGGCTCTTATACTTAAGTGGATTTGATTTCTGCTTTTAAAACCCACTTTCCTTATGTTTCCCTTTTCACTTTTGAATTTTCACACTAATGCTCTTTCAATTCTAACTTTTTGTCTTGCACGTTGATCAGTTGATGGAGTTTGTCTGTTCTCTCCTTCAGTTTAGCATGAGTATCTTGATTTGACAGCTAGGGAGTGAAATATTACATATAAAAAACATAAAATTACATAGGAAAAAACAAATTACATCTTTTATTTCATATCAAAATGACATTTTCATATGAAAATCATATAAAATCAAAATCACAATTTAAAAAATATAATATTTGCATACTAATGATCTTCTGAGGATGGAAATAAAATGCCATGGAGTCACTCTCACATTTGTTTGCTGACTTTATTGGGATAGAAGATTCATTCCTGGACCTTGGAAAAAAAAACCTAATGACCTAATGAGACCTTGAATGACTTGACTTATGACTGACTTTGACTGAGACAAGACATGGTGAAATGATCTTTTCATAGGTGTTATTATGCTCAGATGGACATGAAGGTGAGTTAGCAAATGTGATTTTATGAGGGAGAGTGAAGTTTTATTGAGTATGGATACCATCAGTGAGGCACCTAAAATGGAGTAATATAAAAAATTTAGAGTGAGACTCCTAAAATGAAAATTAAAGGAATGATATTGATCACTGATGGCAGAATTCATATTCTGACATTAATAGCATTTAGAATCTAAAACATCTTTGTTTATGTCTAAGTCTGAAACCTTTCTTTCATAAAATATCTTTGATCCTTTTTATTTTGAGACCTTTGCACCATTTTCTAAGTCTTTTTATTCCAAATATGAAAGTGAAGTATGTTTTAATTTCTACAAACTTAAAGGCTTGGTGGATAAGTTTCAAGAAACTTCAGAAAGAGATTATTTCCAATATTAGCAGCAGGATTTTTCTTCACCACCTGTCATTACACCTTTTAATTCACCTACATCATCATCCCTTTCTTTCATTCCATCATTAACTCTACAAATTTTCACTCCATCAACACCTCCACCACTTCCTTCATTAGTTAGAGCAGATTTTCTTCATTGATCCTACCTCAACAACTCAATGTGCTACCTCAGAACTATGGTCAGATACTTCCCCTTTTTTATGGAACATCATAGGTTACTTCTTATCAACATATTCCCAAAGTGATTGATTTAACAGATCTTGAATCTATTGACAATGACGATGCCAAGATGCCCATTATTGCACAGAGTTTCTCAGGAGAGGTTAAGAAATGGTTTCGCTCTCTCACAACTGGTTCGATAGGTACTTCACAGCAGCTGATTGACTTTTTTATGGTGAAATCAGAAGATAAGAATAATCCATTGCATATTTTAACTGAGTATAACGCATTGAAAAGGAATCCCAATGAGTCTATCCAAGACTTTACAACTAGATTCAATAAAATCTATGATTCAATTCCTAAGGATATTAAGCCTCCTCCAGGCCTTGCTTTACTTCATTACCCTAATGGTTTTGATCCTATCATGGCCTATTAGCTGAGGGAAATAAACCCATCAACTCTTGAATAATTGCAGAGAAACGTAGTGAGCATGGAAGCTAATTTGATCATCAAAAAATATAAATCAAGACGGAGAAAAGGGTCACTATCAAAGAGGAAACATCTACTTCATCAAAAGGAAAATTAGACACCTTAATCAAGACCATGGAGAAGATTATGGATAAAATTTCGATCGTTGATAGACAAGTTGAACCCTCCATTAGAAATCCCAATTTTATGTGTCAAAATCAATAGCCTTAGTACAGTATCAAGAAAAGTGAATAGAGGGGTCAGGATCCACAAATTCAGCAGTAAATTCACACTCCATTTCAACAAAACTACACTAAAGGTCTTGATGAAGATGATGAATAATAAATTTATGGCGAGAATCATTTATTTTAGGAAAATCAGCAGCCTATTTTCCATATTGAAGAAGATCAGTTTTCTGCAGAAATTTGTGCACCAGATGATTAGCAATATGTATTGTCAAATGATGACATGTTATAAATGCGAACGGAAGATTATCATAGGGGATATTAAAATTCTCTTTCTCAAGTGCAGAGACATTATGTTTTGAGGAGTAGGAATCTTCCTATAACCTCCAATCAAAAAAAATTTAACACTTAAGTAGATGCTCATCATAAGGAAATTGTTGCTCCAGATCAAAGTAAAGACAAAGGACTTGTTGTTCCTAATAATGCTAAAGGAAATGAAACTTCCTCTAGCAGTCAGAGAAAGGATAAATAATTCCAATATGGAGGACAAAAGAAGGAGACTTCACACAAATATCAAACAGAAAGGAAAGATGCACCATTGAAAGAGGCAGAAAAACATTTTGCTTTTTTTCATCCTGAAAATGAAATTTCCAAATTGAAAGTCTCCATTCCTCTAACTGAAATAGTCAATAATTATCAGTACAAAGTTAAAGTAGCTAAGTTTCTTAGAGTGGATCAAATTTTTGGCATGGTTAATGTGAGTGACGATCACCCGGAGCTTCTATTTGGTCCTATTGTTGATGGTGATCTAGAATATAGTGAGGTCCCTCCATTTTATCTAAGCCTCAAAATCCATGATTTTTTCCTCCAAACACCATGCTTGATTCCGGAGCCTCTCATAAATTTATGCCCAAGGTCATTATGTAGATATTAGGATTGGATATTAGAAGACCTTATCATGATCTTTATTCATTTGATTCAGGGAGGGTGAAATTTCTTAGCCTCATTAAGGACCTAGTGGTGTCATTAGAGCAAATCCTAGCCAATAATGTCCTCATGGATGTTTTTGTGGCTGAGATGTCTTTGAGATATGGAATTTTTCTCTCTCGATCATGGAGAGTGAAGCTTAGAGGTACCTTACAACTTGACTTTTCATATGCTACCATTCCCATCTTTGGGAAACTCAGGAAACTATACCAGGAAAGTAAAATTAAGTACATGATTAGTAGTCAATAAAAGCCTAATAATCATCCCATACATGTTTTCCACACATATTTAGAGTCCTTTATCTTATTCAATGATGAATTTTCAGCATCTTCCGATGTTTTGATTGAAGAGAAAGCAGAAAATTTTGAGTTTTGAAATTTTGTTTTAGAAATGGAAAAAGCAGAAATTCATGAAAATATGCCAAGTGTTTTGGAACCAAGTGCATCATCCCAAAAAAGAGATAAAGCAGTGAAAGAAAAAAAAATCTTTGGTACAACATAACTCTCAAAAGCAGCAAGTAAAGTTCCTTCATTTGATTTGCAGCTTCATGATGAAGAAAGTAGTTTTTGGAACATGGACTTCGATAGAGCTTTGGGTAAAGAAGGATTTGGCATTGGAGAGTGGATTCACAGCCCTATAAATCAGTCACTAAACATTCCTCCCAATGTTCGAATGTCCTCTTATAAGCTGGCTTTTCATTGTTCAAACAATGAAGTTGAGTATGAAGCTTTGAAATCCGGTCTAAAAATTCTCAAGAAGTTAGGTGCCAAGAATATTTATTTGTATGGCAACTCTGAGCTAGTAATAAAACAAGTAAAAGGGGAATACCAGGCCAATAACCTAAGGATGAGAGCTTACCAAAATGCATTTTTAAATATCCTCAAGACCTTCACCGAGTATAATTTTTCGTTGATCCCAAGGGACGACAATGTTATTGTTGATTCTCTTTCTACTTTGGCCAGTATGTTTAAAATTACATTGTATCCTAATAAGAAGTATGAGATAAACATCAAACACCACCAATAAATGGTTATGTTTTCAGGATCGGGATCTGACTAATTGATATTTGATGTGGAATTTGTCTAAGCAAGAGATTTAATATTGGGTAAATCTTAGAGAACGCAAGTTTGTTGTGAAAGAAAACATAAGCCTGCACATCTATACTAAACATTAGTTACATAAGTATATTTATATGGATCAGTATGAGATACTTTTCGTATTGTTTGCTAGCGATTTGTTCGAGTGGATATCAAGACTAGCTGCGCAAACGGGTTGTTTCAATAATAAGGCAACTGCGTGGACCCCAGATCTAATTGAAAATTTTAAAATGAATGATAATGAGATCATGAGGTTTATTGATTATTGGATTGATAGTATCCTTGGAGGGTTTATTATTGAGTTCGTGATCGAGATTTATGTGTCTTATAGCAAATCAGAGCGCAAGTTATTCAAAGGCCCTAGAGGTAAGTACTTGAATTCACTTAAGTTTTGGATTAGAAAGCTATTGTGTGAAAGTGGTATATTACGGATGCGCTCAGATTGATGTTCGAATAAATAGAACCTGGTGCTACACGTAATGGTAAAATATTCAAAATAAATTGGTGTACTTACGTTGAAGCTAGATATCCTCTATTGTTTGGGTCTGAAGAAAGGGAAAGCAACACTGCTACCACGAGAAGTCTATCGTTGAGGTTTGAAAGTCAAAAAACACTATGGAGATTCCTTAGCCTTCCACCCCCATCATCACCCCATCCCATTCTATTCATCCGCCTCCACCTCCACCTCCACCTCCCCCATTCACCATGGTCAGACCCCTAAATAGGCCTATGTTCAATGGATTGGATGATCTAGAACAATTTTTTTTTGTTGTAGAAGCAATATGGAGTTCGCAGAATATTACAGATGAAAATATGATGAAAGCGCATTTTTTTACCACGTTACAAGATAGAGAATTGTCCTAGTACATGAAATATGTTACAACGAATGAAAATGCTACATTGGTTGAGGCAAAGACTGGACCATGTATGAGGTAGATCAGAGATTTAAGACACTTCTGAGCCAAATTAGCTTCAATATCCTAGATGAAAAACATAGAGAATGGTTCATTGTTGCATTGTTGCCCCATCTCAGATTTTCGTTGTCACAACAAAAGATTTCAACTCAGGCTAAACTGTTGGAGATCACGATGAAGCTCTAAGCTTCACCAGTAGCTGATACAAGCATAGGAGTGCAACAGATTTAGACTTAGTTTATGAGCTTGCACATGGAGCTACGGGATCTAAAGAAGGGACAGGAGTTTAGAACTGATATAAGGTCGAAAGTCTGGTGTATTAAGTGCAAAACATAGGGTCACTATAAATAATAGTGCCCTGATTATAGAGACTATTTGGGCACTGGGATGTCGATTCCATTGAAGCCTGGAATGAGTGTTGTGCCAAGTGTAGGCCCAATGTATGGTCTAACATATGCGACGTTGCAAGCCAAAATTCCATGGACTATTGTCACCTATTGCAAAAAAAATTCAGATCATTGAAGCAACTGTTCTGCAATTTATGTAGTTCAGTGGGACACGATGAAAAGCATTGTAAGATCTACGATCTAATGATGTAGAACATTCCTGGTGCATACATAATGTAGGTAGAAGGTCACGAAGCTTCAGGTTCGCCAACTTCCAAGGAGGTTTCCTAGGTCGAGGGTGTGGCCAATGAGGAGGTGTTGGTCATGAACAAGGGAATATCATATGTTACAACTGCGGACAGCTAGGACATTTTTCCAGGGATTGTTAGAATCCTACTGCAGCTTCCTGTAAGTATGATCAAGAATTTATCCATGAAATCGAAGTGTGTCCCATTTTTTTAGCTAAAATGTAGGAGAAGTGTAACTAGAAGCAATCTTAGAATATACAAATGATGAGGGTTGAACTATGCCAGCAAGATCCTAGAGTTAACATAGTAATGCGCAATGATGTGAATACTAGAGGAAACCGCGTGAAAGAAAATAGGACTGTGACAGAGACATGGGTAAGGAAAGTTGAAGATAAGAATGTTGGGTTTAATGTGTAGCATGAGAAAAAGACATTCATGGAAGCAAAGAAGACATTTATGACTTCTAAATCTTCGACTTCAACTGCGCAAAGACAACTATTTCCATTGAGTGATAAGTCAGAGGGAGATATTGAAGTAAAGGAAGTTGATCAATATATTTTGGAATCCTTCTTACATACATGTAGGAAATTACTAAGGGAACATAAGGTTGTATAAGGGTTGTAGGAGCTGATAGATAACTGTGCTGGCAAGGAAAAGTTTCAACTAGAATAGAGCATGGTAAATAAAGTGTACAAGAATAAGAAAAGAATAGATTGGTAGGTGCGGTTCACTGCACAGATCGAAGACTATGAGATTAATCAAGTCATTCTGGATCTAGGATCATAAGCCAACGTTTTGCCAAAACATACATGGGAGTGAATGGGAAGGCCTAAGCTACAATGATCATAGATTCAGCTAAGGATGGAAAATCAACTAATGATCATTACTATAGGGCAATTTCAAGGGATCAATGTAGATTTTGATGGAGCTAGTGTGTTGTTCAACTTAGAAGTTATTGAGATCATTAATGATAGAAATCCTTATCCTGCATTTTTGGTATTTGATTGGGCTTACGACATGCATGCTATAATCAACATGAAGAAGAGGAAGATGACCTTTGAAAATAATGGTACCTGATTTGTTGTGTCATTAGATCCTTCTGAAGGTGCGTGCTATGTTGAGCCTATCCAGCATGAGTATGGGGATGATGATATTGACCATATCTATAAGCTTATTGCGCAGAATGAATACTATAATAATCCCACCATGGATGGAAGAATATGTTGGGAGTTCCATAGTTTTTGTGTTTCAGATTCCGATGAATAGCTCGAGCATTGGCAGAATCTCTTGGATGAAATCACTACTAAGCATTGTAATAGAGTCACCAAATATTTGCGCTTTGTTCGGTCGAAAGTATGTAACTTTCCTTTTTATGATGGAATGGGGAATTTTGTCTTTTTCTGGAAGAATTTTAGAAAACGTTGCATGAGGACTATAGATACAATTCTTTGGACTTCACATTAAGTTCTATTCCAGCCCAATGGTGGGGTGCGCACAAAGAAAGTTTAGGAGGATGGAAGGATTTTTGCAAATTGATAAGTTTCAGGTTTGTTCATGTTGACATGAAGGTCGCATATAAGTAAGATGGTCATAAAGATCCTCGTGTGAATTTATCTTTTTGGACCGCAGCTTTGGGAACTGAACCTCAACCAGAGTGGATGCACATGTTATTTCATTCCTTGGATATGATACCCCTATAATGGTATCTTGAAACAACGTTGAACCATGGAACTACGAATTGGGATGAGATGCTAGAATGATTTTTGTTAACTTATAGCTTCGTTGATGGTTGGGAGCGTATTAATGAGGCCCTTCAAGAGGTTAAGGCAGGAGTGTTCTGTATTACCAAGGATCCAAGGATGATGGTACAGCCTAATTTGGTTATGCAGTTGGAACATGCCCATGTAAGTTAAAGTCAGTCCGCTTGGAAAGATCCGGTCCACAAGTCTCTATTGGGGGAGGATACCTATGAATTCCTATTTAAAGGGGTGTGTAGTACTACAAACGATTCTTTTGAAGGGTGGCCTCCTTGAGTTATAAGTACTACGCAGCAACACGACAACAGGTGCAATTTAAGGTTACTCTGCCAAGGGAGGGAGTTCTACGCCGAAGAGGTGAATCTCGCAAATTTTGCCCCAAAAGTGACTATTACAACAGTAAAAGTTGATTGGAAAATGACTCGGTCGTTAAAAGGAGTGCGGGTGATGAAATTAATTGCCATATCTAGGCAAATCTATCACCAAATCAGAATTTATGAGGATGATCTAAAGGAGATGATGGGATTTGAATTCGAATTTCGCTATAAATCAAGGATCCTGCTCCCCATTCGAACACTATGTGCACTAATATTTAGAAGTGAGAGTTGATGTATGTAAGAGCATCAGGAAATATGTTGCATGTTGGCTTACAGTTTCGTAGCATTCATAGAAGCATTGATCAAGGAAGGGCTCAACCACACAATCCGATCAGGTTCAGACACTGCAATGACAGCCACACCGCCAGCAACTATCACAGGGCCGCAGTCGCCCAAGAAGTAGATGACTACACACGCAGTGTCATCTAAAAAGTTGCAGAAGCCAATAACAAGATCGTTGCCCAAGAAGAAACAACCTAAGGAATAACAGAGTAAGGGTTCCCAAGACAAGCACAAGGAGGCTATGGAGATCGAACTTGATGAAGAAGAAGTCACACCAGATGAAATTGATGTCGAGGAGGTCATGCCTATCTCTAGGTTGCCTTCGTATATTTCACCTTGGAAGTCGAAAGCTAAGAATGCAACGAAGGATCTGGACGCGGTGAAATACAAGGTACTTACACCATTGATTCCGGATGACATGCCAGTTGAAGGAGAGTTATTAGCCAAGGTGCCCTAACTACGGATGGCGGACTAGGACTTCAAATATCACAGTAAATACCCATATTTTGAGCCCAGTTGGTATCTGCTCCAATGAAGCTATGCAGAAGGAGTGACCATATTGGAGTCGATGAAATGAGTTTCTAGTATCCAAGAGGCTGAGATACTCAATATGTTGTACGTGCCACACTTTGGGAAAAGTGAGATTAACAATATTTATGTGCGCAAACTGCTAGCATTAGTGCACGATGATTGATTGTGCCTAGGGAAGAAGATCCCTATAAATGTGATGTTAATAAGGAGGATTACAGACCTTCCAAGTCTCGAATCATACCCCACAGAAGCTTTTGTGGGAAAATCTCAGGACAAACAACTCGCCGACTAGATGAAACAAGATTATAATCTAATGAAGGGAACACGAGGTTATGAAATTAACTCCATTTTTTATATATCTATGAACTTTTCCGCACACATTTTAGTAGGTAAAATTATGAGAAAGATTCACGGAAAGGAGGCTTCTACACCGGTCATATTCTTGGCTGCGGAGTGCGCCAAAGGCATCTTTCATAACTGGGAAAATTATCTATGTAGCGAATTCCTCATTCATTGCAAGGCAGCTCAAGAAGAGGGCAAGCAGTTCCACTATGTGTGGCTCTTACTCCTCATTGCATTGATGTAATGGAAGGAGCCCTAGGAATCGCAATTCCCCACAGCGGAACCAGACTTGTGTAAGGAAGCCAGATATGCGTCACTGTTGCATTCGATAGAGCCAACCAGGGTCATAGCCAATAAGATTTTTTGGGTTGGATTTGAGATGAGTCTGCAGATGGTGATTAACTAGGAGCCCTGGTTATTGCCCATCATTGTGAATGAGTATCGATAGATCACAAAATTCAAAGCGGAATTCCACCACATTCACATTCAGGAAAAGAAGGACCTCGCTGGGGTATGGTATGAGTTGACGTAACTTTTCAAAGAAGAATATGTGGAAGCCATCATCAGTAATGGTTGAGTGATTGGTTAACTCCATGTGCGGAGCAAGGCGGGACGAGTGGTGTGAAGCCCACCACACCTAAAGAAAATAAGGACTAGAAAGTCACATTCGTGGCTGAGAAAGAAACTGAGGCAAAGACTCTGGAAATAGGAGGGAATGACACTCTTGGCGGTGATATTAGTGTGGTCCCATCCATCCTTTTACTACCAAGACGCGATAACCATAGAATTTTGGCATGAGGAATAAGGAAAAGTCTGATAATTATGCGGGCCCAGAAGCCATGGTCCTTACTGAATGGGACCTCAATGAAATTTGAGACACCATGAAGCATGCCACTAAGAACTTATGGGGAAAATTTGAAGAAAAATATAAGAAGGTTCTCATAGATGGTCACAAGGGTTTGAAAGACTTGCAGGTGAAAATGATTGTTATTTAGGCGAGCATGAGTGGGCTACAAGTGATTGATATTTAGCCAAGTGGGGCACAAGCAGGTGCAAGCACAACAACGCATGAATTAGCACTGACCTCTAATACCCACACAATGCCTATCCCTACGAGTACATTGAGTTTTGACATGATGGAGCAGCTAAAGAAAGTGGTCCACTAAAGACTATTCATGAATTCTACTAGGGCATTGATGAGGAATTGAATATCGGATAATAGCGTGCCCTCGTCATCATTCAAGATTTTAAGAAGGAAAGGTAGAGCATGGCTGAGGAAAAATAAATGCCTATACAAGAGCACAAGGCTAAGATAGCGCAATGGAAAATGCTAGAGGAAGCCATCTCTAAGGCTTGCAGTGAGCTACCAGAGCTACAAATTTAGGGTGAAGCTGCAGTAGAATAAAAAGTGGCTAAGCTTTCCACAAGAGTTAAGGAATCTAAAGCCACGGTCAAAGAAGTGCACGTTGAGTTACATATGAAGATAATCGATTTGTAGATTCAATTGTGGCCTACCACTCTGCTAGAATTCTGGGATGTTGGCAAGAAAAGAGGTCTCAGGGGGAGACCCAAGTTTAGGAAGGTGGCCAATAAGGGTTTCCGCAGTAGTCTAGCACAACGCCAGAATTTTCACCCTGCTTTGAGGAACAGAGAGTTTGACCCGAGGCATGCCACGACCTTAGTAAGGCTGGAAATGGATCAGGTATTGATCAAGTGTGGCAAATGCATAAACCATACAGAACTAAGTATCTTGAAGAAGTGTAGATATAAGACAAATAACAATACTCATGAACTTGATCAAAATGATAACCAAAAAATTCAAAATAGCCACATGTTACACTAAACCATAACACAAGACAGGACTTATAACAACAACCTTATATTAGAAATGGTGCATTAATAGCAAAAGACAATTACAACATGCCTCAGAGCATTCCTGGCAGAACTAATTACAGTCGAATTACATGATACAAAACAAAAAAATGACATAGAGAGAGAACAAAACAACAAGAATAGAGCTCTCCTACGGCTCCTGCTCCCTGATCTCCTCTGAGCCAACCTCCATTTTTCCACTTATTGACTACCTATTTGGTCCATCTCCAGCATGAATGACAGCCCTTCCTTCTTTTTCGCATGGTTGTAAACTGCTTTCCCTTATTACTGGGAATTGCACTTATTTTCTTCTGTCGCTTCCCTTTACCATCTATACCTGCTTCTGCAACAGTCACGTCACCTACTCTTCAGTTCTTCGCAACTATGACAGCTCTCTGTCTACCTTGTTTATGCTTTGCCACCTATTGTCCACAACACAAAACTATTTAATTTCAAAATAAGGGCCCCAATAGGCCCCGACCACATCCTATTGAATCATCTCAAGTCAATTGTTTCCTGCCACCTCAGTCTCCATTGGTCCGCTTGTCTCCATGGCCCGTTCTGTCTGCTCCTTTTACTCTATGTGCCCAAACAAGGGCCTCAACTCTGGGAACTTTGTGAATGCAGAAACTTTCAACTCTCGAAATTTTTTAATGGCCTGCTACCATCCTTGTATAAGCAGGTCCGTTTCTGTTGTGATCTGAGTGACCTTTTGTTCTCCTGCGACGGTCGGTAGACTGCCGAAGACGCTAGAGATTTGAACATTGGCCTCGGTGGCTATTTGCTATATTGATTGTACTGTGGTCTTCACCGGTTTCCTGAGCTCTCGTAGGGCTTACTTGGCTGTGGTTTAATTCTCTTCAATTTGTACAGTATATGGACTTCGAGCTCCTCTGCTTGAGTGTACAATTGGTCAAGTCCGTCCGGGTCTGTAGCCTCCTGAATGTATTTGGATATTTGTTGTAGCTTTGCTGAAACTGGTTGTGACTTCAAGGTGAGAGAGGTGGAGCATTTGTGTAGATCCTTCAGTAGGTCATACGCTTCCTTTGCTACAGTACTCAGAATTTACTGGATCTCGACTACCTGTGTTTGTCGCTTTACAATCTTTTCTTTGTAAATGACGGTCGGGTCCGGTAGTGCGGGCCTAGCCTCCAATGCTACTCTCAGCTCCCTGTTTTCTCTGTTGAGATTCGAACAGGCCATGCAGACGTGAATGGACTGTGTGACTATGTCATCCTCTACCATGTCACCTAGTATCTGATTGTTGTGGGTTGTCACCGTGGGCCAGAGATCCTGGAAGACCTTGGTCACCATGTCCAGTTGGCCCTGGAGTTGGCTCTTTTCTATTTTTAGCTATTCATGCTCTTCAGTAAGTGGAATAATTTGTACTTTTTGCTACTCAAACCTCTACTGAAGTTCTATGCGAAGCCCTTCATCCTGTTGCGCCGCTCGCTGAATAAAATTATACAATTGTGTCGGTCCCCAGGTCTGCACACTTTCGGCTCTGGAGATATCTTGGTTCGACTGTCATTCTTGGAGCGGCTGACCGCTTGAAATGGATCTTGCTGAGTGCTCTTGTGGTGACTGCGGTTGTGTTGGTTGCAGCACTAAATTATTGGGGTTACACATGCCTGTATTGGGTTGCACTTGCTGAAGTACCAGCATTGTTTGTGGAAATCGATTCAACTCTTCAGTATGAGTTTTTATGTTGACATAAAAATATGCATCTTGACTTAAAATTTCTTGAAAAGAACCCTGTTCAACCAAGGTTTGGCTAACCTCAGGTACTATTTTTGTACTCGAGTTAAACTCTGTCTCGGCATCTCTGCTTGTTTTAGTTTGCACTCTGACCGAGTCAGATATGGTGGTTGATGTGGAGGGTGTGCAATATGGGTGATCTTTGGAGGTGAATGAGGTGGTGATTGGTGATTGGTGAGTGGGAGGAGGTGATATATGGACATTTAGAAAAGAATAGGGGTTTATTGGGGGTAGCTCCTGAGTTGCCCGGGGCTCTGTCACGGGCTCTTCTCTGATTGGGACCCCCGTGTCCATAAGTTGTGTTTGATCTTTCCCTATGATATCAAGGACTTGGCTGGACATTGCGATTCTCGCCTTCTTGGCCTTGGGTGTGGCTACGGGTGGCTTTGAGGCTTTACTTTTCTTAACGAGAGCTATGGTTGCTACCTATGGTGAATTAAACAAATTGAATGGTATGGTGGTGACTTGGGGGAGTGCGATGGAAGAGGATGCAACATTTGCGCCCTGAAATTCTGTACATGTGGGAAACACAGAAGAATCAGTAGTTAAGGTTTGAACTACCCAGTTAAAGCTCTATACCTTGGTACTTAGTTGCTCGGTGATTGGAGTCAGTTGTAGCTGTGACATCCTAGCCATCTCTTCCTCTGATCTCTCCCTCACCAACGAATCAAGCAGCATGCCATCGAAAGAGTAGATGTAGACTCCACTTCTGATCTCCGTTGCTACTCCAGGCCAGGAGCATACTTCTGCATGAAAATCCCGCTCGTCGATTTGAAATTTCAACGACCTCATTTTAAAGGTCAACTCTGGCACACATGCTGGTCGAATGTAAGTTTTCTTATGGTTAACCCAAAACCATATTTGCACGGCATATCTGTCTAGCAAGGTTCTTGGAATCTGCTGTTGGCTCATCGTGACATCCACCATATGGCTCTACCAGAATTTGAACGCCTCCTCATTCACCTCCTTCGAGCTGGGGTCCCCTGATGTTTTCCAGGGTGTGAACTTCATTGCTAGTGGTTGGCCTGGCATTACTTCCATCGGTTGCCTTATTCTTGGAAATTTCCATTTCCACATGGCTAGTGCCATTACAAGGTAACCGTATATGAATCTCGTGGCCCTCCTATAGTTTTCCTCACATGCTTCGAACAACTCATTAATCATAAACGAGCACCAGTTCAGTTGTGCCCCCTGGAGATAATGCTTCACAACTGAGATAGTTTCTATTTTATATTCCCCTTTGGTGTAGTGTCTTATTGTTTCACTTGCAATAAAGTAGCATGCAAACTTGATCACTGGGTTGTTGATTAAGTCTATCTTAACTCCTTTTCCCCCTCCCTTGGTGTCATACCTCTTGTATTATTCACCATCCCCTGCTTTCTTTGCTCTCTTGGACACAGTTTGGAAAGCTGTGGAGACATCTCTCCCTTCCTGTGAAAACCCGGTCAAACTATGAATATCTTCCACGTGATTGGGATTTCTTTTCCCAGCGAGAGCAACCCATTGTGAATTCTGCTCAGTAGAAACTTGGTGCATTGCATTGCAACCCTTGTAGTGTCGAACACTGGTAGGTTTCATAGGTTCAGTATGGTGGATTGTTGAACACCTCTAAACTCTGGAAGTACTCTTTGTTCTTGTTGTCCCACCTCTGTTGCATAATTCTCCATGTAGACCTGTTTCTTCATTGCTGGAAATTGGAAGGAGTTTGTTAGGTCGGTATCAATCAACGAGGCACTGTCATATTTTCCTACCAGGGATTCCATCTTGTGAATCCTCTCATCAAGCTCATGCTCAACAACTGCTGGTGCTACCCTGGTCATTTTAGATCTTCTTTTGTACACTTGCAGCACTATTCCACCTCTTTCCTTATGAATCCCTGCTTCTGAAATCCTTCCTTGCTCTTTCTCTGGTGATGTTTCCCTTGCTACATTTGCTGTTTCTGATTCTAACTTGGACCTCTCCGACATTCTTGCTCTTTTGTTCATGCAGGTTATGTAAGTAACCGACATGCATGAGGTTGATAAGACCCCATAACTAATTAATTTTCCTTGCCTTTCACCGTAGCTATAATTATGTGATTATTTATCGGGCTGAGGTGGGTTCTGACAAATCTGATTGTGGCTTCGCGGTTTGGGTGGACGTGATGGGTGATGGTTATGTCTTATTATGGAAATTTTATTTAGGTATGGGTGATGCTAATTATGGAAATTAGTTTTCAAATCTCAGTAATCCTACGGACTGAAATGGGTACTATGAGTAATTATGATGGAATGATGTTTGTCACGCATTTCATTTTGACGTGACTAACACGCTAGACACTATCCCCCGGACCACAATCGGTTGTGCTATGGTATCCACAACTCAACATTGAATTTTCCTTGTGCTACAAAATGTTTTTATTGGAAATATTATCTAAGCTCTTCTTGGGTGCAAGAGAGTTATTGACTCCATCTATTCTAGCCTAATCTACCCTACTGACTTCTCTCGGTTAAGAGAGTTATTCTAAATAAAAATGCAGAACATACTCATGGTATGGTTTTAGGCGTGCAACGTTCACCCATCTTGGTAGTATCTGGCCATCCATTTGTGCTAACTGCACTGCTCCAGACTCTTTGATTTCGAGTATGTGGTACAATCCTAGCCAATGCATTTGCAGTTTTCTTGGGAACTTCTGGTACTTACTATCATATAGTAAAACTTTTACACCAACCTTGAAATTTTTGTGCTTGATATGGCAGTCATGCCATACCTTTTGTCTTTCTTTTTGGACATTTTGGTGAAATTCTGCTAAAAACCTATCTTCTTCTGATAGCTGGAGTGAGGTTGTGATTAGAAGGCTGGGTATGGAAAACTCTGTTGGTACTACGGTTTCTCTCTCGTACACAAGTTGGAACGGTGTTTGGTTATTAAGCCTCTTGACAATCGTTCTGTATGCCCACAGTGTTGCTGGTATACATTCGTCCCAGTCATCTCGTTGAGCGTTGCAGATCTTTGTTAATCCCTTTTTGAGGATTTTCTTGAATGCCTCTACCGTGCCATTGGCTTGTGGGTGGTATGGGTTGCTCCTATGATGTTGTACCATGAACCTTTCGATTGGGGATTTAATGGTTGCATTGATGAAATGTGTACCTTGATCACTTGTTAGACTTTTCGGGCAGGGATAATTTTAGGGGCTAATATTCGTAGGTGGGCTAATTTTCCATGCCTTTTCCAAAAAAAAGATTCGCCAATTTCAATTTATTTGAAAATTGATTCGCCCAAATTTTATAGTACAAAATTATTTTAACCTAAAAATAACCAAAATTTTATATATACTAATATAAAATAATTAGAAACCTAAATATTTTTACAAAAATATAATAAAAAAGTTTACAATTTACATATTGGGGACTAGTAAGATTCGCCAAGGTTTCTAAATTTTAAGATAAACTTCCATCCTTAAAATTTTCCCTGTTTTCGGGCAGCCAAATCGGCTGATTATGTTTTCAAATATGAACCATGCCACTATTTCGACTGTGAAATCCTTCACAGGAATTTCCTCTGCCCATCTTATCAAATATTCTATTGCTGTGATGATATATCGGGCCTGTGAGTTTCTTGCAGCGGGTGCAATCAGGCCTATAAAATCAACTGCCCATTTCTCGAATGGTTGTAGTGATTTTACTAGGTGTATTGGAAGCTTGTCTCTATGCGATGGATGTCACGTCATCTGGAAAACATCGCATTTCTTTACGAATGCCTTACTATCAATGTGTACCTTCAGCCACCATAATCCCTCCTGTAGTACATTCCTAGCAATCGGTTTAGCTCCTACATGTCCTCTCGCAACTCCAGAGTGGCACTCCCATAGTACGGCTTCCCTCTTATGGTCTAGGACACATATTCGTAAGATTTGGTAGCCCTATTTTGTACAAGTGTCCTGCGATGAGCTGGTACTCTATGGCTCAGACTACCAAGTGTCTTTTTTGTACTGCGATATATTATTTTGGGCATTGTCCTATTGTTAGCTAGGTTGCGCTCTGATCTAGGTATTCTGGGATGGCTTCTACTCTAAAAATATCAGCATCTGGAATTTGATCACCCAGAGATCCTTCATTTTCTCTGTTTTTGAGCCTTGACAGGTGGTCTAGTCCCACGTTCAGTTGCCCCAGTTTGACTATCACCTTGAAGGTGAATTCCTGAAAGAGTAGGAGCCATCTGCATATCCTTCCTTCCAAGACCAGTTTGTTCCTAGGTACTTCAAAGCTGAATGGTCTGTGAAGAACTTTAACATACCTCCCAACAGGTAGTGGTATAAATTTTGAAGGGAATACACCATTGCTAATGCTTCCCTTTCTGTCGTGGTTTAGTTATGTTCCGTTGTTGATAGTTTTCGACTTGCAAAGTACACTGGGTGATCAACTGTAGTGTCACCTAGTTGGGATAGAACCACTTCGAGTGCAATGCTTGAAGCATCAATGTGGACATGAAATTGCTTGTCCCAATCTGGATGAACCAATATTGGAAAACTTGCCAATTTTTCCTTCAAGGTATCTAGGGCAATCGCGCAACTCTCTGTCCAATTGAATTGTTCCGATTTCCACAACATCTTATTCAATGGGGTTGTTATCTTTGCATACTTGCAGATGAATCTCCTATAATAACCTGTATGGCCTAGTAATGACCTCAACTATTTCACAGTATCTGGAGCTTCCATGTTGATTATCATTGCTACCTTTTCCAAATCCATGCAGACTCCTTGTTTGCATACAACGTGTCCTAACAATGTTCCAAACGACACTGCAAATATGCACTTCTTTAGCTTCAATGAGATGTGTAGTTGTCTACACCTATGAAACATAATTCTCAATAGTGTGGCATTGTCTTTTAACAGGCTATAGACGGTCCAGTCTTCCATATAAACCTCCAAGAATTTGTGGATGTAGTCACGGAATGCTGCTATGACAATGAGCAAAAATACTGATGGCGCATTCTTCAAACCAAATGCCATTACATGGTATGTGAAGAAGCCCCATTCGGTGGTGAAGGTTGTCCTTTTCTTATCTTCCTCAGCTATCCTTACCTGATGAAACCTTGAGAACCCATCTGTAAAATAATATGCCTTGTTCCCCGCAACATTGTCTAGGACTTCGTCACTAAACAGGGTGGGGAATGGGTCATGTATACAGGCATTGTTCAAACTCCTATAGTCAACACAGACTCAGATTTCTGCCTTATCCTTTTTGCTCTGTATGACTATGGAACTTACCCATTCTGCTTCCTCCACTGGGAATATCAACCCTGCCTTCATCATTTTTTCGATTTCCACTTTAACCTTTTCCTTTACCCTTGGATTCAACCGATAGGGTCTGTGCTTGATTAGTCTTACATCCATCCTCAGGGTTATATGCATTTCTCTCAGGTATCCTTTGATTCCTTTCAAGTCTACTACAGACGATGGGAACAAGTCCTCATATTCTTCTAATAGAATGAATATTTCCTTGGTCATCTCAACATCCCAGCAGCCCCCGATTCATGCTAGTTTGAGCTTCTCTTCGGGCCTGATATTGATTTTCTTGGTTTTGATGGGGAGAAAATGAATTCCTTCAGTTGTCAGGTCCTCCTAAATATCCTGCTCCCCCTCTGTTTCTTCAAATTATAGATCTCTAAGTCCCTCTAGATCATCATCATCCATCTCATTATTTATCTTCTTGCATGCTACTGACTACCGGATGCTTTGGTTCGGGAGTGGTTTCTCGTCCTCCTCCTGATTCTCTCGGAAGAACAGTACCCTTTTTATGGCATGTAATTCTTGGGTGACTGTATATTTCCTTCCTTCAAATAAGAAGCAATGTGTAAATTTCCTCGTAATTTCTTGCCAAGTGCTAGTTCCCCTTTTCCTCTCTTCTGTTAGGTACCAGGCTTGTGGAATCCTATCTAGTGAGTGTATAAATTGTTGGACCCATAGCTCCTATGGGTATCTTGTAGTGTTCCATTGATCTTCACACTCCTTCAAATGCTTTCTGGGATCTGAGTCCCCCTGGAATTTGTTAGTGCATTGTGGTCCTTATTATTCCTTAAACTTGGCTTTCAGTGCTGCTGCAACTCTGTCCCACCATGACAGTGAGTTACAGTGGTTCCTCCACCATCTTGCAGATGTGGATTGCAAGGCCACATACATGAGTGGGACCCTATGATCCTCTGGTATATTATCTTCTATTTTGGTAATGAAATTATTTACAGCGTTCATATCGGATAAAGTTGGTTAAACTCTTACCTTAGTCCCGATCCAATTGACTCTTATAATGGTGGCACATCTACTTGTGTTGGTCTCATATCCCCCTTGCTACCAATCATCCCAGGCTATATCTGAGCCCAAGTCTAAGCTTTGAATGCTCCTCCAGCTTACTGATCCTCTCACTTTCGTTTGATGTAATCTTCCCTTTTTCGTGCAGTCATTTGATAAATATGGTCGAGAAGCTGAGCATATTCTCTGTTATCGACAGACTATGTGTATCGAGGACCTTGATATGGGTCAAGACACTGGGTGACTCTGACCTCTCCATCCTCAAAGATAATCAGTTCCTTTTTTAAATCTATTACTGCATAGTTTTCAAAAGCCCAGTCGATCCCCAGTAATGTTGGGTAAGGACCTTTGTCTCCCATAATGTCGATGATCTCAAAGTCCGTGTATATCTTTACTCCCGCAACGTCGACTTCGACCTCCTCCAGCCTGCCTATGGGCACAATGCAGTACTAGTTTACCATACGGAGTTGAATTGGTGAGTATGTTAGCCTTGGCTTCCCCAATGCTTCCCATGTTTTTCTCGACAATATATTTACATCGGACCCCAAATCAAGCATTGTGTCCTTAATTTGGAATCCCGCAACTTGAGTATTCACCCGAAACTCTTTGCCTATCCTTCTCTTATTTCTTTTCACTCTTCGTATATATTTTTGTATTGTGTCAGTTGATTCCCCTGGCTCTGTGGCCTTTTTCACTACTCTTTTCAGGTTCTGCTTTAATTTTTCCAACATTGGTGCATTGTTAACAATTTTTAGATAGACGAAACCATTCTTCAATTGTAGTACCTGAGCTAGCTTGGTTCTCATCCTCTTCTTTCGTTTGCGACATTTCAATTCCTTTACTTCCCCTAAGCTGGGAAAACATTTCCGCTGCTTCTCGAAATAATTTCTTCTATTTTTCTTGCTTGAACATTGGCTTTGGAGATGCTGGCCTTACTAGTTTTATCGGGTCCATCATTGGTGCATCTTCCCCAATTATTTTTCCTCCCCACATCACTATGGCCACGTTCTGCATGGCTTGAACCTCTATTATTCTTGGCTCTTCATTTACCAGATTTTTTCCTCTTTGTCTAGTCCTTTCTTCCCATCTTTTAATGAGCTTTGGGCAGTCTTCTGTTGTGTGCATGTTAACCCTACACTGAGAGCACCAGTTTCTTCTAGGAAGTGGATATTCCCTAGCCACATGGCCCTCTTAGTCATAGTTTTGGCATCGTACTGGTCATCTTCCTCCAGCTTAGCCTCCTCTCATGCCTCCTCCTTGTCCTCTGGGAGCCTCGTTCACTCTATAGGAAGGCCTGTCTAATCATTCTACCAAATCATTCAGAGCTCTACACTGCTTTGTGCTGTGTGTGGTACATGCATAGAACTCACAGTATACATTTTTCGAGACATTGGAGTACTTTTGCAGTATGGGGCATAGGTGGGGTGAGTGACCCATGCTTTTACAGATCTCACAATACTCAGTCGTCGTTGAATTCTGTTGCATGGGGAACCCCATGTAAGGGTTTTGTCGCGAATATAACCCCTGGGTGTTTATCTGTGCAACTCCTCCTGCTGGCAGAGATGCTGATGCCCCTATTGCTGGTGTTCCCATGTTATGGCCCCACAATCGAGGACATTCGGTTACCACATGTCCTTCCATTAGACAGTGCGTACATCATACATTTGGACTTGTTGGATGCATGGGTTGAATTTCCTTCAGTTTTTCTGTCAGGCTAGCTATTTAATGATGTAGTCCCAGCATGGAAGGGTCTTGAGTTGATGCCATTCCTTTAAATTCTTGCAGATATCCCTCCATGGCCTCTATTTTCATGGCCTGCTCTAATGCATCTTGCAACATCTCGATATTTTGTTGTGTCAGCGGGGTTCTTGTGAGTGGGAGAAGGGCCTTGATAAACCAATCCCTTTGAAGGTTTGGATCGATCAGATAGCTGAGTTTTCAAACCACATCCTTGAATCTCCTCATTAGATCCCATGCAGTTTCCCCTTCTCGCTGCTTGATCTCCCACATCTCTGATAAACCTTGCTGATCTATTTGGGGTAATTTTAATTCCTTCATGAAATACCTCTTTACATCGTCTAATGCTGGGTTCTGATGAGTCTCAGACCACTTTATAAACCAGCGTAGAGCTCTCTCCCGGAGAGTATTTTGAAATTCTACCAATGTACCTATGTCTGGTGTTTATTAAGCCCTCCATATGGCTTCGCAGAGGTACCAGTGTTGTTCCACATCATCATTACCCGTCCCAGAAAACTCTGGGTACTGATTAAATGAACCTGCCATGCTTCCTTGTGTGGTATTTACTAGAAAAAATCCCCTGATTCCCGGTTGTGAAATGGTAGTACCAACACTGTTGCTAGTGTGTATTACTGATGTGGACTGAACACTATTTGACTTACTCAATTCTCATAACTTAACAAAAATTTCACCCAGTGGCTGATAGAGTACCAGGGGAAGGTCGGGACTAGAGGTACTTGAACTTTGAGGAATAGAGTTACCTGGGATTATGGGTGACGGCCCTTCTCGGAATAGCTGCTCCATCGCAACATGCAACTCCACATCGGACATATCCTTGGGGCGCGCGTCATTTCTGTCATACTCCTTTTCCTTTTCTACTTGGGCTAGGCTCCTATACACCTACCACACTTCCTTGGTGGTTCCCCCTATATCCTGGGAACTCGTCTGACCTTCCATCTGCTTCGTCGTCTGAGGCGCCTCTCCCTTGTATTTTCTCTTCCTTTCTTGTCTTTCCAATTCTTTCATCATCCTTTCTTGCTACTTCTCGGCGAGTTGCGCCCTCCGATGTGCTCATCTTTCCCTTAACCTACTGGAGGTCTCGGCATCCATATCCCTATTCCACCTTTTTCAATTTACTTGTAGCATCTCTCTCTCAGTCCCTTCCCCCAGTATTGGAGGTTTAGGTATCCATCTTAGACTTTTGGAACTCCATCAATCCTTCATCCACCATCAAAGCCTTGATCCACAGGGGGATCTCCCTTAACAGTCCTCTGCACAAACCTAATCTGAATACGTCTTCCACTTTCGATAAATACTGGTAGCATTCAACTGCGAACTCTACTATATATCCTTCCATGGTATATTGCACCTATAAATCTACAACTCGGGTCAAATCGGTATCTAACCAATGGAGTGCTACCATATCTGTGTGCACCCACTTGCGACAAAAATTTCGCAAGCCTCCCAGGACTGCCTTGTTCTGTAGTATCCGCAACCAGTTGTAGAGCTCCTCAGGAAATTTTCCCCAAAAGATCTCATAGATATCACTAGCGGATTCAGAGAATAGAATACAATTCTTAACAGTCTTCTCTTTTTTCTATCTTACTTTCGCTTGCTGAGCTATGAACTGGTCTAGATGGTTATCTCACCACTTGCGTATCTCTTTCTCAAAGATCTATGATACCATGATCTAACTCTAGAATGAGATTTTAGGTCCTAGCAACGGAACCATTTTTTGGCAAGAGAAGAGGTCTCAGTGGGAGACCCAGGTTCAAGAAGGTGGCCAATAAGGGTTTTCACAGTAGTCTAGCACAATGCCGGCATTTTCACCCAGCTCTGAGGAACAGAGAGTCTCACTCGAGGTGTGTTGCAACCTTACTAAGGCTGGAATTAGATTAAGTATTGATCAAGCGTGGCAGATGCATAAACCATACATAATTAAGTATCTTGAGGAAGTGTAAATATAAGACAGATAACAATACTCATAAACTTGAGCAGAATGATAACCAAAAAATTCAAAATATGTGCATGTTCCACTAAACCATAACACAAGATAGGACTTAGAATAGCAGCCTTATATTAGAAAGTGGTGCATTAACAGCAAAATTTAATTACAACATGCCTCATAGCATGCTTGGTAGTACTAATTACAATCGCATCACATGATACAAAACAGAACAATGACAGAGAGAGAGAACAGAACAACATGAACAGAGCTCTCCTAGGGCTCCTGCTCTCTGATCTCCACTAAGCCAACCTCCGTTTTTTCGCTTATTAACTACTTTTTTGTTCCATCACCAGTGTGATTGATAGTACTTCCTTCTTTTCTGCTCGATTGTTTACTGCTTTCCCTAATTATTAGGAATTCCATTGATTGTCTTATGTTGCTTCCCTTTTCCATCTGTACCTTCTTTCGCAATAGTCGCGCCACTTTCTCTTTATTTCTTCACAACCGTGACAGCTCTTTGTCTACCTTGGTTGCACCCCACCACCTATTCTCCGCAACACAAAACTGTTTAATTTCAAAACAAGGGCCCCAAAATGGGAGCACCACGCAGCAATGTTGAAAGTTGCCATATAACAGATTGATTCCCGCATACAAGAGTGTGTGAATGTATTTGAATAAGTTCTCTATGTCTAGGCCTTACTGTAGGAGGAACCTCATGTGTAGAAGATAGAGGAGAAAGTGTGTGAAAATATTGAACAACTGGATCAGATTAAGGTCATTGCAAAGACCTTAGCACCAATGCAATGGTTTACCCGTCTCCAAGAGGTTAAATTATTATAGGATCAGGTCGGTGAGTTGTGCAGGAAGGAGTAGCTACTTACAGGAAAAACGAAGCCATGGGAAGTTGAGGCTAGCCATCTCTTCCAAACTGTAGAAAATAAGTTGAAATCGTAGCACACAACACAGAGAGGATTCGAGAATAAGCAGACCAATAAAGTCACAGAGACCTTGCTCGGGGAAGTTAGAGATTTTGAAAAGCAGTGCACCGAAGCGGTTCCACCATTGAAGAGTGCCTTGAGTGGCATCAAAGCAAATATTGTTGGCATACCAGATTTTTGACTTGGGACGAGTCACATTTTTTGTGTTGGGGGCTTGTTTTACATTGTATCCCCTCGAAGAAAGCATTAGATAAAGACTTTGCATATTGAGGAGCAGAGCGTGCAGGAGTCTAGATAGAAGTCATAGAAGAAATAAATGATAGATCAGATCAAAATCATTTGTATGTAAGATTTTTTTGAGTCATATTATGTGCTTTATGTTAAAAAAAAGGCTCCTACATCTGTGTGGAGACCTTAGGAATTCTGCAGATGTATGCGCATACCATTGTAGCTGAGTGCGTAGACCCCTGCAGTTGAGTGCGTAGGGTGGAAATGAATGTATCAGAAAGATCTGAATATGAATCAAATACCTCTAAATATATATTTGAGTTATGTTGATGTGTTTTAATTTACTTGTTTTTTATGAATATATGTGTTGAATAAGGGTTTCAATTTGTAATTTCATAGCGAAGTTTGGTTTATGATTATTTATGTTGTTTTATGTATGGTTGATCAATGTCATGCAGCCTAGTAGTAAGTTCAACAAATGTGTTGAAAAATGCTTGTATAATTGACAAATCTGTTTTATGAAGCTCTTTTAAGGAATAAAATCCATAAATCCACAGTCTATTGTCCCTCTAGATGCAGAAAACTGGTTCTAGCAACCCCTATATTTCCTCGGGCGAGACTTCGGCATATCGTTGTCAAAAGGACTGGTAATAGTGGGTTTTTTTGTTTCATACAGCCACATTTGAACCTGGGTCTAGGCCCCATCAAACCAACAATAACGGTCACTCAGTGTCTTTGAACCACCCCAAAAAAAACAAAATGAAGAAGTTGAGGAAAGTGAAGAAGGGGCAACGAAAATTCCAAAGACAATGGTAAGGTTAGTAACACCGATGAAATCAACATTTAAAAACTTAATTTTGTTATCAATGAAGTTGTATCAGTGAAATAACCTCAAAAAGTTGAAATTGAAGATAAAGTTACCTCAATAGAAGGGTTAAAAACTAAAAATCAAATTATCATTGTTAATGAATCATTATTATTGAAAAAAACAATTTAATGATAAAGAAACATCCACAAACTTACCATTGATCATCACTAATGAAGTCACATATTAGTTGAAGGATGTTTTCACACAAATAAATACATAAATATCAAATATTGTCATGACAACTCAAGTAAATCACAACACGATTAAAACATGGATTAAGGCGGATCAACTGATTAGAGTACTGTATCGACACCTAAATCTATATTTATAGCACACAAGAATCAACATACCAATATCCTTAGGTAGCTAACTAAAGTCAATGGTGTCCTTACATATTGAAGCATTCAAATATCTATGCACCTTGAATTCAATGGAAAAAAGGATCAAATCTAAATCTTATCATCATCGAGTACCAAAAAGAATCCACCTTGGATGGATTGATCATTTTTCCATATGAAAATATTGTTCAAGGCTTCAAAGGTGTCATTTCATTGTGTCCTCAAAAATATCATGTAAGTGAATGTGACAATAATATGGTTCATTTTTTAGTATAATTTTTCATTTCCCATGCTTAGATGACAAAGAATTTTTTAGGATCTAAAGAATTTAGACATCCATCTTTGTTTTAGGGTTGTTTTTCATGTGCAACTAAAGTGATATGTTTCGTACACTAGTGTTAAGAATTCAATTTAACAATTGGCAACTCCACTGGGTTTTATTCAGATTCCTATGTGACCAACTGCTTTAGTAACTAGGAATTTTCTTCAGCTATTTTTAGTCGCTTAATGTCATTTTTTACCTTTTGTGCCCTAAAACAGTAAAAATTCTAACTTCTCAATGTTTCTGGGTGTTTTATGTAGGTAACAGGTATCGGCCACGTCATAGACGAAAATTTTTTCCGCAACCTACCGCCCGAGACCCCCAAAACTGCAACTCACACTTTTCATCCTAGAACTTGTGATTTCAGGCTCAAGTCACACCTGTTGGGCCCAAAACTGCGATTTCAGCAGCCTATAGGTCAGTACCTGCGAGCCGCAACTTTTTTCAAGATTTTTTTTGTTGCAGTCAAGTTTTTCCGCAAGCACTGTTGAGGGTTGTCTAACCTCTGTCTCAGCCCATCTTAGGCATGGATATGCTCAGTTTTTCTCCTTGAAGTAGGACCAAGCCCCTTATGGTTTAGGAGGGGTTTAGCTGAGTAGGTAGTCTAAGATTTTGCAATACTTTCGGCCATTTTTTAGGGTCTGATCTATCTTTATTTCATATCCTTTTAGATCGGTTATTATCTCATCCAAAATCCCCTCTTGAATTTTGTTTGGTCTCTCCCTTAGGGTTCCCCTTGTTTCCCTTAGGGTTTTAACCTTTCACCTCCCATTTTACAGCAATTTTCCCTGTGGTTTCTTGTTGTTTTTTTGCACCTTTTCCAATAGATCTAAGCCATTAGATCCATGTCCCTTAGACCTTATATCTTTTCGTAATCTTGTGTGTTTTGAGTCAATTTCGTCTGCCTCTTAGAATAGTTGTTTGGGAACCCTTCTTTTTGGGTTGAATTTATGCATCTTTAGCTGTTTGTTTTACTGTCGTTTCAGTTTTATTTACAGTTATTCAATATTTTTTATTTTTTATACAGAACCGTCTGGGCTTCATTAAAATTAATGCACGTCTTTCACACATGCACACCTAAAGAGAAGAGAACTTGGTTTACACTGCCAAGCCAAGACATAAACATCGTAATTAATTTATCTTCCCCTATGAGCCTTTGTTTATTACTCTTCCATATCATTTAGGTATTTGTGTCTTGCCATCATTGCGCCCACAAGGCACTTATCTCAGAGACTCCTATGCCTTCATCCTCAGTTTCTATTAGGAATACTTACTCCAAAGCATCGAGTCTGAGTTAGTCCTCTGCCGAGTCACCACACTGAATCTGATTTTGTTCCATCAGGCCTTCACTTTGATTCTGAACCTGGTTTTCCTCCACCTCATTCTATCACCATGTCAGGTGCCAATGTAGGTATTGGTCCTCAGGCTGGTGGTAGCCCTGACCCTTAATCTGGAGCTGCTACTAGTGGAACCACTACCGGAACCATTACGGCTACTCCTTTGCTACCTTTTATGGCAAGTTTAAGCCTCCCTAATTTCATCCAGTTAATTAACGACCCTATACACCATGATCAAGGTTGGCGTGTTATGCCAACTAAGCTTCCTTCTAACATCCCTAAGTTTGAAGGAAAATCTGGAGAGGACCCTACTAATCAAACCTGCTCCTTTCACATGTGGTGTTCATCCAATTCTATCACTGATGACTCATCTGTCTTTGATTATTCCAGCATGCGCTCACTTGAGACATTGCAAAGTGGTACGTGGACCAATCCTCTGCCTCACAATCCACTTTTGCGGCTCTTGCTAAAGCAGTTATGTCCTAATTCCAGCTACCTCTCGGATATGATACCGGTACTGAATTGTTGACCGCATTCCGTCAAACTTCTGCCACCTGCCTTTCTGGCCATGTCAAAGAATGGCATAGAAGGAGGAGCTTATGTCGAGCTCCCACATTCGACAACCATGTCTATATGGATTGGTTTCTCATAATTCTTTTTCCTTATCTTGGTAAAGATGTCGCATCTCACTTTCCTCAGAAAGAGGAGGAAGCTCTCCAAATCGCGTTGAAATATGACTTGATCTATGCCAAATTTGGTTCTTTTATACCATTTTACCAGATCTTCCTAGACCTGGTGGTGCCAACGCACTGGAGGCATCTCATGCCACCGACGATATCATTGGATATATTTCACATTTGTATACTCATCCTCCCATGGGTTATGGTTTCCCTCGGGGAGGGCCCAACTCCTTTAGCACTTATCCCCCTCCCGGTAGCATGTATCCAGGACAAAGAAAATTTTCCCCATTACATCAGCCAATGTCACGGCCTATCATTTATCAACCTATTTACCCGAATGTTTCTCAACCTCATTTATATCCTTATCCGTAGCTCGGTTCTCCAACCCCTACGGCATCCGCACCACAACCTCCCATTCCTTCTCAACCTCTGTCACAGCAGCCACCTCCTCCTCAGAATTAGGTGTATGCACAGAAGAGTGTGACTAATCCTCCTAATTCCAATAAAAAGAGGAAAGCCAACCAAAATCAACTAGTGCAAAGTAATCAAGGGCGCCATGGTAACCAACCGAACGCACCTCAAGGGAACCAGCCTAACACTAACAACCAGCAACATGGAAATCAACCCAATCAGAACAGGCCTCTTCGTATGAACAAGCCTTGTTCTTATTGTGGTGTCCATGGCCATTATACTCATGAATGTCCCCTTTTACCCTAGATGCACCAAATGTGGGAAGCACAAGTAACATCTAGAGGACAACAAGCCACTGCTTTGGCTCCTCCAAATATTGCGCCAGTTCAGCTGGCTGTTTTCACTAATGCTTTCCCTTAGCAAGGATATGTGGTTGCCCAACCCCCTTAAGTTCATGCCACCCCTCAACCTTCACATTCTGGTACCCCTAAATACCATATTCTCATGATGAATTCTAAAGAGGTTAATATCGTTGATGTAAACCTTCAAAATCGGTCACGCCAATATGGAAGCCACCTGCTTCACCTACAACCGAGTCCCAAACCAAAGTTTCCAAAGATTCCAATTTGACATTGAATTATCCTTTAAAAATCCCTCATCCATGGGCTGAGGTCATTCCCAATATCCCCAAAGGGCCATTATGTCGAACAGCTGCTTCTTCCAAAGTCACCCACACTTACAGCATAGTATATGACTTGGCACAATCTCCTGTTGCCATGTCAATACTCGAAGTCCTCCAGTCATGCCCTTCACAACATAAATTTTTATTGTCTTCTCTCGGTGTTGTGAATCCTTCATATGATTGTTTGATCATCTTTGATGTTGACAAGTCAAAACATCCCCCCTTACCTTCATCCGTCGTCTTCCAAATACCAGTCAAGATTCGTAATGGCCATGTCTCACATTTTATCATTGACGAGGTCGCATCCACCTACGTGATGCCTACCTGTGTTTGGACTAAATTCAGATCACCTGCCTTAGCCCCATCCACCATCACCTTATGTTCTTGGGACGGTCACCCTTCTCAACCTTTGGCATGTACTACAATTTTACTATCACTCTTGCGGGAAATATTTTTTGTATTGACATTGAAGTCATTGATGCCCCCTTGGATTACAATATCCTCTTGGGTCGTAGCTATACTTATGCAATGTCTGATGTCACATATGCGGTTCAGTGTAAGATGTGTAATATTCCCAATTAGCAGCAGCTAATTAGTAATATTAATTTTGGCCGGTTTTCCTTTTCTAATGTTAAAGTCAATTAATAAAGTAGGTGATGAGACACATAACCCATAATTAGGTAATAATTATTCCCTAAAGTCACTTGAGAAAATATTACTTGACAGTGTGGGGTCCATGAGGGTGAAGGGACAATGTGAGGGAGGAGGCAGAGTGGATAGCATGGGCCCATGACAGCACAGTTAAGAGGGGACAGTGTGGGCCAAGAGGGACAGCGCAGTTTGGTGGGGCCCAGATGAGAGCAAGGCTCTCAAATTATAAAAAGGAGAAGAGACTCCTCATTCTCTCATTATATTATGCATCTCTGATTCCTATCTTTTGACATTGAGCATGCTTTTTCTGTTGAGCAAATTCTACAAGTGTTGTTCAATGCACCAAATGTCTTCGAGCAGAGATCCAAACCTCAGCCTCAGGGGACTTCAAGTGCCTGCTCAGATAAGGAGTTTTGTCCATAATTTTTTAGGATAGAACCATAGCATCTTCAGCCAAGATTACACATTTTCTTGGACAGCGCAGTCTCTTTGAGGGATCACGCAGTGTATGGTAGAGGCAGTTCCAGGAGTGAGGATATATTATGGATTTCACCATGAGGATAATGTGAAGGTATCATCCCTTCCCTAATCATAATTTTGTAGTAGGATGAGGCCATCATTTGTAGATTTATCATTCAAGGCCAGCATACTCACTTGGAGTACGTTATTTTCCAAGGGAGGTCAAATTTCGAGGTCACCTATTCCGGGATTCCTTCCTGGGTTTTTCTAGGTTATTGGAGGAGAGCTCAGTTCCAGAGTTTCATATTCTTCTGATTAGAGGAACAACCCCAAAGATTCATTCCATTCTAGTAGTAGCAGCAGTCTGGTAGCAGCAGCAGCAGCATCTGGAGATTACTCAGTCCATGACAAAGCAGTCATTCCTTGAGCATTTCTGAGAGTATTTCTAGCTTTCCTTGAGCAAGCCAAGGTGCCATCATTCTGATCATCTTTGTACTTGTTATAAGTCAATTTGGGCATCATTCCCATAACTTGGTTAACTAGACATCATCTCTAGGATCAATGTATAGGGTCTATCATCCCCTAACATTTTAGTTGCTACATGCCCTAAGACAAAGAATAATACAAATCAATCAAAGACTTTCATATGCAAAGGTTTCCAAAGTTTGAAATTTATAATATATCATATGAGAGCTCACCAACGCTACCTCTAAAGGGACTAAGTGTGTTCATATGCAGGTAACCCTATGCAAGGCTGCTCTGCAAAGCACTTCCCGACATTCATGGGTGCGTTGGTCACATTGGGAGCAAAATTCTCATTGTTCTAGAATCTCCACTTGGCCAGTGCCTTCTAGAAGAGTTCACATGCGTCAAAATTTGAATCCATCTGTCCATTTGACATCTACAATATTGGGAACATGTCTTGCCTATTATTGGAAATTCATTGATTGTGAAACTAACTCAGCTCCTCTATAAATTGAGCACAGATCTTAGTGTTTGAGAAGGAAGAATTTGTGTAGAGAAATGCTGGTGGAATTTCCATTGAGGAGATTGATTTGAGTGATAGATTGCTGGAGATATCTGCATTGTGATGAGGCTGGGATGCTACTAGATATGGTGACACTAAATCAATCACTGGGTTGTAACCTCCCCTTCTATCATCAATAAATATTACTGCTTATTTTTCCCTATATGCATTTGTATAAGCTTTGATTTTCAATATCATGATTTCTTAGTTGATGTATATGGTCTATGATTTAGTTATTTAGCTAAATAACTTTAATATACATCTTTATTATTGCTATCTCTTGTTGTTTATTGTTCATTCTTGTAGGAAATATTTTGCACAATCGGCTGGAATTTGAAGCTACAGCAAAAGCGACAAAAGGAGACTTTGGAAGTGATTGGATCCCAAGTAGGTTACTTATTTCATTCTGTGTGTCTGTTTACACTTAGGAAAGATATTTTTAAATTCTTTGACCTATTGTTCTAGATTAGCACCTGTCTAGGGAAGAATTATTTATCCGTAATTCATAATTCTGCATAACAAATTGACGACTCCACTGGGGAACTTATTCTTTATCCTAGGTGTTTTAGCCTCTGATTTTATTTGTTTATTCACCTAGCAGTTGTTACTCACAAATATTAGGCTTTTTAAGATCCAAATTTGCAAAATAAGTGTGTTAAATAGTTGTGTTTTTCTTTATACACTTCTCCCAACACACTCTTTGACAGGACACAGTGCTTTGCATAGAATTGTCTCCCTTTCAGGCCTGTGTTGCAAAGAACCGTCTCTCTTTAGAGACTGTGTTGCCTCCTGAAACCATCCAAATTCCCTTGAATTTGTCTTTGTATTTTTTTTTTTTTTTTTTTTTGTGTTTTGAAAAGCCTCAGCCTCATATTGACCAGTGAATTCATCTACCTCTTCTTCCTTTGAAAGAAAATTTGTTCAATGCTTGTTTAAATCATTTTTCTTTATCATTAGCAAGTTAATTTCAAAGTATTTTTATTTTCACATTAGATCCATTTACTTTTGAAAAAGGAAATTGTCGTAAATTCTTCGTTTCCTGATAAGATAAATTCTTGTTTAATTCCTCATTTTTCCTTCAAAAGAGAAATTTTTGTTTGTATTCCTCATTTCTCAAAAGTAAAAGGCATTTGATTTTTTTAATTTAGTGCACTTAGTTTCTTTTCTGATTTCATAACATTAAAGGAACTGGAAAGAAAAATAAGTGGTTTGCGTGTTTTGCAAAAGGAACAATTAGGAAATCTACATTTATTTTGTGTTCTTTGATTTATTTGCTCGCAAACTGATTGCTCTTTCCCTCTAGTAGCTAGGATTTTCATTGAAAAACTAAAAGTGAAATATTTCTTATCATTCTTAGTTGCATTTTATGAATTTTCCAATACATCATCGCAGTGAACCTTTGAAAGGAAAATTGTTAAGCAAGATCAACATAAAATTAATCTCAATTTACCTAACAAAGCATTGGAACCATAACGATAACATTTAGAAGGTCTAGGCTAGAGACATGTTTCGACATCAAAAACATAGCAACTGTCGTTAACTTGTCTGTGATACATTTCGAGTGTGATACCTCACTCCACGTATGTAAGTACATCGTAGCCTGTCCATGTACTTTCGGGTATATTGGGTAGTGTTACAGTACGATAAGTATATAGGGGTGCTCTCATTGTGCAGTTTCACATCAGACAGTGCTAATACAGACTTGGGCCTCCACGTACCTTTAGGTATATCTAGGAGGACAAATTTCAGGTGCTATCCATCCATAGTGAACCAAGTCGGCCACCTTTTAAATTGTGAGACACCGAACACATCACTTGGGGAGATTGTTTGCCCGTACTTCTTGGTTTACCAGGAGGTATATGTAGTTCACAGTTTCTTGGTAAACCCTTTTGCCTAGCATTATCATTTTATTTTGTTTATTTTTTTTTGGTTAAAATAAATCAATAATCGCGGAAGAAAAAAATCCTTTCCCCTGTCATTCGGGTAGACTAGCATTAAAACCACCTTTACCACCAGAAATTGCTTCTGGTAGGCGAAGGCGATGACTATCTGTTGAATCAAGTACAATTCGTACCTCTGGTGAAACATCATCTTTCCATAAACCAGAGTTAGCTCAAGTTGTTTCTACACATCCCAGTTCATCTACTGTTGTCGAAACAGAGTCTTCACAGCTACCCGTGGTCACGATCCATCCAATCAATGATACATACCTCTTCGACCCAACGTTGTTCAACCAGAAATTGATCTAGATCCTATCTCTTATTTTCCAGAACATCTGAATCCTGAAGTTGTACAACTGGAAGTTGTTCCTACCTTGGTCATACCATAAGTTTTTGTAACTATTAAATCTCCCATATCACACCGTCAACCACCTAAAATATACTTTGGGCCTGACGGTGAAATACTTCCCCCCGGTTTAATTGCGATTGAAGAAATCCCACAAGACGAGACACCTTTAACTCCAACCCATTTTGAGGAGGACCTTTACCCATACTAGTCTTTTCCTTAATCGACACCATCTACTTTTGTTGTTCCTGTTCCTTTTCAAACTCTCATCGATTCAAAAGGGTATACATTTGGTTAAGTAACCATGCCTAAACCAACATCTTTAGTTGGGCCAGCTGTTCCAATTACGTCAGCTCCTTCCCTAGCTACCTTGAATATGTTTACAACTTCACCAGAGTCATATTTTCATGGTGGCCCTTTGGTCCCATCAGGTTACAAATTATTATCTGGCATTTTCTTTAGTGCATCTTCAAATCCATGGACTTTACCAATGTCATCATCTGGTATTTTAACTGCTAATCCTATAGTGAGTACTGAACAACTTGATTATTTACACACTTCTTCAGGGAAATATCAAGCTGGTCCTTCTGGGTCTATTCCTTCAAGTACCATATCAATTTGACTCCCAGAATTTGGAGAGCAATATTTTTCATCTTATTATCCTCCTCATGTTGGGGGGAAACCTTTGGTCACCCAATATGAAAGTACTCCATCACTTTTTGGTCAACATAATGTCGAAATCAATGTTTTTCAATGGAAACCCACTCTTCATATCCAACAACAAATGGTTGTACACTCATATCAACCAGTTCAATCTGTTACACCCACATCATTTCCACTTTTCAATACATCTTTACCCTTGTTACAGAATCAAAATATTGTACAACCTTATCAAACGGGTCCTTCAACTCAATATCATCAAATGTTGGGTCCACAGACTCCAAATCCTTCGGTTAATTTACAACATCCTATATCCATAATCATTAATTCACAAGTTGGTTTACCATTTTATGGGATGTCACAACTGCAACATGGTTATACCTATCAACTGAATCCAAGTTATCCTAATTTGGGTTATAAAATTGGTGGACAGAACCCTTGGCATCCATAGGCGCAACTGCCTCAAACTTCATTTCAACAAATATCATATCCAGGTTTTGGTCAGGAGAAACCTCAAGCGTTTTATTTTCAAAACAACCCCTATCTGGGTTACCAGCAGTAGATTCCCTATGATGGTGCTCAAAGGCCTATTGCTCAGGCAATTCCATCTTACCCTAGCTATGCTCCACCTGACCTTAATCAACAGTTTCCCTTTGTTGCAACTTTAGAGTTACCAGATTTAAATCGGCTAACTAATGATCGAATTAACTATGCTACTTGGTGGCCGATGATACCTCATAAATTACCCTTGGATATTCTTAAGTTCAATGGAAACCCTGGAGAAGATCCATCAACTCATGTTATGACTTATCATTTATGGTGTTCATCAAATTCCCTGAATGATGATTCTTTTCTACTACGTATTTTCCAGCGTACACACATAGGTCGGGCTGCAAAATGGTACATTGATTTACCTAGAGCTTCTTTTGATAATTTCATTGCCCCAGCTACTATATTTTTAACTCATTTCCAGTTACCCATCAGATATGAAACTGGAACGTAACTCTTGACCAATTTCAAACAAACTAGTGCTACTCACATCCCTGATCATATTCATGAGTGGCATCGTCGTCGTAGAACGGTTAATACATTTGTTCTGGATCAGCTCCTTGCTGAATGGTTCATTAAGTCCCTGTTACCATCTATAACTGAGGATGTGGCTAAGTGTGGCATCGTCACAGAAGAGCAAGTTATCACTCATGCCCAATATTTAGACTTGATTTACACTTAGTCTGGCTTGCTCTATGAAAACATTCCTAATGTACCAAGATCTAATTCTATTGTTCCTCCTCAATTAAAGGACTCTCATGTCGGGGATGGCTTGATTGGCACTACAAGCACACATCACACTATAGCATCTAATATAATTAATGCCGTGTCATTTGACAAAGGAAAAAATGACAAGCAACCCAAAAGTAAGAAAAAGGGGAAATCTAAAAAAAAGAAAACTTCTAACCTGCAGGAAAGATTGCCTGATCAATCATCTAGACCTAGGAAACCTCGTTATCCATGCATAATCTGTAATGAGGAACATTTTGTTAGATATTGTCCTCACCGCGCTAAATTCTCAAAAATCATCAAGACTTCCCATGCGTCAGCTGTGTTGATAGACTCATTTCCAAATTCGGACACAAACGTGGTTGCTACGGATCCAGCTCCTAGTTCCCAAGTGTTAATGTTATCTATCACAAAACCTTCAACAGATATTTTGGTGTCAACACATAAAGAAAATTATGATAGTCAATCCACTGATCAACCTACTACCTCGACAAAGAATCTGTCTACGGAATCAGTACCACCTACTGCTACTCCTGAATTGACAATCAAGCCACCAAAGGGAGTAATTCACAAATTGACATATAATCCTCGAGCAAGAGCTGCAAAAAATTATAATATAGTTGAAGATGTGGCTCAATCCCCTTTAGTTATGTCTGCTCTTGAGGTATTACAAAATTTTCCTTCCCAAAAACAAGCTTTCTTGTCGGCTATTAGTGGAATTGATCCGACTGATTCTAATATTGTCATCTTTAATCATATGGGCTATGTGCTACAACTACCAGCAGAAATGGCATTCTCCATACGATTAAATGTTCTCAATCACCTTTTTCTTCGCACTATTATTGATGAGGGAGCATCTACATGCATTATGTCTCTAAATTGTTGGAATTCACTTGGCTCGCCGCGCTTATCACAATCATCAACGACATTGAAGGCATTTGATGGACGTACATATAAACCTTGTGGTATTATTAATAACCTGCATGTTGAACTAGGGGGAAAAACAGTAAATATTGATGTTGAGGTTGTTAACACACCCCTTGACTACAATATTCTACTTGGAAGGCCATGCATATATGAAATGATTGCAATTGTTTCTACATATTTTAGAATGATTGCATTTCCACATAAATCTAGTATCACAGTCATTAATCAACTATCATTATTTTCCTCTGCTTCAAAGGTAACTGGAAGCGTTTCGTTCGTTCACATACCCCAACTAGAACTTCAGAACATTAGTGTAGGAATTTTAAAGGATTCCACTTTAATGGGAACCTTTTCATTACTGCCGCCTGTCATGTCGGCGGAAATTGCAAGTATAGAGACCTTCTACATGATCTCTTCCATTCTATCTAGATTAAGGAAGAGTATGGGTAATTCTAAAATTACTACATTGGATGAGATTATGTTGCCCAACCCTATTGAGCTGGCATAGAAATCAATCTATTTGGCTTGGATGGAAAATCTGAAATCAGCGTCGCCAAGTGTTTGGGTTGATCGTTCCTTATATTTTGGTACTCCCTCTGATCCTTTTTCCTCAATGTTCTTGACAGATGGGAATATTTTGGAAGCCATGATGTCAGAAGGAGAACCATGGGAAGATTATCATCATTGTTCCCATCTTCCTGATTATGAAGAAAATTATCTTAGTGAATTATATCATCCATCCATCAAAAATTTATTTTCGAATTCTTTACCCATTAATGCAATCGATTCCTAGTGAAATCTGTCAAATATTGAAGAAACCATTTCTATGAATATTTTGACCAAACCTAGCGTTGTAGAAAATATTCATGTCGATGTATCTTGTTCTCCATCAGAACTTGAATCATATCACTCTCTATTTTGTGAATTCCATGATGTATTTTCTTGGTCTTATGAGGAAATTCCGGGCATAGATACTAGTATTGTTGAACACACTATTAATATGTATCCTAATTTCAAACCAGTGCGTCAACGGCTTCGTCCTATTAATCCAAAGAAAGTCGCTGCCATCAAAGCAGAAGTTGAAAAAATTTTGCGTGCTGGTTTCATATAACATGTTCCGCTAACTAAGTGGGTTTCCAATATTGTTCCTGTCATGAAAAATCAAGGAACCATTAGAGTGTGCAATGATTATCGGGATGTCAATCTTGCTTGTCCAAAAGACAACTATCCTACTCCCTTTATCGACCATATTATTGACGATTGTGCTGGATGTGAAATCTTTTCATTCATGGATAGATTTTCTGACTATAATCAAATCAATATCCACCCAGAGGATCAACATAAAACAACATTCATCTGTCCCTGGGGCACATTCAATTATAGGAAACTACCGTTGTGTTTAAAGAATGTTGGGGAAAATTTTCGTAGAGCAATGGACTATGCTTTCAATGACATCAAGCACATTGTTCAACCATATCTAGATGATTTACCAGCACATTCATGAAATCAAACTGATCACCCGATGCACTTGAGAGCCATTTTCTTACGCTGTCGACACTACAAAATATGCCTCAATCCACATAAATGTGTGTTTTTTGTCGGTTCTGGTCATTTACTTGGATTCGTAGTCTCAAAAGAAGGAATTCGAATCAAAACATTGAAGGTTCAGGCCATTCTTGATTTGCATGTGCCATCAAACTTACTTCAGATACAAAATCTTCAAGGAAAGGCTAACTTTCTAAGAAGGTTCATTCCAAACTATGCCGAAATGGCTAAAGGATTTACTCCACTATTGAAAAAATGGGTTCCCTTCCATTGGGACCAAGTTGTGTAAGCTTCTTTTGATGTTTTCAAGGATACTCTTATCCGAGCTTGATTACTGTATCCCCCTAATTATCAAAATGATTACTTCCTATATATCATCGCGACCAAAATGACCATTTCTATGGTATTGGTCCAAGTAGAAAATGGAATTGAACATGTGATCTATTATTTGAGTCATAATCTCAATGATATGAAAGTTAAGTATTCATATGTATAAAAGCTTTCCTTGGCAGTTGTTCAAGCTGTCCAAAGATTTCACCATTATATCCTGCTCCGAAAAACCACTATCATTTCGGATTGCAACCCCACGACTTATATCTTATCACGTCAATTGCTGGGGGGGAAATATTCAAAATGGATTGTCATTTTATAGGAATTTTATTTGGAATTCATCAAATCCAAGTTAAATAATTCTTTAGTTTTGGTTGAGCTTCTCTGTGACCTTCCCTCTCATAGTACTGCAACTATGTCAGAACCATCAATTCTTGATGAGTCTCTATTTATAATCGGATCATCTGATCCTTGGTATGGGGATTTCATCATTTATCTCCAAACTCAAAATTTTCAACCTAATACCTCTCGCTTTGAATAGCGACGTATTCGATACCAAGCCAAATATTATCTGATCGTCGGCGATACACTTTATCATCGTGATGTCGATACAATTTTAAGGAGGTGCCTCATTCATGAGGAGGCCGAAAAAGTGTTAAATGATTGTCATGCTAGGGATTTTTGTGGACATTTATCTGGTTATGCTACCGTGTAGAAGATACTCCGTGCCGGTTACTCTTGGCCTACTATTTTTCAAGACTGCATCCTCGCGGTCAGAAGTTGTCATGTGTGCCAGATTTTTTATCGTAAAATCTGCAAACTGCCAGCGCCAATGCATCATGTTGTCTCTATGGGACCATTTTCGAAATGGGGTATTGACTTCATGACCTGCAACCCTTGTTCATCCAGGGGGCACAGTTATATTATTGTCATAGTCGAATATTTTACCAAATGGGCCGAAGCGATGCCTACATTCAACAACATAGGATAGACAATTGCATTGTTTTTCTTTAATCATTTTATCACACGGTTTGGGGTCCCACAGGCTATAGTTACAGATCATGGGAAGCATTTTCGCAATCAAATGATGGCTAAATTGACTACCAAGTTAGGATTGTCACATGATAATTCTACTCCTTATTATCCACAATCAAATGGACAAGTTGAAGCTATCAACAAGATTCTTAAACGTATGCTTCAACGAATGATAGGAGTTTGTAAAAGAAATTGGCATTTGATCATGTACTTCGCCTTGTGGGTGTATCGAACCTCGGTGAGAAACACAACTAGATTTACTCCTTTTCAATTGGTGTATGGTCTAGAAGCTATCTTACCAATCCAATGTGAAATACCGTCGTTAAAACTTGCAATCGACTTGTTACCTGACACCTCAGAAGAAGAAGCGTGTCTCCTTAACCTCATTCATCTTGATGAAATGCGTCGTGAAGCCCAATTGGCCAACGAAGGGCATAAGAGACGTATAAAGGTGTAATACAACAAAAATGTCCAACCTCACATTTTCCCAGAGGGCGACTTGGTCCTTCTTTACGATCAAGAAGTTGATGTAATAGGTACAGGAAAGTTTGAGCCATTATGGCATGGCCCCTATATTGTCAAAAGAGTTCTTTTTAAGGGCACCTATGATTTGGTTGATTATAATTAAATTCCGTTGGCGCGGCCTAGAAATGGGTTGTATTTGAAACGTTACTATGCTTAATCATAAGCGTAGTAATTTTTTGTATTATATTATATATATGTTGTTGATTTGCATTCACTATCTTAATTTGTTTTTAGAGTTTTCTTGACGTTATTAATCCACTTTACATTTCATTGCAGATGTCTGAATATTTGGAACCCTTTATTGGATATGTTGATGGTGCTAGTCATAGTACACAGAATCTATCCTCTGTAGCGTGGGCCATTTTCGCTCCGAACAGCGAGTTAGTGAGTTTTCAAGGGATTTGTATTGGTAGATCGATGAACAATATCGCTGAGTATAGCGTGTTGATCAAACTTCTCTCTAATTCCATTTCATTTGGTATTAACAATATCATCATAAGGTTAGACTCAAAACATGTGGTATTACAACTTACTAGTGTTTATACTGTTATAAATCCAACATTGCATAGATTGTTCCTTAGAGTTTGACTTTTGGAAATACACTTTGATTTTATTCAATATCAACACATTTCCAGAAATTTGAACACATTGACTGATTCATTAGCTAATCAAGTTTTAGACAGACATTTGCAACATATGAAAATAAAACATTCACATCATTGAATAGGATTGCACAATAAACATAGGAAAACATTGAAATCATATAGATATATAGTTAAGGGTTTTTACAAAAATTTGTGCCCAAGACACATTGCTCATCAGACCTCAAAATGTATGCAAAATGTCACAAGTAAACTAGTGGTGCTTGTGGTAACATGCTATAGATCTAGCTATCCTACGAAGTAACTGCATCTAGAGGTTAGGAACCCCAATAGTGTGTCGTTGTAGTCGCATGGGTATCTCTTCGATCCGGCAATTCAGAAACCCGAAATTCAAACCCTCTATGTGCTGTTGAAGCTCAGCTAGAGTCTCAGCCATATCAAGATCCTGAAGGACTGCTCTCCTGACATCCCTCTCTGCTGGCACATCTACTTCGTGCTCTGGTTCCACTACTGGTTGAACACGACCAACATCTGCATTACATCAAACATTTAGTTTAGTCTTTGGAAAACATAAAAATACAAAAAAATTGGATAAACCTTAGGAAAATCAAAAACATGGTCAAAACATTCTTACCTTATATTGCACCCCACTGAGCACCTTCCGGTAATGCTAAATCTGGATCTCCTCAAAAATCAACGCCTGCGTATGCATACTCATCAATGGCGACAATATGTCACTAAAACCAGGCAAAGAACACAGTCGTGAACACAATGGTAGATTATCCTACATGCCTACCCATGAGTTCCACCCATCTCTGCATCCGCGGATCTCTAGGATTAGCCACATCCAATGTCACATGTTGTGGCTGCATCAGTGGAATCTGTTCCAAGGCAGAGGATATAAGGATAGAACCATAAATGAAATTATTCTTCCTTCCTCCCTTAGTTTTATTCAATTTTTCCTTTATCTGAGAAATAATATCTTCAGACCAGTTGAAGACTATTGGCTCCATACACTCTAGCACGTAATGTATATACAATCTATTCGCTACATGTAGTGTAACGGTGCCAACAAGTTTTGCGATCGTGAAAAGGATAGTTATCAATGGAAAATATCTAACATATCAAATGTTTATCTTTCCATATTTTCTTGGCTCTGCCCCTGCATAACAATGTTGCAAAACATAATCTCTCACTATCTCTCCTCCAACAATAGACCCTAAGAGTGAAATGGGAAAGCCTCTCCTAGACAAACCTGTAAGAAAGTACACATCCTCGACTATTATAGGAACCACTTGGTTATTAATATGAAATGCCTCGATAGCTAGATCCCATGCTCGAACTAAGAACTCCAATAGTCCTATTTGTTGCCTCATCCCAGACAATTTGAAGTACTTAAGCAGTCCACAATCTCTTAGGGATCTTACTGTATCTAGATCATTTAAGGCAATCATATCCTGTTCTTCATGTTCTCTTTCCCTCCATGTAATCATCATTTTAATTCGATGGAAACCTGAAATACAACCATAAGATACATTAGATTCCAATCAATGCAAAAAACTAGGAAAATTTTGGGCATAATGTGAGAAACAAAAATTTAGATTGTGCCCAACGCACTCCCTAACAAGAGACAGTGCATTGTGTATGCAATTAACCTTCACTATACTTGCTATGCAACACAGGTTTCGACATTCAGGGGTGCATTGCCCTCTTTTTGGGAAAAATTTACCCTAGGGGCCTTAAAACCCTGAAAATTTGTAGAAATTGGAAATGAAATGAATACTAAAGGAAAGATGAGGTATATATCACTAACCTAGATCAAACTGCAACGAAATTCGTCCAAAGAAATGATCACAATCAACAGCTAAAGTTTGGGGGAAAAATCAGGTTCAGAGCTCCAAAAATGAAAATGGTAACTATGGAATGGTCAAAATGAATAGTGAAACTATTTTTAATAGTCATTTAATTATTTGCAAATTGAATTTATTGCTATGAATATAGTTTTATTATGTTTTTTTAATCATGAAACGGGTATTTTTAATCCATTTGATGTCATTTTGAACAGGTCTTACAATTGATGAACAGATTAGTCGTGCAGATTTATTTCAAGAATGATTTTACCACAAACCATACCTTTTCTCCTTATTTTTCGAGCTTTGTTAAAAATGAAAAAGGATTTGAAGCACACTTTTATGTATTTTTCGAGCTTCGATAACAACGAAAAAGGAACCCCTGAATTCTTCTTTCAGCTCTTTTCAAACTCCGATAATGTGAAAATATTTCCAAGCACTTGTCTTTTTGAGCTCGTAAAAGTAAATGAATTGATATCTACTCAGTACAAGTTTAAACCTTTTTCCAGACTGAGATAGATTATTTATGAAAAAGGAATACCTTGTTTAAACATGACCAAAGAGGTTCTCTCATATATTATTTTACACTTTTCGGATCTGAGCGACAAACTTACGAAAAAGTTCTTATGGAGTTTTCTTTCATCCTCTTTTTTAAACTCTCTAAATATGAAAAAGGGTCGGGCTATCACTGTCGTTAAGCTCGTTAAAACATAAAATAGTGACGGGCTTGTCGATCATGGCAAGAATCGAGTTTCATTCATCGCTAGACTCGTTAACTTATTAAATAGCGATACTTTATTCACCCGAAGGGTTGAATTATAGATCAATCAAATGTTATCCTTCTCAAGCTTGTTAAAAAATAAAGAGGTATTGGTCGATAAATGATAGGGGAAAATTTGGGAAAAGTAAGAAAAGTTTCTTTTTGGTAGCAAGTCACTCTTGAACATGACACTTCTTCCACTCCATGTCCGTGACTGTTTGGGTTGGGTAATCATCTTGACGGTTCATTCACACTTATGGTTCATCATACCTTCACTTTGGTTTTGGGTCAATGCTGCCAACTCATCACAGTGTCGCCGATATGTTCAAGAGAAGTTATCTAGTGATTAAAAACTCATCCTTCTGCAATACTCGTAAACCTTCATTTTCATGACCATCATCCCTGAAAATTGCTATATCAAGTCATACCCTTGTCTCCAAAATCAGTAATTCCAGTTTTGCAATAAGGTGACTTCCTGTTGACAACAAATAAATATCTAGGAGGTTCACTTAGAAACATTAGATTCCAGTACCATGAGGCTTGTTACAGCATCGACAAGATCCTCTCTTCCAGACCTTTGACCGAAATATTTTGTTTGGCGTTCGACATCAAATCATCTATTCACGCCTTACGAAATGTACTGCAGTACCTTGAGGGCCATTGACATTAATGGTGGTTCTCTCGCGTTTGTTAATAGCTCACATTATTGGATGGTAATCAAACGATGTCTTTCCATGTTTGACTACAAATCATATATTTTCATGGCTAGACTTGTACCCGAATGATCGAGTGAACGAGATAAGAAGACCCCAGATCTAGTTTCAACCATCCGAGCTACGATTTTAGGATTTTTGTATGCATCATATGTACGGTGACCTTACATACAGATTGTCATCTAAACATGGGCCTATATTTGTAGGCATGTCTGCATCTGGGCAACATTCCAATCCAAACGACTTTATGAATTATGTACATGTTATTAGATTGTTTATGTGCTGAATATGGGAATGCCACCCTCAGCAATTATGATCAAAAGAGGATATATCATGATGTAATGTATTCTAATATTGATGCAGGTGACCACTCCGCTTCGTTTCCAGGCTCATCATAGTGTAAATCATCTCAAGCAAATACTCTTATTATTTGTATCTCATGCTTTAGGGGGCAATTGTTATAGGTCAATTTGGGCACCATTCCCAATGACCTGGTTAACTGGTCATCATCTCCAGGAACAATGATCAAGGGTCTATCATTCCCTATCATTTCAGTTGTTACATGCCCTAAGACAAGAAACAAGACAAATCAAGAAAGACTTTCATCAAGCAAAGGTTTCCATGGTTTGAAGCTTATTATATAGCATATGAGAGCTCACCAACTTAGGCTCTAAGGGGCCTAAGTGTGTTGCATATATAGGTAGCCCCATGCAAGGCTGCTCTGCAAAGCACTTCCTGACATTCATAGGTGCGTTGGTCATATTGGGAGTGAAATTCTCATTGTTCCTAAATCTCCACTTGGCCAATGCCTTCTAGAAAACGTTACATGTCAAGCTTTGGATCAAAGTGTCCATTTGAAATTCACATGACCCGGAAACATGTCTTTCCTATTTTTGGAAATTTATTGATTGCAAAACAACATACACTTCATCTATAAAACTGAGCACCAACATTCATGCTTGAGGAGGAAGAATTTGAGTAGAGAAATGCTGGAGAATTTTCAATTGAGAGCTAGATTTGTGAAGCTACTGCTGGAGAGATTTATACTATGATGAGGCTTGGGAATGTTGCTGGAAGGTCATTTAAAATCAATCACTAGGTTGTAACCTCTCCTTCTATCATCAATAAAGAGTACTGCTTATTTTGCCCTATATGCATCTGTATTGACTTTGATTTTCCATATTGCAAGATCTTGGTTGATGTATATGGTTTATGATTTACTGATTTAGCTAACTAGCTTGAATAGATATCTATATTATTGCATATTCTACTATTTCAGTGTTCTTTCTTGTAGGAAGCATTCAGCCTACAAACCACTTGAATTTGAAGTTGTAGTGGAAGCGACAGAAGAAACCATTTGGAAGCGACTGAACAAGTAAGCCTCCAATCCTCTCTGTGTATCTGTTCTGAGCTTGGAGAAATAGTCATATAGTCTTTCACATGAAGTTCTAGACTAGCACCTATCTAGGGAAGCGTGATTTATCCATAATTCACAATTCTGGCCCAACAAGGCATAACGAGGAATGAGCCTGAAAGAAAAAGGATCAATATCGACATCAAGGAAATGACTACATAAGGAGTGAGATAGGCCATCTCCCTCTCTCGTGTTACTTCAATGTTAAACTAGGAAAGATTGTATTCTTTGTCATTATTATTACTAGACCCACTCATTGGGCTAGAGGGATCGCTTATTTCCAAAAAAGGGATTTTCCTGCGTAACAAATTGGCGACTATACTAGAGAGTTTACACCCTTTTCACCTTCTTCTTGTGTTTTTCCTTCACTCTTAGTTCGTTTCCAGGCTCATCATAGTGTAAATCATCTCAAGAAAATACTCTTATTATTTGTATCTCATGCTTTAGGGGGCAATTGTTATAGGTCAATTTGGGCACCATTCCCAATGACCTGGTTAACTGGTCATCATCTCCAGGAACAATGATCAAGGGTCTATCATTCCCTATCATTTCAGTTGTTACATGCCCTAAGACAAGAAACAAGACAAATCAAGAAAGACTTTCATCAAGCAAAGGTTTCCATGGTTTGAAGCTTATTATATAGCATATGAGAGCTCACCAACTTAGGCTCTAAGGGGCCTAAGTGTGTTGCATATATAGGTAGCCCCATGCAAGGCTGCTCTGCAAAGCACTTCCTGACATTCATAGGTGCGTTGGTCATATTGGGAGTGAAATTCTCATTGTTCCGAAATCTCCACTTGGCCAATGCCTTCTAGAAGAGTTCACATGTGTCAAGCTTTGGATCCAAGTGTCCATTTGAAATCTACATGACTGGAAACATGTCTTGCCTATTTTTGGAAATTTATTGATTGCAAAACAACATACACTTCATCTATAAATTGAGCACAGATCTAAGTGCTTGAGGAGGAATAATTTGAGTAGAGAAATGCTGGAGAATTTTCAATCGAGAGCTAGATTTGTGAAGCTACTGCTGGAGAGATTTATACTGTGATGAGGCTTGGGAACATTGCTGGGAGGTCACTTCAAATCAGTCACCAGGTTGTAACCTCTCCTTCTATCATCAATAAGAAGTACTGCTTATTTTTCCCTATATGCATCTATATTGACTTTGATTTTCCATATTGCAAGATCTTGGTTGATGTATATGGTTTATGATTTACTGATTTAGCTAACTAGCTTGAATAGATATCTATATTATTGCATATTCTACTATTTCAGTGTTCTTTCTTGTAGGAAGCATTCAGCCTACAAACCACTTGAATTTGAAGTTGTAGTGGAAGCGACAGAAGAAACCATTTGGAAGCGACTGAACAAGTAAGCCTCCAATCCTCTCTGTGTATCTGTTCTGAGCTTGGAGAAATAGTCATATAGTCTTTCACATGAAGTTCTAGACTAGCACCTATCTAGGGAAGCGTGATTTATCCATAATTCACAATTCTGGCCCAACAAGGCATAACGAGGAATGAGCCTGAAAGAAAAAGGATCAATATCGACATCAAGGAAATGACTACATAAGGAGTGAGATAGGCCATCTCCCTCTCTCGTGTTACTTCAATGTTAAACTAGGAAAGATTGTATTCTTTGTCATTATTATTACTAGACCCACTCATTGGGCTAGAGGGATCGCTTATTTCCAAAAAAGGGATTTTCCTGCGTAACAAATTGGCGACTATACTAGAGAGTTTACACCCTTTTCACCTTCTTCTTGTGTTTTTCCTTCACTCTTAGTTTGGCCAACCGCTAAACTACCACTTGTTTGGCTTGTTTTTTAGTCTATATTCTAGCTTGAAAGTGTTTTAAGATATCAAGTCTAAAACATTTCCTCAGATATTTCTTGTTTTATCCCTCTTTTCCCTACTCATTGTGCTTTTTAATAGATACATTCATGCTGTCAGCGCTAGATTTTGTTGGAATAGTCATGCTGTAGACCACTGTTGTCAACTGGTGGACCACACTAGCCTTAGAAAATAGGGATTTTTTTGGTATATTTTGGAAAACCCTTACTGTGTCTTGATCCTTGAAATATTTTCTTTGGTTTGATTACATTATTTCTTGCTTTGAGTGATTTCAGTATCTTTGAAAAGCGAAAATTTGTCTTTTGGTTTAAGTGGTAAAGTTTTTGTTTTGGTTGAGTCTTATTGTTGCAAGTCAATTAAAATATTTGTTTACTGCTTGTATAATTCAATAAAAATTGATTCTATGCTATAGGATAGTAGTGAAATTTGTGTTTGTTTAAAGAAATTGGGTTTTGCATCTTTTCAGTTTTCGTTTCAAGAATTACTTTTCGTTAAATGCATGAGATCACTCGCATTGAAAGCATATTTTTTGAAATTTCTTATCGTAAATAGATTAAATTTTTTCAATAAGTGAAAAAATTTTAAGTGCATTAATTTCATCAGTTTCATTTAATCATTCAAAGCGAAAGACAAAAAAAAATTGATTTAAGTGCATCTTAGCTGAAGTAGAAATCATTTTACTTTTTAGAATTTTCATTTTCAAAAATGAAAAGTGAAAGCTAGTTGGGGGGCATTTTGCTTGCTGCATTTTGTTTGATGCATCACTCTTTGTGATATCTTCCCTTATTAGTTTAGCTTTCATTGAAAATGAAAGAATCATTTTCTCATGCTAGTTGCATCACAGGTGTTCTGGTGACATCGTTTTGAGCCTTGAAATTGAAACTTTAATCAAGATCAATATTAAAATTTACATCAATTAACCTAAGGAGCATTTGGAACTTAACACAAACATTTTTAGGTCTAGGCCAGAGACATGTTCTGGCATTGTTAAGTTTAGTAGTTGTCGCTAACAGCCAATGTTGCATTCTGGGGGTGATATCTCATCCCACGTACGGAAGTATATAGGACTATGCCCCACGTATGGTAAGTATATGGGGATGCTCTCACCAAAAAATTACACATTACACAACGCTAATACGGACTGAGCTCCCACATACCATAGCGTATATTTTGGCAAACCCCACTAGGTTGAAAACTTGCCATAGATAACTGAGTCGACCACCTTGTAGACATGATACACTGAAAACAACATTCGGGGAGATTCGTTTCTGTACTTCAATTCCTTGGTTCACCAAGGTGTATATTGCAGTTCATGGATACTTGGTAATCCCTTTTTCCTGGATTACCCTTTTTTATTTATTTATTTTTGTTAAAATTCTAAAATAAATTACCCACGGACAACTCCTTAGGAGATATTACATTGAGGCTAATGGCAATAGTTTCTAAGTTTACCAATCAAGGAATCTCCTCATATGGGAATCCTGGTCCTTTTCCTTCTTTTCAAAATTTTACCACTCCCTATATGGTGATGTTGTCCCTCCCAAGATTAACCATTGGTTTTCCAGTTTGGTTATTTTCAACCCCCATGGTTCCAAATGTCCAAGTTGCTTCTCAACCAAGTTCGCCTACGCCTAAACAATTTCAACCTCATGTTGACCCTAAATTTGACCCCTCGTCTTCTTCGCCTCTTTCCTCACCTCGTTCCTCCTCTTCACCTAGTGAAATTTTGGTTTCTAGTAACCAGGAAGCTAAGAATAAGAAGAAGAGGATGAAGAAGAAGAAGAAAAATAATCAAGGGGGAAATCAAGTGACCATCACTACTGATGCGACTGATATTGAAAAAATTTCCAGTCAGCCCTGTAAAGTCAAATTTCCTTGCAATTTATGCAAGGGTGACCACCTTATTAGGGATTTTCCTGACATTCTCATGATATTAGAAGTGTGGTCCACCGGTTCACATCAGCCTTTGCCATCGACCTCTAGAGATCATGTTGGTGATAAAAAATCAACTAGTGATAGTAAAGGCCATGAGAAAAAGGGTAAATTCAAATTTCCCTGTAATATATGTGAAGGGAATCATCCATTCACATTTTTTCTTATATGGATGAAGCCTTCAAAGTGTTGGATAAAATTATGGCTTCTTAGCCTTGTCTTCCTACTGGTTACTGGAAGCTTTCCCCTAATCCTCCACTAGTTGATCAAGCGATTGATCAAAAGTCATCTCTAGTCAATCCCACTCTCTCTGAAAGTGAATCCCATGAATTCATTCCCGATCAACCATTGGTTGAGAAAATGGTAGACTCGATTCCACCTTTAGTTGATTGGGCCTTTCTTGTAGAGAGTGAACCTCATACAACTCAATTTATTTATGTTTCTTCGGATTCCCATGAATTCGAGGGAAAACTTCATGTTCCCACAGTACAAGAGGGTGATCCTCCCATTCCCATAGCACAAGGGGGAAATTCTCTCATTCCCACGATACCCCCTCTAAATAGTATGGTTTCTTCCTTTGATTGGATTCGATTGGCGGGATATCGTCTTCCTTCTTGCGGGCCTTTTGAGATCACAGCACAGGCTTATAATGTGGTCATACCTAGCACAATAAGAGATGAAGGTGCATATGTTTGTATTTTGTCCTAAAATCCTTGGAAATATTTCAATTTTTTGCATCTTGTGCCTGTTAATCGTAATCTATTAGCTTTTACCAAAGGAACCAGTCAACCGTTAGGGATCCTTCCTAAGTTTCCTGTTAATTTGGGAGGAAATATTGTCAATATAGATGTGTTGGTTGTCCAAGGCCCTTTGGACTTTAACTTAATCCTTGGGCATGACTATACTTATGTCATGGGAGCTCCTGTCTCTTCTCTATTTCGTGTGATTCATTTCCCGCATGAAGGAAGAACCGTGACCATTGATAAGCTTGCATTCCTTGGTCCTAATATGGCTCCCAATCAAACATCATCCCTTAATGGTCCTTACATGAAAGTGGTATCTTCCTCGCCATGAGTTAATTATGTGGAAACTTATTCCATGCCCATGTCTATTGATGATCTATTCAGTGATATAGTGCATCATGTACTGAGGGAATTAGACTCTGATTTCCAGAGAGTTGTTCTCCCATCTGATGAGAGCCTCGTGGAAGCCATGACCTCTTATGGGCCATGAACAGTTATTTGGAGTAGAGTTCCTTTTCTTGTTTCAAGCTCCTAAAAAAATGAAAGAAGGTGTTTGGAGCAGACTTCCTTTTCTTTAGTCAAGCTCCTTACAAAATGAAACAAGGTGTTCAGAAAAGAGTTCCTTTTCTTGTGTCAAGCTCCTTAAAAAATGAAACAAGGTGTTTGGAGAAAAGTTCCTTTTCTTGTGTCAAGTTCCTTAAAAACTGAAACAAGGTGTCAGAGCGGAGTTCCTTGTCTTTTTTCAAGCTCCTTAAAAGATGAAACAAGGTCTCTATGAGCATAGTTATTTTATTGTGTCAAGATCGTTAAAAAATGAAACAAGTCCCCTTCTAATTTGATTCTTCGATTTGATCTCGTAAATTCCCAATCGAGTCTTTCACTTGATCTCGTAAATGAACCTTCATTCCATCCACCTGTTAGTAACCATTAGTCTACTTTGGTGAATGATATTAAGCTTTAGGGGGCATGAAAACCACTCTCAAGCATAGTTTTTTCTCATGTTTCAAACTTGTAAAACAAATAAAACCAATTTTAAGCATCGTTTGTCTCCATTTCAAGATTTTCTAAAAATGAAACTACTCCCAAGCATAGTTTTTCCACATGTTTCAAGCTTGTGTTAAAATGAAACCATTATCATCCTACCTCTTGTGATTGCCATTTTATCAGCCTGTTTTTCTAGATGAACCTTGGTTTTCTCATTCCATCGTCACCATCTTCTTGGTCGATCATATGCTCTCACTTGGATGTTTTACCCTTGCCTGGGGAACCATTGTGATGAGTGGTCTTGTTAGCCAATATCTTCACCTTTTACATGTTTTGAGAAGTTCCATCATGACCTGAACCTGTTTCTACCCTTTAAACTACTCGTTCCTCTAAGAGAGGTCCTCTTTCATCTCTTTTCAGACTCTCAAAATATGAAAATATCATCGAGCACTTGTCATTTCAAGCTCGTTAAAGAAAATTAATTGATGTCATCTCAGTATAATTTTACCCCTTTTTCAGGTTGAGGTTGACTAACTACGAAAATAGAATACCTTAGTCAAACATGACTAAGAGGTTCTCTTGGATATTGTTTTCTACCTTTTCAGATTCGAGGGACTATCTATGAAAAGGGTCCTTTTGGAGATTTCTTTTCCATCTCTTTTTTAAAATCCCTAAACATGAAAAATATATCGAGTTACCACTCTATCAAACTCATAAAACTTAAACGAAAAATTACTTGTCACCGTGACGAGACCGATCTACTCCTTCCTAGGGCTCATTGAAATTACTAGGATGGATTCATCTGAAGGGTGAACTTATACGCTAAGCATATGGTATACTCTTTAAGCTTGCTATAAAAAATAATGAGGTAATCGCTAGAAATAGCGAGGGGAAATGGAAGTAAAGCATGTTTTGTATTATTTACCAAAGGCAGCATGCCGCTCTTAAACATGACACTCATATGCATTTCGTGTCGATTTAGGGATATCCTTTATTCATCATTTGATTTCCTAGGTTTGGGAAATCCATTTGCCTCTCATTCAATCATCATTTGCTATCACCGTGACCTTTGATCCCATTTTGAGTCAAATTCTTCCAAACTCCAGAGTCGTTTCATCGATATGTTCAAGAGAAGTCTTATTTGTAAAATTCAAACATTGTCTACATATTTGACCCTCTCTCCAATAATACTGAATCACTCCTATCATCTTGAGAAATCCTTTATTTCATGTTGAGGATGTGGGAATCATTATGGCCCTCCTTCAAAGGATCACTTCCTGTCGACTTCAGCTCATTATCCAAGAAGGTGATCTAGAAACTCCTTTTCAGTACCTTGGAGCTTGCATGCCTCAATGGCAAGTTCTTAGCATTCGACGACAAGTTCACATCATTGGCCTTTGATCGAATGATTCTGCAAGTGTTTGAATTTGACTCATTCATTCACACTTGTAGATTGTTTTGTCGTACCTTTATGACCATCATCATTATTGGTGGTTTCTCTCGCACTTGTTAACGGTTTACCTCCTCGACCGTTAATCAGGTGGTTTCTACCATGTTCGACATCATCCCATCTATTCACATGGTTATATTCGTGTAGTGGGTAGAAAGAGATAGAGAAGAAGAGGCTATATCACATCTTTTATTTTCCAGGTTGCATGAATTTATTGAGTATTCATGATTGTACACATTCTCCTTTCTATACGGATTGTTGCGACCATACCATGGATCTATTTCCATGATCTCTTTCAAACGGATGGTTGTGTCCATTTCGTGGGTTAATGTGTTATTTGATTCCTATTCAGAGATATTTTATTAGGCATGTTCATATCATAGATGTTATATATTGTATTGTGTTTGATTGGAAAGTCTCGTGATGGTGGTTTTCTAAATTCCTTGCCATTGCTACTAAAGTGATTCAACCATCACTTATGGTTATTCTTTCATGCTTTAGGGGGCATATATTACATATTATTTTTTCACGTTCCTCAGTTTTTATCCCAAGTGTTGTCTTTTGTGTCGCTCGTGTCACAAACACCACAAAGTGACAAGAATTGTGTAAACTTATTCATTTTAGATAACATGCTTAAGGTATCCCTCAAGACCTAAAAGAGAAACTCATTGAAGCCTTTCTGCAAAATTTATAAAAAAACCTTAAATTTCAAGCCCAATGTGGTTCTCCCCTTAATAGCCTCGTGCTTGTCACCATGTCCCTAACCTGTGAATAGTGCTGCCAACACAGGAATTCAGCAGTAAATTCATTATGTTCTCTCTTCAAGCAGGTTCTCCAAAAATGCAGCAGAAGCTTCATCCTCTAGAACTCTCGATAACGGAAATGTGGTACTTGTTGGGTTAAGATATGGTCTAATACTCCCATTTTTTACTCTTGATATTATCTCCAAATATTTCCCCTTTGAGATAAGGCCTTTCCCCCTCATTAGTGGATCTATAACCTCTCCATATTTTCTATAAAAGAGTGTCATGCTAGTTAGTTTTGGTTGGTAATTGTTGGTTGCAATTATTCTGCTTGATTGTGCCTAGATGTTGTCACCTCGATGAAGAAGGGGAAGAGATTGAAAGGCTAGGCTTGGACTTGGATTTTCACTCCAGAGGAGGCCTCCAACATCAAGGCATCGTTCGTAAGCTTCCCTTTGTTCATTTAATAATACAAAGTATGCTTTGCTTCCCATTAATTTTTTTAATACTAATTGGTTTAGCATGATACTCCTTGATCTGTCATGTGGTTTGCTTTGAAATATATATATGATATGTATCTTTCATCTTTTGTCGTGTGATATTATTTACAAGTATTCAGATGTAGAAGGTATAACGAGGAACGAGTTTGAAAGCGAAAGGGTCAATATCGACGTCGAGGAAACGACTACATAAGGAGTGAGGTAGGCCATCTCCCTCTCTCGTATTACTTCAATGTTAAACTATGAAAGCTTTTATTATTTGTCACAGTTTTTAGTAGACCCACTCATTGGGCTAGAGGAATCGCTTATTTCCGAAGAAGGGATTTGCCTGCATAACAACATGGAATTATTTGTTCCAATCAGGATAAAATGGAATTTGGGCACTTGCTAATTTTTCCTTCAAGATTCCAAAGGAGGCATTACATTCAATATTCCATATAAATCTCTTAATCTTCTTCAAGTGATTCTCTAGTGGTGTAGTGATCAGAGCATAGTTGTGGATGAATCTGCAATAATACCCTGTGTGTCCCAAAGTAGATCTAAGTTGTTTAACACTTTTTGGAGGAGGCATGTTGAGAATAACCACAACCTTAGTTGGGTCAACTGAAACACCAGCCTTATAGACAATGTCGCCAAACAAGGTCCAAAAAGGTATAACAAAAATACACTTCTTCAAGTGGTGAGAAATTTGTAACTGTCTACATTGGTCAAACATCACCCTTAACATGCTTGAGTTCTTTTTCAAGAGGTTGTAAATTTTCCATTCATCTATATAGACCTTAAGGAAATTATATATTTACTCTATGAAGGTTCCAATAAAAATTCTAGAAAAGACTGCAGGTGCATTCTTAAGACCAAAGGGCATCACGTCATAGGCATACGATTCCCATTTAGTGGTTAAAGTTTTAAAAAATGTAACTAGGTTCAGTCTTCATAATTATCTTTGTACTTGTATCGATATGTATTTCATGTAAAAATAAAAAAGTAGAAAAAGGAATTTTATTATTATTATAATTTTCTACTCAAAGCATGTTCTCAATGCTTCTTGGGTTTATTAAGTAAATAATAAAATTTATCATGTGTCGAAGTTCGTTTTGAACTATTTTTTAACAAAGTAAAACTTTATTTTTGAGTTTAAAAAAATCATTTTGTCCCACAATACCAAGTCGGCCATGCCTTGTCAAGTCAACCTTGAAGTGGCCCTATTCGGCCTCCTAGATGGTTATGAAAGGAAGATAATTTGACCTCATTTTCTCACTCTCTCACACACTTTGACTTATGTGCAATAGAGAATAAGAAGAAGAGTGGAATCCTAGGAGAGAGAGAAGAATTCAAGGAAAGAAGAAAGTTCTAACTTTTTATTTTCTTATCCACACGTGCGAAGTTTCTTGGGTTACTCTATGAATTACAGGGTTGAAATTATGATTCTGCAAAGGTGTAAAGGAAAATTTTTTTCTATGAAGGTGTTGGGGAAACTCCTACGAAGGTGTGGGGAAACTCTGTGAAGTTGCAGGTCCAAAAATTTTTATTTAAGAGGTTTGATGAGATTGGATTCTTATTGATTTGGTTTAGTTGGAGGAGATCTGACTGAGGGTCGACTTGGGTCCTTGTGGAGGTCTTGGTCTTGGTGTATCACTTTGATCTAATTCTATAAGAAGAGAATTTGTTTGGGGTTTCCCCCTTGTGGGTTTTTGACCTGGCTTGGAGCCTACATCTTGTGTAAGTTTGTCTCGTGTGTTCTTTATCTCTTGTGATCTTCATGAAATTCATGTTTTCGTAATTTCTTGATGAAGAATACATAATAAAGAAATAAAATCCAAAAAACACTCACAAGTAATTATCAAGTAATATGAATAAACCTTAATCTACAAATATATTGATTTCTCAACATGGTATTAGAGTTATGGTGAAGGAAGGAAGTTTTGAAGACCGCATCCTTATTTTCAATATTGTTGGAATACATACTTGAAGCAGATGTTTATCTTCTCTCTCCCTCTCTAATGGAAAGCTATATGAATAAATGCATCAAGACTGTTAGGAGTCTCCTAGAATCTATAAATGGTTACATCATCAAGTTCATATCCAATCTATCTAAAGGAGTCATGGATGGAAGTTTTTATTATTCTCTTACAAGTTCATTTGAAGATGCTAGTACATGGGTAATCAATAGTGGAGCTTAAAGGAACATGACATGGGAACATGGTAAACTCAAGGATATATCAAAAGGAAACTCTTCTTACTCAGTTTAACTTGGATACAATAATAGCTACTTGGTCAAAGGGATTATATCTACCTCGTTGGAGCTAGAAACCGATGGGAATATTCATCTCAACAATATACTCTATGTTCTAGGTTTGAAAGAGAACTTACTTTATATCTCTTTCTTAGAAGGTAAAGGTGATAGGGTTTCATTTTTTGAAGTAAAATTTATTGTATGTGCTAAGGGACCTAGTATTGAAAATGATAAGACTATTGGGATTCATGAGGGGAGGTTGTATAGACTTCTAACACCTCCTCCTCAAGCTCTAGTACATTTAGACATTAACCCTTATGAATTATGGAATATAATGTATGGACACCTTCATTATAAGTTATTTCCATCATTGAATCATATGGTTACTTGTATTCTTGAATTGAAAGAAGAGCATGAAGGGGTCTATAAGGAATGTGCTCTTGGAAATACTATGAAGAAACCTTTTAATAGCAATGACACAAGATCCAAGGAGATTTTGGATCTCATGCACTTTGATGTTTGTGGAACTATCGTAGAGAAGTCACTTGGAGGTCATCAATACTATGTAACATTCATTGATAATCACTCTAGAAGCACTTGAATATACCTCCTAAAGTCCAAGGATGAAGTATTTGAGAAATTTCAAGAGTTCAAGGTAGAAATATAAAATTTGATAGAAAGGAAGATGAAAACCCTAAGATCAAATAATGGTGGAGAATATACTTCCATAGAACTTGTGTTTTTTTGCAAGGAAGCGAGAATTAAGAGGGAGGTGATATTTCCCTACAATCCTCAATAGAATGGTGTGGTTGAAAGGAAGAACTAATCCATTGAAGAATGTATTAGTGTCATGCTACACAATCAATACCTTCCCAAATTATTATGTGGAGAATATTTTGTAACAATATACATACAAGATAAAAGTATTCATAGAATTCTTAATGACACGAACTCAAAATAATCATTCACAGGAAAGAAGCCATGTGTTGATCATCTTCAAATTTTTGGATGTCTCATATACATTCGCATTCCCAAAGACAAAAGGAAGAAATTGTACCCTACAAGTATAAGAGGTGCCTTTGTTGGATATAGTACTTCATCAAAAGCATATGAAATCTACATCAAGGAAGATCATCATATTCAAGTAAGTAGAGATTTCATATTTGATGAAAATATTGCATACAAGAAGTCCAAGGACATTCCTATTAATTCTTATGAAAGAAGAACCTATCTTTTAAAATGAAGAAGCTTCAAAGCATGACAATACTCCAAAACCTACAACCAATCATGAAGAAATTGAAGGAAAAATTGAACTCGTGTGGTAGGTAATCATCCTTGAAACACAAAAAATACCAGCTTAGTTAAGGACAACTCTACAAGAAGCTGAAGGACATGCAGTAAAAAAGTAACTTTCAAAGAAAGCCAAAATCTTAAGAGGTATTCATTTTATGAAGCTTACATGACTAAACATATTGAAGTGGAACTTACCACTTATGAGAAGGCAAACATGTATTAAGAATGGAAAAATGCAATGCATGAAGAATACAAGTCTCTAATGAAGAATGGGGTTTGGGAAATTGTTCCTAGACCTAAAGGAAAATTAGTTGTGACTTCCAAATGGGTGTTCAAGATCAAGCATGCAGTTGATGGAAGTATTGACAAGTATAAGGTAAGGTTTGTGGAAAGAGTATTCTATCAAAAAGAAGGAATCAATTATGAAGAAAATTTTTCTCCAACAACAATATATACAACCATTATATCACTTATTTCTATTGTTGCTACTATAGGACAATGGACATAAAAATAGACTTTATGAATGGGACAATTAATGAGGAATTTTACATTGAGCATCCCTGGGGATTCAAAGTTCATGATAAGGAAACACATGTTTGTATGTTAAATAAGGCTATATATGGCTTAAAGCAAGAAACTAGAGCACGGTATGCCAAGATGGATGTATACCTACTAAGAATTGGTTTTGTTAAAAGTTCTGTAGATCCTAATTGCTACATCAAGGTGGTTAAGAATCAACCTCTAAGCATAATACTATATGTGGATGACCTTCTAATAATAGGTATGGAGTGGTGTATTCAAGAATGCAAGAAGAAACTTTTAGTTGAATTTTATATGAAGGACCTTGGACTAATGCATTACTACTTGGGGTTAGAAGTATTGCAAAAACCTGGTGAGATATATCTTGTTCAAGAGAAATATGAGATCAAGATATTGCAAAATTTTGGTATGATGGATAGTAAATCGATGAAAACTCCAACGATCACTAATTTCAATAAATTAAGGAGCCAATATTCAAACCTTGTAGATCCTACATCCTATTGACAATTGATTGGCTCCTTGATATACCTCAACCTAGCATATGTTTTGTGCTAAAAATTCTTAGTCAATTCCAGATGGAGCTAAATCATGATCATTGGATAACAAGTAAACATATTTTGAGATATCTTTGTTGGATTATACATCATTTTCTGAGATATTATGGTAATCATATACAATTATTGGGCTATACAGATTCATATTGAGGAGGCAGTGATGCAGATGGAAAGAGCACTACTAGTGGATGTTTTAGTTTGGGATCCTCTATGATCTCATGGATGAGTATGAAACAAGATTAATTTGCATTGAGTAGTGTTGAAGCCAAATATATTGCAGCAAGTGAAGCTGGTAGATAAGTTATTTAGCTCAAAAATCTACATTCAAATTTGTTTGAAGTACCTTTGGACCCTACAGTCGTACATTGTTACAACCAAAGTTGCATAAGGTTGATAAAGGACACAAATTTTTCATGTTAGGAGAAAACATATTAATAATAAGTACCACTATATTAGAATCTTGGTACAATATGGGGTTGTGAAGCTACAATATGTATCCACTCACAAACAGGTAGCTAACATATTGACAAAGACTCTTCCAAATAATAAGCTTGATTATTTGAGAGATAATCTTCAACCTGTGGATATCTCCTCCCTATTTGAGAGGGAGTGATGAGGGACATTGTATTCTCCATGTGTCATGCACTAGTCTAGCACTAACAATTGTAAGTCTAGTGAAGGCACTGGTAGGGGGGAAATGGAGGATTGGATAAGCATATGGACCGATACTTCTTGAGGATTTGGAATCCAAGATAGGAGTAGTCCCTAGGACCGATACTCTTTGAGGATGAGGTAGGGAATCTGAGATGATATTAGTCATGTCTTTCTTTGAGGATTAGGAATACAAGATAAGAGTAGTCAAAGAGGATAGATATTCTTTGAGGATTAGGAATCCAAGATAAGAACAGTTTTTTAAGGACAAACCTAGTTAAAATCCTAATAGGGTATGTTCCTTGATAGGTTACGATGATGGTGGCCAAATGTATGCCTCCCAAAATTATGATCTAACCTAGTGGAGAGTTAGATCTTTTCAGTTAAGGCCTTGCAATTTTGCAATTAAAAATTTTGGTTATGATTATGATTCTTAATGATGCTTATCAATCCAAACCCTTCTTATCACAATATTTCAATTTGGGTAGCCTTGTATCCCATTGTGTAATTATGAATATATTCTTAGTTAAGAGGGAGTGTTGAAAAATGTAACTAGGTTCAGTCTTGATAATTATATTTGTATTTGTATCAATATGTTTTGCATGTAAAAATAAAAAATAAAAAATATACATATTTTATTATTATTATCATTTTCTAGTCAAAACATGTTCTTCATGCTTCTAAGTTTATCAAGTCAAGAAGAAAATTTATCATGTTTAAAAGTCCCATTTGGACTATTTTGTAACAAAACAAAATTTTATTTTTGAGTAAAGAAGAGTCATTTTGTCTCACAAGACCAGGTCAGCCCTACCCTGTTAAGTCAGCCTTGAAGAGGCCATATTCGACCTCCTAGATGGGTATAAAAGGGGAATATTTCGACCTCATTTGCTCACTTACTCACACACTTCTATTTTTGTGCAAGAGAGAAGAACAAGAAGAGTGAAGGTCTAGGAGAGAGAGAAGAATTCAAGGAAAGAAGAAAGATCAAATTTTTTCTTGTTGGTGTCCACACGTGTGAAGTTTTTGGGGTTACTTTGCAAATTAAAATCCTGAATTTTTTATTCTGCGAAGCTGCTAGGGCAACTCTGTTTCTATGAAGTTGCCGGGGAAACTCTGCAAAGTTTCAAGTTTGAAACTTTGTCTTTAATAGGTTTGACCAACTTTGATTCTTGTTGACTTGGTTTGTTTGGAGGAGATTTAAAGGAGGGATAAATCGGTCCCTTGTGGAGGTATTGTTCTTGGTATTAGGTCTTGGATGTATCACTTTGATCTTATTCAATAAGAAGAGAAGTTGTTTGGGTTTCCCCCTTGTGCATTTTTTCCTTGTATTGGAACCTACATATTGTGTTCTTTGTCTTTTGTGATATTTATCCACTTTATGTTTTTGTTAATTTCTTGATTAAGAATACATAATAAAGTAATAAAATACAATAAACACTCACAAGTAATTATCAATTAAGAGGAATCAACCCTATCTACAAGCATATTGATTCCTCAAGAAAAAGTAGTCGTATTCTTATATTCTTCGTCAATCCTCACTTAATGATATCATGAGAAGCCAGAAGTGAAGGAGGAAGCTTTGTATCCTACAACATTATCCAACACTTAATCACTACAGAGAGAATCCGATGGATCATGTACACAGGTGTTATTAAGGCTATGATAATTCACACATACCCTTATATCATCTAAATCTTTCTTATCCTGAACCACTGTAGGGCTAATCCAGTCAAGTTCATGAAAAGGAAAAGTAAGTCTCAAAACAACATATTATCAATCTCCTTCTTGACCTTTTCTTTCACTCTTGGGTTCAAATGATAGGGACGATGCTTTATTGGTTGGCCTCGGGCCTCAAAAAAAATTTCATTTCCCCTAAGTCTCCTGTAATTCCTTTTAGTTATGATATTAATGCAAGAAATAGTTTCTCATATTCTTTAAGTAAATTGAAAATATCCTTGGTGGTTTATTCATCCTAATAGTCTCCAATAGATGTTATCTTAGGCTTATCCTCAAAGCTAATGTTATGCCTTCGCAACTTCAAAGGCTTCAGATGTGGGGCAGATTTCAAAGGCTCGTCCTTAATGCTTCTTTCCCCTTAAGATTATTTATAAGATAAGTGAATTTACTCTTATAAATCATCATCCTTGGGTCCCCTATTTATTTTTCTACAAGCAACTACTTCTTGAAATTATAATTTAGACGCAGTCCTCTGACTTAGAGTGCTAAAAGATTCAACAAGCAGATTCCTAGTAGGAGACAATACCCTCTTAATTGCCTTCAGGACTCTAGAAATTTGTGCATCTTTGTTCAAAATTTTGAAATCACTAAAGATTTGATACACTAATACGTTCCAATATGTTGTTTGCCTCTTCATTTCTTCCTTTAGGAACCACGACTGAGGTAGCGTTCCCAAAGTGTGGATGAATTGATGTACCCATAGCTCAGTAAGAAATTCCACCTTCTTCCAAATAGCATTACAAGTTTGAATATTCCCATGTGGACTAGGATGACCTTCAAAAATGGGAATTGTATTCATTATCTTCTAACATACTTTGAATCGACATAACATAGCATATTTAGTTAAATCCCAAGTTTGGAATTGTTTGTAGTGATCTCCCCACCACCGATAATGAGTGTCTTGTAAGGAAACATTAATTAGAGGAAGCTTATGACTTTATTCAATATTAATTTCAACTTCTTTGATAAAATTAGTTTCAGAACTAAGACCATTAAAAATGGGGTAGTACCTTACCTCAGTACCAATCCACTGAGCACATCAAATAGTTGAGCATCACCTAGGAATATAACTCATGATCCCCCTACTTGTCCAGTGCAACCTCTGAACTAGCTTCAATGTGTTGAACACTTCTCCAACTAAGAAGTCATTTTTTGTAGGATTAATATAGTCCTACCTCTTCCCTGTAGCTAGATGATATAGTTGATCCAATACATTAGCCTCTTCTACATCATTGAAAGGTTTTATGTATTTAGGACCATAATAAGGATCCAAGGGTTGAATTACACAGACACCATCTACCTCAAAGGTATAGTCTCCTGCTTTAGATCAATGAAAACATAATTCTCAAAAGCCCAATAAACTCCCAGTAGTGCTAGATATGGGTTTTTGTCCCCAATAATATCAATGACTTCAAATTAAGCATGTGTCTTTATACTAGAAATATCTACTTCCACATATCATAGATAACCAATAAGTATAATTCCATATTGATTGGACATATAAAACTGGATCGGAGAAAATACCAACTTGGGATTCCCCAATGTCTCCCATGTCTTTCGCAGTAAAATATTAATGTCAGATCCTAAATCCAACATAGTATATTTAATCAGACATCCCATAATTTGAGCATAAATATGGAACTCCCTTGTAGTCCAGTGTTCATTCCGATGAGCCAATATATTGTGAGGCTTCGCCAAACTCATGGAAATAGGATTCTTAGAGAGCTCCTCATCTTGCATGATGCTTTTTATTTTCTTTTTCAACTGACTAGACAATTGTGCTTCACCTAAAATTTCCAAGAACAATTTTAACCACATCATAATAGATTGTGTTGTTTCTTGGAAGAATTGAGGACTATTTTTTTGTATATTTTCTTGTTCTATCACTTTAGGGATATAAGAATAAATTAACTATTTAAAAATTTCAGCAACATGCTTAGAATACTCATGTTGTTGGGGATCATACGTTTTCTTGGGGATGTGACTTTTGTAATAGTAGGTTGTTTAGGAACATCTTTATCGGCTCCATTTCACTTACATCCTCTAGTAACTATATTAATATTGGGATGTGAAATTGGTTCTTCCTCTCTTGTATTTCCATTGATCAAGTTAGCTCCTTTTTCCTATTGCGCTCCTCCCATTGAGTGATCAACTTAGGGTCATCTTTCATTGCATGGGAATTCACTCGAAATAGGAACACCAGGGCCTTCTTGGTATTTGGTAGTCTCAATTTGCATCGCCTTCTTGGTCACAGTTATAGAAGCATAAAATACCTATTCCCCAAGTTCTTCCTCCTTTGTATCCTCCACATCCTTTTCCAGGATGGGACTCATTTACTCGAAAATCAGTATGATCCAGTCGATCGTCCAGAGCATCTAAAGATATGCACTAGTCTATATGATGTGTAGGAGACCCAAAAAACTCGTAGAACACAGTGTTAGGTACATTTAAATATTTTTATAATATAGGACAAAGTTAAGGAGAATGGCCATATGCATGCCAAATTTCACAATACTTGTTAGAATACATATCATGTTGATTCAAAAATGCATGGTACTAGGTATGTCCCTAAAAAGGAACACTTGTTGAGACTTGCGCAAATCCTCCAAAGGTCATGCATGAGGAGGAGGGGGTCCTAGCAGGAAATTAGAAGGTCCCACACTTGGTAACCGCAGGCACTCTGTAGCATGACACCCCTCAATATGAAAAAGTATACACCAAAATTGCAGTCGAATGAGATTGGTAGTAATCATGTCCTTGAGAATTTTAGTTAAATATGTAATTTGATGTTGAAGAGAAATTATAGCAAGATCACCAAAAGCAGAACTTTCTCTAAAATCGTTAAGATATCATGTCATTGCTTCAATCTTCATATATTTTTGTAATTCATCTTCTATAGAATAAATTTTATGTTGTGTTAAGGTATCCTAGTCACTGGAAACAATGCTTTGATAATCCATTCCTTCTTATGGTTTGGATGAATCATATAAGTTAACTTCCTAATAACATATTTGAATTGTTGCATACACTCCCATGCAATCTATCCTTCTTTCTGCTTAATTTCCCACAACTCAGCTAATCCCTATTACTCGGACTGAGGCAATTTAAACTCCTTAATGAATTATTGTCTAACCATATCCAAAGTTAGATTTTGAGATGTCACTAACCATTTAAAAATGAACCGAAGAGCTCTATGTCTCAATGTAGTCTGGAATTCAATCACTTTAGAGTCTTTCAGAGTCTGTCTAGATCTCCAAACAACTTCGCATGCATACCAATGTTGTTATGTGTCCTTATCTCCTTGACCTAAAAACTCAAGATACCAAGTAAATTATACATCTACATTCCTAGCCATTAGAGTATGACCAGGTGCAACTAACATAAATACTCTCGAACCAGGTTGCAAATAATTTGTGAATTCAATTTATCAACGTTATAGAATTTCAAAGTCTTAAATAACCTGGAAATGAAACTTGGGGGTTTTGATGGGGTACAAGGGGAAGGGTAGGGAGAGAGCCAACCATGTTGCTAACTTGCATACTTTTACTTGTCGGGGAAGAATCATCCTCATAAAAAAAATCTAATTACGGAGTGCATCTCCTCATCTGCATGAGTGTTTGGATCGAACATCATGATCCTCTGACCTGGCATTTCTAGTGTTCCGGTTACATCTGATCCCTGATGGGCTTGACTATTCCTACTTCAATATCCTAACTCATCTCCTATAGCTCTCTCTCTTGCGCTATAGTTCAATCCTTCTCCCACTACTTCATTTTGCAACTCCGAGATGCTCATATCTTCTCTACGCAACTCCAAATTGCTTAACAATTGTCCTATCTATTGCAAATCCCTTCACCTTATCCTAATCTCACATAAGTGGTGTTCCCTCCATTCTTCATATATCTACACCTTCTTAATTTCTCTAAATTCTCATGTTTTTTGCAGCTCTTCCCCGTTCATTACAACCCTCTCTCAACTTCCACAACTAGTTGGCACCACCCCCAAAGACCCCACCCCTAATACGAGGGTTTTATGCTTCCATAAATATACTGAGGAAATAATAACAATATTTATTCTACCATGAGAACTTTAATCCACAGAGGGATCTCTTTCAACAACATGTTTGGCCTTATAATTGCTTCATTTCTTCTATTTAACTCTTTAATTCCTATATTAATTTGTTCTCATTTTTTAAATAATTTATATTTTTTGCTCATTATGACACGGGCCTTGGTAAAATTTATTTATTTATGAAATTATGTTTTTGTGAGAATAACGAGGTTGTCTTACCTATAATTGAGCTAATGATTTTTGGAACAAGATTTGGCTATAAACAGGGACTTTGCATGTGAATGCCAGATAGTTCCATTCAGGAAAATTCTTGGTTGATCTAGGTGGGAGTTGTTCCTATGATAAATAGTTAGTTGCAGAAGCAAAGTTTTTCGTCTCTCCATCGAATATAGAATATTTATCTTAATTTAGAAAGAACATTGTGAGAATCTCTAATTCGCAGGACATTCCTCATTTTGTGACATTCTATTGTAATCCCTTTTTGTAATATATAAACAGAGGAAATTTCCTCTAGAAAAATGATGAACAATTGTTAAACTTGAGACAAAGTTGTGAACTTAGCTCAGATTGTATTTATTTTTTGAAGAACTTGAATGCAAAGAGCCTTCAATGGATTTCGATTCTCAGTTACTCATATTTCGATTTATGTTTCTTCTAAGGACATTCTGACTCTTGGGTAGTTCGATCATGCTCCCATGGATGGATTGTTGTCTCTCTTGTGTAAACTATATTAGTGTAACCTTATGTTGTGTCTTCCTAATCAATTGATGTTTATTCATGTGTATGTTAAATATTTATTGTGGGTTTTGTTTATATTATATATGTTTAACAAAAATCTAGTTTATTTCGTTATTTCTTGATTATTGTTTCCTTAGACGTGTAATTGTTGTTTCCTTAGTTATTTATTGTTATTCCTTGAAGTATTGTTGTTAGTTATAGTTATTGGTTTATTGTGCAATTGTTTGACACAGCAGTAGCGATGGAATTAAACGAACGCTCCCAATGGATCTCTAACAACCAATAATCAGCCCTTGTGCTTATCGGAACCGAAACTCTTTTATAGACTTGAAAATATCCTTTCCTATTTTGACTTCCAATATATCATTTAATCTATTTAAAAACAACGTTGAATTCCTTTTTCCAACAGAAATCTATGTGTATTCCTGTGCTCAGATTTGGTTGATCGAACGGGTCCAATCAATTCGCAATATTGGCAGCCACAATGTGACTTTCAATTATAACAAATGTGATGCATTCTCCACAACTCCGATGCGATACTAATATCCACACTTCCAATGTGCTCCGATACGATACCAATCTCTACACTCTGATGTGATACCAATCGGCGATCGCAAATCACAGTGATTGGATAACGTCCCTTTCCGTAGCGATGCGATATTTTCCGGACCCGGACTCACTTCAAACAAGTTTTATATCATTTCGTGTCAGTTTTCCATTATCATATGGTGCGATATGAAACACCTCCGGTCCGATGCGATATGAAACACCTCCGGTCAATTGCGATATGAAACACCTCCTGTCTAATTGTGATATGAAACACCTCCAGTCTGATCCGATGGGTTTACCCGGACCCGATAAGTCATACAAATCAACTGATATGTTTTTTTATCCACTCAAAGGTTCCACTAAGTGGTTTGCGCCAATTCTTTGTGTTAATGAATTTCCTAGCTCGCAAATTCCAATTATGCCAGGTTTACCTTAATCACGAGAAATCTTACAGTTTAAAATAAAAACACACAGACTGCCACCATTTCAAGAAATTACATAAAGAAACCAATGTCCAAGCATCACGGGATCGTTATCCAATAATGCGTACAATATTAATTTTATTTACAATAAACAGAAGAACAGAGTCTCGGCCTCAGGCCCAATTACATAAGAAATTGATTTCTATCAAACAAAACATAGTCCACACACACTCTGAGCTCTCGCTTCACTCCAAGCCTCACTAAAAAAATCTCTCCTCATCAACATTTTTCTCCTTTTATTATTAACTAATTCTTCTAACAATAGCTAACACAATCTCCTATTTTTTTAAAGATCTAACAGAAATCTTCTATTTCTAGAAATCTAACAGCAATCCTCTATCTCTTAGCTCTCGTGCACACCTATATTAACAACTCTATCTCTAAATCTAAAATAAGACAATCTCTCACTTATTACAATAATAAATTATAACAAACTATTTGAGAAGTCCAACCTCCTCAGTAAAACTGATTTTGACCAACAGTCAATGAATTTCACCCTGTTTAGCCACAACATGTGAACAAGTCTTCACATTGCTGGCTAATCTCGATGCTCCTGCATCAGACTCCCGGGGAAGAAAATATTTGTCCTTCAAACTTTCAGGACTTACTCCATATTTCTGTAGTTCAACTGCTGTTAACCAACTGGAATCTTCCGTTGGTTGCTCCTTCCACTTGACGAGATACTGGAAATATGTTTTCCCTCGAGTTCTCTTTGATATTATTTGATCCAAGATAGTTTCAACTTCTTTCTTGGATGCTTTTGGTACCTATTCCTCCCAATCCACGGGTTGAACTTCATCTCCTGTGGCTTCATTCTGAAACTCAGTCTCTGCCTCTCTGAATGGATATAATTCTGCAACATTAAAAATGGGGGATATTCCGATCCCTTCCGGCAACTCGATCTCATATGCATTGGCTGAAAATTTCCTTTTAATTTTACAAGGTCCTATCTTCTTCATTTTCAGTTTGTTATAAGTTTTTGTAGGAAATCTCTCTTTCCTCAAATATTCCATGACTAAATCTCCTACTTGAAACTCTTTTTCTCTTATTTTCATATTTGCTCTCTACTTGTATCTACTGCTGCTTTCCTGTAATTTACCTTTGACTTCTTCCTGTAGCCTCTGAATTTGTTCAAAAAAATCTTCAGCACATGCACTTCTGACTTCCTGTTTTCCCAAATCCCTAATCACATATACTCCTCTCGGATGCATTCCAAAGGCAATCTGAAATGGACTCATTCCAGTGCTTCGGTTTGGTGTATCATTGTAAGCGAATTCAGCTTGAGCTAATGCCAAATCCCACTGTTTGGGATTCTGATGTACCAAACTCATTAGTATATTCCCCAAGCTCCTGTCCACTATTTTAGTTTTTCCATCTTTTTGAGGATGGTATGCTGAACTAAAACTGAGTTTAGTTCCCAGTTTCTTCCAAATTGTCCTTCAGAAATGTCCTACAAATTTATTATCTCGATCTGATACAATACTTACAGGTAAACCATGCAATCTTACAATCTCTAAAAAGAATAAATTTGCTATGTGTGTTGCATCACTAGTTTTCTTACAAGCAATAAAATGTGCCATTTTAGAAAATCTATCTACTACAACATAAATAGAATCATTTCATCTCTGAGTTTTTGGTAAACCCAGAACAAAGTCCATACTAACTGCATCCCATGGTCGATCTGGTATGGGCAATGGCTGATATAGTCCTATATTCTGACTCTTTCCTTTGGCATATTGACATACCCTGCATTTATCAACAAACTTTTTAACATCAGTTTGCATTTTAGGCCAGTAATAAAAAGCATTCACCTGAGCGAATGTTTTATCTTGTCCAAAATGACCATATAACCCTCCACTGTGCTTCTCCTTAATTATGTTCTCCCTCATGGAACATTTAGGAATACATAACTTGTTGCTTTTAAATAACAGCCCTCCTTGAATAAGGTAGTCCATCCATTGACTTCTGTTATGGCTCACTGGATTCTGAATTGTTGTGTAGATGTCTCTAAAATCCTCATCATCCTTTTACATTTCTATCATTTCTTCAAAACCTACAACACCCACTTTAAACTCTTGCAAAAGAAAATTTACCCTGCTCAATGCATCTGCTACTTTATTAGACTTACCACTTTTATGCTTTATTACAAAAGTGAAACTTTGTAGAAATTACACCCATTTGGCATGCTTCTGATTTAGCTTTGGTTGGTTATTAATAAACTGTAAAGCATGATTGTCTGAATATAAGATGAATTCCTTTGGCAGTAAGTAATGCCTCCACTTTTTCAATGCTTGCACAATAGCGTAAAACTCTTTGTCATAGGAAGAATATTTCCTTTTCACATCATTTAGTTTCTTGCTGAAATATGCTATTGGTCTTTTCTCTTGGCTCAGTACCGCACCAACTGCTACTCCACTTGCATCGGCTTCTACTTGAAAGACTTTCTCAAAATTAGGCAATGCTAGAATTGGCTCTTCTGTTATCCTTTTTTTTAGCGGATTAAAGTTCCTGTCCACTACTTCTGTCCATTGAAATGGTTGGTTGACCTCCTTGATTGTCTCAAGGATTGGTGCACAAACTTGACTAAACCCTTTTATAATTTTTTTGTAAAAACTACCAAGTCCATGGAAACTTCTTACCTCAAATACACTTCTGGGAGTAGGCCAGTTCCTGATTGCTTGTACCTTCTCTGGATCCATTTTCAAGCCTTCTTTGGAAATAAAAAATCCTAAGTACACCAGCTCTTCTTTTATGAAACTACACTTCTTCAAATTTATTAGTAATTTTTCCCTCTGTAGAGTTTTCAGAACTAACTTTAGATGTTCTAAATTCTCCTCTTTACTTTTCCTAAAAACCATAATATCATCAAGGTAAACAATGACAAATTTACTTGCATACTCCTTCAAGACCTCGTTCATTAGTCTCACGAATGTACTGGGTGCATTAGTGAGCCCAAAAGGCATCACTAACCACTCATACAATCCACTATTTGTTTTGAAAGCCGTTTTCCATTCATCACCTTCCCGAATCCTGATCTGATGATACCCGCTTTTCAAATCTATCTTAGTAAAGTACCTGGATCCACTTAAACAGTCCATTAAATCATCCATTCTGGGCAAAGGAAATCTGTACCTGACTGTTATCTTATTGATATCTCTGGAATCGATGCACATGCGCCATTCTCCTCCCTTCTTTGGACTAAGTACCGTTGGCACATCACACGGGCTCAGACTCTCTCGAATCAGCCCCTTGTTCATCAGTTCCTGTACTTGCCTTGCAATCTCTACGTTTTCCTGGGGAGTTAGTCTATATGCAGCTTTATTGGGTAGACTTGCTCCTGGTATTAAGTCGATATGGTGGCTAACACTTCTAATCGGTGGTAATTCATTCGGTAATTCATCCACGATGACATCCATAAAATTATTTAACACATCTTGAATTTATTCAGGAAAATCATTTAAATTCGTAGAGGTTAAGATTACCTTGGGCCTCCCTACAATAGCGAAGTGCAACTCCTCGCTTTTATCGACCTCCTGTAGCAGTTCTTTACCACTTATCAACATGATACTATTCTCAGGCAGTCCTTTATCAACATCATTCTTCACTGGCAGCAACGTGTGTTTAATTCTGTCCTTCTCTATGGTATATGTGTTCCTTCTCCCATCATGAATCGCTTTCCGATCAAATTTCCATGGTCTCCCCAATAATACATGACATACATCCATGGGCATTATGTCACATAGGATCACGTCTTTGTATGTGCCAATCTGAATTTCCACATTACATTGCTCTGTCACGATAACTTGATGGCCCTTCTGTAGCCAAGATACTTTGTAAGGCGCAAGATGTGCCGTCCTTGCTAACCCAAGCTTTTCCACCATCTCTGTGGACACAAGATTTTCAGTACTCCCACTGTCAATTATAACCTTACAGCGCTTACCCTTTTATTTATATGTAGTTCTGAACAAATTCTTCCTTTGTGCAGGTTCTCCAGTCTCCTTTTCTATTCTAAGAAAAGTTCTTCTAAGTAGCAGTGATTCACCTTCTTCAGGTGGTTCCTCTTTCTCCACAAGTCGAGGTGGTTTTGGCTCTGCCTCAGTAACATTTTCCCCCCTCTGGCTTGCTGATTTTTTATGAGGACAGTCCCACCGCATGTGTTCCCATTCTCCACAAGTATAACACCTAACTTCTCTTCCTCGCCCTCTTCCTCTGGGCGCGAATCTTCCTCTACTAGATTCACCCCTCTGTGGTGATCTGCCACTTGAACTTCTTGTTTCATGTTGATGCTGTGTTCCTCTATATCTGGCAGCTCCTCTACCTTTCGTTGAGCTCTTTCCTCTATTCCTTTGACTCTGTCTCCTCAATATTTTCTCCTCTACCTTCAGAATTGCTTGATAGGCATCCTCAACAGTTTTTAGACTTAACAAGCTAATCTCATCTTGTATTTCATACCTTAACCCATTTACATATCTAGATGTTTTTTCAAAATCATCTTCTACATGCCCTGTTCTGATACTTAATCTATAGAATTCTTCTGTATACTCCTTAATAAACATTCCTTTCTGTTTCAAATTTTGTATTTTCTTAAAAAGATTCAAATGATAGTCTTTAGGTAAAAACTTGGCTTTCAGTTTAATTACCATTTTATCCCATTGCTTGATCTTAGATTTCCTTTTCCTTGTTCTTGATGTCTGTACCTCGTCCCACTAGATGGCTGCATGGCCCTTCAATCTAGTGACTGCAAACTTCACCCTCTTATTCTCCTCAACCTCTTCATAGTCAAAGTACTGATCTATGGATCTGATCCAATCCATAAGCTCCTCCGCATTCAAACTCCCTTCATACATAGGAATCTCCATCCTGGGTTTACTGCCAAATTTTGCCAGCATCTTAAGGACTTTGGCGGTTTCATTGTCTTCTTCTACTTCTTCCACATCTGCATCAGATTCTTCTAAAGAACTCTCGGCACCATCATCAGGCGCTCTTCTTTGGGCTGTCTCCATTGTCTCCATTCGTGCACGCAAATTCCGCACTTCTTCTAACATAATTTCATTTAGTTCTAGTCTTCCTCGACCAATTCCTCTTCTTGGTGGCATCTTCGCTGCAAACACCTCTTTCTTCTGCTCTAATACCAAAAATTGACGCAGCGGCAGCGATGGAATTAAACGAACGCTCCCAATGGATCTCTAACAACCAATAATCACCCCTTGTGCTTATCGGAACCGAAACTCTTTTATAGACTTGAAAATATCCTTTCCTCTTTCGACTTCCAATATATCATTTAATCTATTTAAAAACAGCATTGAATGCCTTTTTCCAACAGAAATATATGTGTATTCTTGTGCTCAGATTTGGTTGATCGAACGGGTCCAATCAATTCGCAATATCGGCAGTCGCAATGTGACTTTCAATTATAACAAATGCGATGCATTCTCCACAGCTCCGATGCGATACCAATCTCCACACTTCCGATGCGCTACGATACGATACCAATATCTACACTCCGATGCGATACCAATCGGGGATAGCAAATTGCAGTGATTGGATAACGTCCCTTTCCGTAGCGATGCGATATTTTCGGGACCCGAACTCACTTCAAACAAGTTTTATATCATTTCGCGTCTATTTTCCATTGTCATATGGTGTGATATGAAACACCTCCGGTCCGATGTGATATGAAACACCTCCGGTCAAATGCGATATGAAACACCTCCTATCCAATTACGATATGAAACACCTCCGGTCTGATCCGATGGGTTTACCCGGACCCGATAAGTCATACAAATCAACTGATATGTTTTTTTATCCACTCAAAGGTTCCACTAAGTGGTTTGCACCAATTCTCTGTGTTAATGACTTTCCCAGCTCGCAAATTCCAATTATGCCAGGTTTACCTTAATCACGGGAAATCTTACAGTTTAAAATAAAAACACACAGACTGCCACCATTTCAAGAAATTACATAAAGAAACCAATGTCGAAGCTTCACGGGCTCGTTATCCAATGATACATACAATATTAATTTTATTCACAATAAACAGAAGAATAGAGTCTCGGCCTCAGGCCCAATTACACAAGAAATTGACTTCTGTCAAACAAAACACAGTCCACACACACTCCGAGCTCTCGCTTCACTCCAAGCCTCACTAAAAAAATCTCTCCTCATCAACATTTTTCTCCTTTTATTATTAACTAATTCTTCTAACAATAGCTAACGCAATCTCCTATTTTTTTAAAGATCTAACATAAATCTTCTATTTCTAGAAATCTAACAGCAATCCTCTATCTCTTAGCTCTCGTGCACACCTATATTAACATCTCTATCTCTAAATCTAAAATAAGACAATCTCTCACTTATTACAATAATAAATTATAACAAACTATTTTAGAAGTCCAACCTCCTCAGTAAAACTGATTTTGACCAACAGTCAATGAATTTCACCCTGTTTAGCCACAACATGTGAACAAGTCTTCACATTGTTGGCTAATCCCGATGCTCCTGCATCATTGTTAAGTAGTCAAAAGGGTACTAAATTAGGATCAAGGTTTTTATATGTTGTTCCTTGATTGAGTTATTATTTAAAGTAATATGATTTATTAGTAGTATGATTTGAATTTCATTTCTTTAGGCAAGGTTACTATTTATTTTAGACACATAATTTATCTTTCGTCTTATCATTTGTTCTCTACCTTTTTTCCTTCTTTATTGTAAGTGTTGTTAGTTATGAAATATTATAAAGGTGAGCATAGAAATATTAGATTCTAGAGCATTTCATGTAGCACCAGTATTATTCTATAGTAGTTCCCTACATAGATTTTTTCGACTACCTTGAAATAAAACGACACTTCCTCAGTTGATAAGATTAATGTTTAGGTAATTAATTGTTTTTTTAATAATTAAAATCCCCAACATTTTGGCTTCATTGTTGGGGAAGCTATCAAAAGAGTACTACCATACTAATAACTGGTTGTAGATATGTACTTGACTCCAAGAGGGTTGGATATTAAATATAGAAGGTAAGAACCCGCACACACACCGTGGATAAGCTTGTGGTAGAGATTTCCCTTAGTTAGTAGTTTTAGTTCTTATAGTGTGCATGACTAGAATATGAAATAGAGGTAAAAAAAAAATGAAATGAATCCAAAAAAAACTCCTGTGAGTAACCAAACCCAATTCCAAGTCATCCTTGGGAGACTGACCTTTATATATGACATCATATGGAAAGTATAATACAAAATCTTTAGTGGGACCTCGCCTAATATCTTTAAAAGGATCTACTTTTTTTATTACTACTATGAAAAAATCTTGTGCTACAATGGAAGTTGAGATTCATGACAACATTTTGGGAGCGAAAATAAAATAAGAGGATATTTTTCAATCCTCATCAATAGAACATCCTGAAATTCATAACAAGACTAAGGGAAACTCTTATAACTTGAGAGAAGGAGGAGGTGAAAAAATTAATCCAAATTTTCAAACATTTAAACAAGATCCTCGTACAACACCAGTATCAAGGGAAGGAATTGTGATCCCTGACTTATGTAGTGTTGTGAGGCCTAGACATATTTCTCTAGAACCAAAACAATGATATAAACATTGCATTATTCCTTATCAATTAGTACCTCTTGTCTCCAGTATCCCAGAAGGGTATTGGAAAATCTTCGACAAAATGGTAGGATAGGTGATCCAATTAGCCACAACAACTTCAACTGTATAATTTCCTAGTGTTGACCCACAAGCAAATGCACCTATGAAATATATACCACTGCAGGGTCCTCCAAATTTCCATGGATTGGCTTCAAAAGATCTTAATGCATTCCTTTTCAAATTTGATGTCCTATGTAGAGGATATGATTATATCACTCATCCATAAAAACTAAATTTGTTCCCATCTACCCTAAAGTGAGAAACATTATGATGGTTTATGGGATTAGGAGGTGGTATAATTAACTCTTGGGACAAAATGAAGGAAGCCTTTCTCAAAACGTATCAGGACTACTGTTGGCCCTGGGATTTGATAGAGGAAATATTTAAGATGACCTACAAAGAGGATGAGACTTTAGAAGAGTGCATAAATAGGTTTCAATATAACTTTCAGACATCACCATATACTACTCTTCCTATAGAGGTATTGGAAATTGCCCCTATTAGGGGAATAAAATATTAATGGCTATAATTACCTTTTTTAATGAGACACAGAGATATTTCAAAGGAATAATATGATGATATTGCTAATTTTTGTATCAATTGTTCTCGAGGAAGCACAAGGATCAAGCATGGAGTAAAAGATCCCTAGAGCAGAGCTAGAAAAACTACTAGTGGGGGAGTTACTCAGGAAAAAAACAGTAATTTGCTAGAAGATTTTAAAATTGATATATTGAGCACCCTGACTACACAATTGGATGTCTTGCAATTGAAACATAAACATAAAGAGAAGTAACAAGAAGTAACAATATTTAGTCGTTGTTTTCGATGGAAACATGGTTGTAAGGAATTTCCATTAGATTTGCTTAAAATTTGTACAATTTGTGCAAAATATCATTCAACTGATCATTGTCCATCCTTTCCTGGATTAAAATTTATCTACTAGCTTGTTTGGGAGGAAGTTGAACCAGTGTTCCTTGTGGCTCAATGACAACAATGGTAATCTCGTCCTCTTGGTATGGAAAAATATCCTTTTATGTTATTTACTAGTCAATATAATCAACAATAATACCCTGGACCATACTGACATAGTCAATAATATCCCGGACCATCTTGGCATAGTCAATAATACTCTATGACCTCTTGGTTGAATCAACTGTCTGCTCAACTTAGTGTTCCTAAATTTAGGTCATAAATTGTCAACCAGGGCTAGTAAACTGTTGAAGTGAAGTGCACTATATGTGCCTAGGTATTTGTTTCTCACTACGTTGTGTTTAGTGTTTTTCCAATGTTTTTAGTTTTGTGTTTTTATTCTAAGAGGAAAAGAACTAAGTTTTGGCAAAGAGAAGTTTTTGGTCACACTAAAATAGAGCAAAACCTGTTCTAAACTATGTATGGCACTTAGAAAATGCAAAAATTTGATAAGAAAATAACTCACAACATGAACTCAGTCCAATTCATTCATCAGAAATATGTTGGAATAGCTTGAGAAAAGGATAATTTAGTGCCATGAGGTTCTTCTAAGTAAACAACCACCTACAAGATCACAGAGAAAATCTTATCCATGGCTAGAAATTTGTTGGAACATATTTGGAAAAGATAGTCTGCAACACAGTGAGGAACTCTACTCTAAATTAACCTATGATACTGAAATTAATCCATTCTGCAACTTAAATTGTCACTACTAAGCCTTATTCGTAAGTTAGAAGTCTTTTGGAATAGTTTTGGGAAAAAGGCTATTTGTACAATTATAAGAGATTGCAAAACAGTCAAGGCCTTGAACTGATATCACTAATTCCTATCCATATGATGATGTGTTGGAAGAGATTAATAACAAGAGTAGTTTGTGAATAATGAAGGCCTTGAAGTCTAATGGAACAAAACTAGCATACAACTAACTAAGGAAACTAAAAATACAATAGATAAAGCTAAACTAAAATGCAATCATTCAAACTTGAATTATAGTGACCACAACTGTACTAGAATGCCATTATCCTAACTTGAAATACAGTGAACAGAAAATGAACTAGAGTGCCATTAATCTCTGGAGTATTACAACTACACTTATAATGCAACTAATCTCTAAATTATTACAGCCCTATCTCGTTCAATATTAGGGATATTTTGGAACAATTCGGAAGAACAAGTCTAGCTATAACAATTGATGTAATTGAGCACAAAAACGTAAAGTTCAGAAAAAGGCAACTAATTCCTAAAATACTACAGCTATATCTCATTCAATATTAGTGATATTTTGGAATAATTTGTAAGAACAAGACTAGACTGTAGCATCCAATGCAAGTGAGTATAAAACACAAAGTTCAGAAAATTGCTTAAACTAGGAATGCAACAAGGCTAAAGTTACTTATCTAAAAAATGTGCACAAAGCTTCTCGGGCAGTAGGGGCCCTCTACCACTAGATTAGCATACAAATATCCTCAAGATTGCCTCAGATCTTGCAATAAAGTGGTGCTTCTTTCATTAAAGGAAAATTATTTCAAAAACAGAGTATTACGGTCTTTTGAGATCTAGCAACAAAACATCAATCTAGCTAGTTGTTTCTCGGTCTCCCGAGTCATTATTATAAGAAAATTACATAACTGCCCTCGAGATAAAATAGGAATAAATGTCTTTCCCAACTAAAATCAAATTATAACTCTCGTGGAGGTCTCGTACTGTGATTAAAGACATCTGTACAGTCCTTGTCCTATTAGAAGTCTATCTCTTAGTTTTGGTTTCCCACGTGCATAACCACCTGTAGAATTCTGCTCAGACTTCGTAGGGAGTAAGGAATGATGTGGATGAAGTCTAGAATTCACCCATATGCATTTTTATTTGAGGTGACACCTGGAACCTGTGAGAACATGAAGACAGTTGCGGAATCGACAACTAGCTACAGAATGGTTGCATTCTGTAGCTAAGTCTAGTCAAAAATTACCACAACAACAAAACCATAAAAGTGTAGCAATTTAGTCATTATATACATTCTTAAAGTGTCTTTAACCAATCCTATTGACCATTTAAGCCTGTAATTGATAAGGGACAAAGGAAATGAAGTGAAATTTGTTGAAGGGGAAGGACATCTTTGGGGCTCAACATCAACAATACTCTGGATCCTTGTGGCAAAGTAAACAATATTTTGGACCACCATGGAAAAGTTTGCAAAATACACAATATCCTTCCCAATAGAAAAATCAAGCCACTGTAGGGTCATTCTAGCCTTAAAATTGGCAATGGCCTCCTGGTCCAACTAATCAAACTTTAGGGTCATTACCCTAATCATAACCATTGAAACAATTATAACCACTACAACCACAACTCCAATTACCCTTGAATACTTCACCCCCATTAGGCCTGCAATTGCCCTCTCTACCAAATATGAATAAAAATAATAGACCCGTTCAACTCATAGAAATATTAGATACCTCTAATTACTATATTCCCCCTTTAGAATGTGACAAAATATAGTTGATTTCATGGCATAATTTTTTTGCAAAAAATCCTCCAATAATTTCTTAGAAATAAAAAAATGAAAGGTGTAATAAAGAATAGAATAAAACGTAGCTTAAAGAATTTTCATCAGCCGCAACCTATGATAGGTTACAGATATCCTCACCACCAACATCGAATTCACCCATTGAACCTGCTAGGAACTAGAAATCAACTAAGGTTACAACTATTTCTCCCCCATTTCTAGAAATATTGACAATAATAAAACAATACCTATACCCTGAATTTGTTTTAGTAGGGGAATTACAAAATATGTGTTAAGATTCCTCTCTTGCGGGATATTAAATATGTGCCCATTTATCCAAAAACTATTAAGGAATTGTGTGTCAAGAAGCCTAGGAGTAAGCCTAAAGACCCTCCCACCGTTCATGTAATTGGAAAATTTTTTTTGATTTAATTCTAGGAAAACAAATTCCAATGAGATATGAAGTGTAATATTCCAAATTCGGAATAGCTAGCAAGGCATGACTGGAAAATGCATTTTCCATAAATGGCTGCTATAGGAATTGAAACCAGGACCTAGATCCCTTATATCAATGTATCTAAGACTGAAATCCAAGAGGAGGCTTCAAACAAATCCTTCTAGGTGGGTTAAACAGATCTCCCAGACCTAGTTGTCTTCAGAAAGTGCGCGATGAAGGGACTGCAACCAATGTATGAGCATACCATGGAACAACAGCGTTATTTTTATAAGCCTGAGTACTTGAAGATTTAAATAGCCAAAAAATTTATATTGTATCATTATTTTTATATAAGTCCTTGAGGAAAGAGTTACTCTAGTGATGCAATACAGCCTCAATGGAACATATACATGATAAAAGGGAAAACACTGCTACATGAAAGAAGCCATGGCTATATCATCGCATTTTATAGGAGACACTGCAACATAATAATAGAAAATAAAATGATATGGAAATATCATCTCAAGAAAAGTGGGGGAGAAATCTCTGAACCCCTGAAAATAACAATAAAACAATCCTTAAGAGGATTGGCTAAGATACATGTACAAATAGCAAATCTACAGAAATGCCAGAGTTGCAGGGTAGCAGCTGCAACATAAAATTGAAATAGAAGGAGATGGTTGAATATGATCACCAATCTAAACCAAACCTCCTCCAATGGACTTCCCGAGTGCAAGGTTGATCCTAGCACTGGAAATCTCTCCCTCCAAGATGATGGTGCAAACCCTCACTGTAGGTACTCAATGAAATAATGCAGTCTAGTGAAGGGACTGCGCTGTTGATGATGGGAGATGCTTGGCCTAATGCCAAGATATGTAAATCAGCTCAGAAACCTTCCATACTAACCTTCCCGAGGAATAGAAGGTCCCTCCTCTGAAATATGAGACAAGGAATGGTGTTGTGGAACCCCTCCACTGCAACACCCTGCAACACAATGTTACACTTGAGCAGAGATAATGTTGTAGCTGAAACAATGGCTTTGGCCTTGAGCCTAGATGTGGAGAAATGAAGTGGAATCCTTCAAGAGGCCTCTCAAGAAGGATAATAATTCCTAACAATAATCCCTTGTGCTAAACAGCACTGCAACTCAGCTAAACTGTCGGAGACTGCAAATAGTCTAATCAGACAAATAATCAAATACTCAAATATGTCTCACTATGGCTGCCTCTTCCTCCTTTTATGCAAGTGAATGTCTCTTTGCCCTGGACCCCACACATTAGGGTTTCTTCCACAAATAATATTTCTCCCTCTCAAACTGTGTTGTCTTCCAAAGCAAGCCACACCCTCTTAGGTAGCGTTGTTGACTTGGTCAAACTTGACCTTTTCCTCATGCAATTGCCCCTTTTCACACTGTAAGGTGAAAAATTAAGCTAATATGTAGATCCCTTTCACACTATGAGGGATTTTATTCCTACTCATGGGCCTTTTACCCATTTTATTCATCTCCTAGATGAGATAAGCAAAAATTAATATTCCAATTTTATGCTTGCAAATTTTGGAATATTACAGTCCTCCCCTCTCAAATATTACTTGTCCTCAAGCAAGTGCAAGGATAGACTAAATCATTCTCTCCTCCTCTCCCTGTAGAATCCATGTATGATGATCTCCTCCAAGTGAAGTGATGCTATCTCTCCCATATGGATCCTCCATCCCCAAGCTATTAGCCATGCAAAATGAGTCACCTCCCAACTAGGCAACTCCTGACAACTGTCCTCCTCCTTTGGCTCTGGCAAAGTAGGTGAGCTAAATTTCTACACATGGTAGACAATGTAGCCTACCCCATGTTTTCCATCTCTCCACTTATGATAAGTTTATAGTGTTGACTGATCTTGGGCTACAATAAGGTTTCCCTCAAGTGGTAAGATGAGGACTAGATCTCCAAATATCTCTCCTCCAACGCTGCAAATCAAGGTGGCCCAAATATCCCCATATATGATGAGCTAGAAATCATCATCATATGGCATCTCATCCATCATATGGATCACCTCATATGGAAACAAATTTTTTGCTCTAGTGGCCATACCATCTCCCATGCTCCCCTTAGAACATGTAGTGCAAAAAATGTGGGAGGATCCTCCCTCAAAGGACACATTCACACAATGTGTCTTTCTCCCAAGCATGCTCCTCATAAACATAGAAACAATAGAGCCATAGGGAGAAAAAATGAGAATCATGATTTCTGCCATATGTAACAAATGAGAAGGACAATGGTCCCTCAAGTGCAACCAACGCAGCTTGACTCTCAACTGCAATAGAGACCGATAAAATGTGTGACTTCTCGACCACTTGCCTGTTGCTCCAATCTCCTCATAAGTATGGAGGAAGTGAATGATGTAAGGTGTATAATGATCATGTCCTCCATAATATATCTCTTCCCCAATTCCTCCTAGGGAATGGCCATCAATCATGGTTATGGCCTCATCTAAACCATGTGGTCTAGAAAAAAGAATGCTCCTCCTTGGAGCATCATCCTACACATTTATGGTTAAGGGATGCCTATATACATTGTACAAAAAATCATGTAAACAACAATGAATACCCTTACCATATTTTCTACTCACACAAATGGAGTGGCTCATAGATGAGTCTCCTCTCATCCTCAAAGAGAAAAGAGGTGGTTGTGCTAACTCTCCCAAAGAGTTATCTATCTCCTCCATCTGCACCTAATCCATGCATCTCCTCATATGCTGATATATCTCCTCCTTAGAACCCTTCCAAAAATACCCCTCCATGATGGTGTGGTATGCTCTCATAGAACAAGTGGGGTTGAAAAGGAAATCCTCCTGAGCTGCTTGTAGTAACTTCTCCTTGAGCTTGGAAGCTCTAGGAAAGAAGATCCTACCATGATAAAATATGACCCCATCTCTGACTGAATATCCCTCCTCATGCAACTGGTCATCCAATATCATACAAGTGAAAAGATCCTTGGAATACTCCACCAACAGCTGGGAGTTCCAATATGGATCTATCCTCCATAGTGACAGCGCTGATGATCTCTCATGAAGAACATCTGTCATATGGTTGCCCTCTTCTTTGACATCTCTTGTGTCAAAAATGCAAGTTGGAAGGTTGCTATCTTTCCCCTGTTTCTTTTGCCACAGCGCAGAATCTAAAATGTGAGTGGGTAAAAGTGAGGTTGAGAGAATTCTTCTCTCCTCCCTGAGTCTACCCCAGATTCTCAGTGTTGTACCCAGCTCTCCCAAGGTCTCCACCCCCCTGAAATCAATGAGTGGTGGCCCAACATGTGAAGCATCCATCCTCCTCTGCTGATCTAGTGGTCTCCTCGGTGAAATGTCTCCATGGAATGAGACACCATCATCAAGATATGACTGCGTATATGAATGGACAAATCTTCCCATGCTCTCACTGCGCAATCCAGTCTAACAACCTCTAGAAATGGATAGGGGTGTGTACTCCTCATCTCATGATGTTGGTTCTTCTCCCTAACTCCTCCTTGTGTCTCCATGGTTCCACACCTCCTCAACAATGGCACATGAGTTGTGCCTTGATCTCCACACATAAGATCCTAGGGACTTCCTTGCAAAGATGCAAGAATCCCTCTACTTGGAGCAAGAGCTTCTCCTTCCTCTGCATGAGGTACTAGATAATATCTATACATGACAGCGAAGTTTCCCTCAATCTATGCAAAATTGATGGGCAACCCTCCAATGATTGGATCCCTTTTTGAAAAAGAGATCTCCATGCTTCCTTGCTCTAAGGTGTGAGATGGAAGTCTTTCCTCCGGCAAGGTATGGTGCAAGTTTTCAGCCTCCTCCATAGTTTTCTGAAGTAGAATTGCATTCTCATGTAAGGTTTTTATTTGAGTTCCCTTGTATACCTCCACCATGTGTGTCTCATGAATCCTTCTATCAAATATTTTCACTAATGCCTTAGTGAAATTTGCATAAGATGCAATGTTTACATTTTTCAAAGAAAAGGATTCAAAGATCCACCAGGCAAAAGCCTTACCTCTCAAATGCAGCTCTGCAATTTTGATGGCTTCATCTTCAAAAATTTGGTTCTGCTGCAAGAAGGTCTCTAACTCCTCCACCCAAGATTTGGCTGAACATATAGGTGAACCTTCAAAGGTAGATAGAAGAAATATATCCTGCTGCTCTCTTCCCTTCACCTTGACCTTGCAAAACTCTGAAAAACTGAGATGATATCGAAATTTATGACTTTGAAACTCATACTCTTTTAGGAAATCACTAAGACTTTCCCTCCTAGCAACTTCTTCTCCTCTTCCCATCTCTCTTTCGGCAATCCTGGGCATGTGACTACGTTGTGTGTTAGGATGTGTAGCTGCTTGCTCACACTCCTCATATGTCAACCTAGAGCTTGCTTTAGATTCAAACTCTCTTGGAGATTATTCATACATCTCCCTCTAGATCTTCTTGAAATCTTCATTAATAATATGTACAGATTTAGGAAGAAACTTTGTAACCTTATCACCTTTTTCTTCTCCAAAATATGGAGTCTTTTTCCTGCTAATCTCTCTGTCTCCTTCTTGATGAGAATAGGAAGTGCAGGGTCCTTCCTCTTCTTTCTGCTTATCCTCCTTGGGGAGATTCTTCATGAATCTGAAATATGATGAGATAAAACCCATCCTCTTCAATATTCTGATCTTTTTGGCAAAGACTCATAGGTTGAGCCAAGAAATTTGCTCTGATACCACTGTAATATTCCAAATTCGGAACAGCTAGCAAGGCGTGACTGGAAAACGCATTTTCCAGTAATGGCTGTTACAGGAATTGAAACTAGGACCTAGATCCATTAGATCAATGTATCTAAGACTGAAATACAAGAGTAGGCTTCAAACAAATCCTTCTAGGTGGGTTAAACATATCTCCCACACCTAGTTGTCTTCAGAAAGTGCCCGATGAAGGGACTGCAACCAATGTATGAGCATACCATGGAAAAACAACGTTACTTTTATAAGCATGAGTGCTTGAAGATGTAAATATCCAAAAAATGTATATTATAGCAGTATTTGTATACAAGTCCTTGAGGAAAGAGTCACTCTAGTGATGCAATACAGCCTCAATGGAACATATACATGATAAAAGGGAAAACACTGCTACATGAAAGAATCCATGGCTATATCAGAGTAGTTCATAGGAGACACTGCAACATAATAATAGAAAATAAAATTATATGGAAATATAAGCTCAAGAAATGTGGGGGGATCAAGCTCTCAACCCCTGAAAATAACAATACAACAATCCTTAAGAGGATTGGATGAGATATATGTACAAATGGAAAATCTGCAGAAATGTCGGAGTTGCAGGGTAGTAGCTGCAACACAAAACTAAAATACAATGAGATGGTTGAATATGATCACCAATATAAAGCAAACCTCCTCCAATGGACTTCTCGAGTGCAAGGCTGATCCTAGCACTGGAAATCTCTCCCTCCAAGATGATGGTGCAAACACTCACTGTAGGGACTGACTGAAATAACGCAGTCTAGTGAAGGGACTACGCTGCTGATGATGGGAGATGCTTCGCCTGATACCAGGATATGTAAATCAGCTCAGAAACCTTCCTTACTAACATTCTCGAGGAATAGAAGCTCCCTCCTATAAAATATGATACAAGGAATGGTTTTGTGGAACCCCTCCACTACAACACCCTGCAACACAATGTTACACTTGAGCAGAGATAATGTTGTAGCTGAAATAATGGCTTTGGCCTTGAGCCTAGATGTGGAGAAATGAATTGCAATCCTTCAAGAGGCCTCTCAAGAAGGAGAAAAATTCCTAAACAGGAATCCCTCATGCTAAATAGCATTGCAACTTAGCTAAACAGCCGGAGACTGCAAAAAATCTAATCAGACAAATAATCAAATACTCAAAGATGTCTCACTATGGCTGCCTCTTCCTCCTTTTATGCAAGTGAATGTCTCTTTTCCCTGGACCCCACACATTAGGGTTTCTTCCACAAAGAATATTTCTCCCTCTCAAACTACGTTGTCTTCCTAAGCAAGCCACACCCTCTTAGGCAGTGTTGTTGACTTGGTCAAATTTGACCTTGTCCTCATGCAATTGCCCCTTTTCACACCAGAAGGTGCAAAATTAAGCTACTTCGTAGATCCCTTTCACACTATGAGGGATTTTATTCTTACTCATGGGCCTTTTACCCATTTTATTCATCTCCTAGATGAGATAAGAAAAAATTAATATTCCAATTTGCTGCTTACAAATTTTGGAATATTACATGAAGACCCTAGTAATTCTCTAGTCGTCGTACAAGTACAGGTTAATAGTTTTCTAAATACTTTGGTAGATTTTGGAGCTGCGATTAATATTATGACATCAAAGGCTTGTAATTTCCTTGGACTACATTAGTTGAGACCAACCCCTACTATGATGGAATTAGTTGATAGATATTTAGTTAAACAAGGAGGAATGCTTGAAGAATTAATTGTTTCGGTGGACTCTTAGGAGTACCCTGCCGATTTTTTGGTTCCTAATATCAAAGAAAAGCTAGAATGACATCCCCTTATCCTAGGTAGACCTTGGCTTGCTACCGCTGATGCTTACATCGGATTTTAAACTGGGAATATGACGAATACTCGAGGAACAACCATTAAGAGTCTTACTATTTATCCACCCACTAAGCCCAACATAGAAACTGGTAACTCAATATGGTTCTCTCTTTATTGTGAAAAATAGAAGTTGTGTCTTGTCTAGACTATTGAAAAACTCCTTACTTTCAAATAGCAGATTAATGATGACACTAGTACTAGCTTCATTAGCCAAACCTCTACAATAGAAAATCCAACTTGTTGAATGCTTGACGTTGTAATGGATAATGAGGCTCAAGGAAACCCTATGGAGGATTCCACTAGAAATCATGTTCCTACAATATTTTTTCATAACAATATTCCAGTCGCAATTGAGTCTGGTAAAAATTAAACAATAATTCTAATCTTAAAAGTTCTCAACAAGAGCGACTGATACAAGTCCTCCAGAAGCGTTAACAATTTTTTTCCTAGGATTACATGGATATGAAGGGCATTGATCCTAAATTAGGTACACACCATATTTGTATAGAGAAATATTATCACCCTATTCATTATCCTCAAAGAAGGTTGAACCCAGACCCTAAGGATATAGTTAAGCAAGAACTTCAAAAATTTATTGATGTTAATTATCATATATCCTATATCAGATAGTCAATGGGTTTCGCCACCCGTTATAATCCTTAATAAAAATAGGAAGTGGTGCATTTTTGTAGATTACAGGGAATTAAATAAGGATACACAAAATACCACTTTCCTCTTCCATTTATCGATCAAGTCCTTGATAGTATCTCTAGAAAGAAATGTTTTTCCTTCCTAGATAGATTCAGTGGATATAACCAGATCCAAATTGCTCCAAAAGACCAAGATAAAACCACATTTACTTTCCCGTGGGAAAAAATTTCATATCAAGTTATTCCATTCAATTTTTTCAATGCACCCACAACCTTTCAAATAGTATTTTTGATTATATTCTTTAATTTACTTAAATATGGACTTAAACTATATGTGGACAATTTTACACCTTTTGGTGGTGAATTTGAAGAAGCTTTGAAAAACATGGAGAAAGTCATCATCAGATGTATATTAACCAAGTTATGCCTCAGCCATGAAAAGTGGCATATGTTAATGATAAAGGTGTGGTTCTGTGACATTTCATATTTGTTGTAGGCATCTAAGTGGAACCGGAAAAAATTGAGGTAATTCTTAGGATTCATGTTCCTCGGACACCAAAATAGGTACATAGTTTCCTTGGTTATATTGGTTATTATTTAAGGTTTATAGTACATGTTTAAAAATTTGAAGCACCATTGTATGTATTAATAAGAAATGTGGAATTTATTTGGACTGGTAAATGTGATAATGCCTTTACATAATTAAGGAAACTACTTTCAACAACACCAGTGTTACGAGGTCCGAATTGGAAACTTTTATTCCAAATATCCTTTGACGCATTAGACACAAACATAGGAGCAATACTTGGGTAGGAAGAACACAATAAACCTTATGTTATTTAATACAATAGAAAAATCGTGATGCCAACAAAACTAAATTATATAGTCATGGAAAAACAATTCTTTATCGTTGTTTATGTTGTTAACAAATTTCGTCACTATATCACTGGATATCCTATTTTATTATATACAGACCATTCTTCTATTAATTATATGTCTAATAAATTGATTAATAACAGTAGAGTGACTTTTTTCTTTCTTTTGTTGCACGAATTCAACATCACCATCAAGGATAGGCCAGGAAAGGAAAATCTCACTACATACTTCTTATCCAGAATCTCGCCTTCAAATGATTCATCTCTTGGAGAAAATTGATTCCCAGAAGAGCATGTATTTTCAATCTCTATTAAAACACCATGGTATGTTGACGCTGCTAACTATTTGGTAGCGGGGAAGTTACCTTCACATTTGTCTCCTCGATAGAAGAAATAGATCATTCAACGTAGTTCTTCATTTTCCTAGATACATGGTTATCTTTTTCATAGATGAGCATATCTTCAAAGTCATAGATGCATAAGAGAAGACAAAATTTATGATATTTTTAATAATTTCCATGATGAACCTCGTGGAGGCCATTTTGTTGACCTAAGAACGATACATAAAGTATTTCAAATGGGTTACTTCTAGCCAACAATATTTAAGGATACTAAGAAGTATTTCAAGGTTGTGACAATTTTCAAAGGATGGGGAATACTATTAGAGCTAATGAAATGCCTCTTCAAACACAACTAGTGTTGGAACGCTTTAAAAAATGGGCTATGGGTTTTGTGGGCCCCATTAACCCTCCTTCAAATCATAAATCTCATATTCCAGTTTTTACTGACTATGTTAAAAAGTGGGTGGAGGCAATAATTTTTTCAAGAGCTACAAAAGAGACAATTACAAAATTCTTTTTTTGAACTCTTTGTTCGATATGGCCTACCTAGAGAACTTGTAATTTAAGGAGGATCGCAATTCACAACTCATAGAGTCTTGGAAACATTGCAGAAATGTGGCATTGAGCACGGAGTTAACTCCCCATACCACCCACAAGAAAATGGTCAAGTGGAAATTACAAAAAATTCTTGGAGAACATTCTAACAAAAATAGTGGCTAATAATAACTGAGATTGAGCCTTCTGGCTTCCCAAAGCCCTATGGGATTATTGCACTACTTGGCATAATACCACAATATTTTCACCTTACTAACTTATTTATGGTAAGGATCCAATTTTTCCAATTGAATTTGAGATTAAGACTCTTAAGGTTGCCCTAGAAGTTGGATTTGGCCTCACAAAGGCACAAAAATAGCAGATGGAGCAACTTAAAGAATTAGAGGAAATATTCTTTGTTTCCCTACAACAAACATCTATAGTTCAACAACAGAGGGATAAATGGCATGATAATCTCATATAAAGGAAAATTTTCAAGAAAGTTGATTGGGCATTACTGTATGACTCTAGATTCCAAGATTTACCAGGTAATTTTCAAACTGGATGGTTAGGCCCTTATGAGGTCAATGAAGTTTATCATAATGAAACAATGTGTCTTACTACTATAGATTATTCTAGCATTTATTTCGTCGTGAATGGTCAACTATTGCGCATATATCGTCAACAAGTCACAAAGGACTCTCTTCTTCAAAAAGTTACAAATGATGTTGATGGGCATCCCAAATAAGTACAATTCAAGGCTCATCTGGCCATCCATCAGCACATTTAACCTCTATTTTTGCATTTGATGACATATTTTTGAGCTATAACGTGTTCATTAGGAAGGTTTAGAGATAATTGCATATTATTTGGCTAATATAATTTATTTTGTAGAATATTGTGAGAATATGGGGTAGATTATGAAGATTTGAAAGATGAGATAATCTAGGGACTTCTCCCTACTATAGGATGGACCAATAAATGAATAAAATATCATAAAACCATTGATAGATTATGGAGCTTCATTGATTGACAAAATATAGGGATGTGTTCCCTGCTACAAGAGAAGCCATAACTGAGTATTTCATGAATATTCCAGTTTTTGGGAACCAGATCCACTTTTTAAGGGATTTTTTAGGATAAAGATACCTCCTTTCAAGGAGGATGCTTCCTCATTAGTTTGTATAAGTATCAGTTTGAATTAGCATCTAGGGGCATGTATTTTTTAGTATTTTTGTTGAGAAAACTTGTTATTTCGTAGCATTACTTTCATTTATAGTGGGGAAGTACTTGGATTGACTCTAATAAAGAATTTTAGTGTCATTTTCAGCTTCTAAGGCTTGGTTTCCTTCATAGAACTCTAAATATCCTTGGGCTTGGCCATCTCAGGAGCCTGAGAGCCTATTGTACAACTTCTTTATCTTATTTGAATGTTTTGTTTTGTAACAACCCAGGTTAAAATTTCATGTAATAAAAATTAATAAAGGTAAAATAAGTCCATGGGAAAGGGACACTTATTCCAAGATGAAAATTGGGAAAAATATCCTACTGGGCATCACTTGTAGTGTTTTATGGCTAAAGGAAATTGGAAAAGGAAATGGATAAGGCTTTGGAAAGGCAAAAAGTTGTTTTGGCACATTATTTATGAAAATAATAAAAATTAAGAGAAAAGGAAGGTGAAAGGCCATAGGTTGCATGTGAGGAGGAAAATGAATAAATTAGAAGCCTCATAAATAAAAAGACCTTGGAGCATCAGTTGGTAGCCTTTAGTCAGTTTAGTGTTATATTTTTTCTCAAAAAGAGGAGAAAGCACCAAGAGGGGAAAGAAAGCAAGCAAGCAAGGAAAGGTAAGAAAAATCAAAGGAAAATGAAAAGGAACCAAAAATAAAAGAAGGAAAAGGAAAGCAAAGGAAGGCAAGGATAAAGTAGCTTCAACAAGAATAATTGGAGGTAACAGATTGCATGTGTGATTTCCTAGTTGATTTTAATATGCATGGTATGTGCATGTTGTTATATGGTTCCCTTGTTTTCATTAGTGTTGGCTCCCTGTGATTTGCAATATTGGCAAGAACAAACACTGCAGGGGCCACATCAGAACCACTTTGGAATCCTAGGATCTAGCCTTCCTAGATTCAGAGAGGGATATCTCTATATATGTGTTTTTAGATGATATTTCTTTATGATTTTGTTTTATGATATTAGGCTAGTTATGAAGTTCTAATGACTTGTTTTTTTTGGTTGAGTTAATTGATAGGCTGACATATTTGTGGTGTGATTAATTGAAGGGATGTTTTTGTTGAATAGATAGACTATGAGAAAACATTGATCCATTGGGCTATGGAGTCATAAAAGGATTTAATTGTTCATCAACTCTACAAGGGTTTTCATAGGGAAAGCTAAATATATCAAGTGGATCTCTTATATTAGGTTGTGATATGAAACAATAATAAGTTGTGAAGACAGCAAAGCAATAGTCAGTTAAGAATCTTCTAGCTCTACTTAAACAGGGAAAATTTTAGGGGCTAATATTCGCAAGTGGGCTAATTTTCCATACTTTTTCCAAGAAAATATTCGTTAATTTCCACCTTTTCTAAAAATTATTCGCCCAAATTTTAAAGTATAAAATTGTTTTACCTTAAAAATTGCCAAAATTTTATATAGAGACTATATAAAATTATTAGAAATTTGAATGCTTTTACAAAAATATTGCTAGGAATTTTACAAATTTCATATTATGTACTAGTGAGATTTGCCAAGGTTTTTAAACTTTAAAATAAATTTCCATCCTTAAAATTTTCCCTGTACTTAAACAAGAAAAGCCTTTTAGGTAATTGTTTGAGGCAAACCAAAGGACAGGGCATACCATAGACTTATTTGGCCCGAATTTAATAAGCAAACCTTTAAGATAATAATCCAACAGTCCTAAAACTATTTTCAAACAAAAGTAAACATTTAAGATAACAATGAGAGTAGCTAAAGAGCAAGCTAAACCTATCCTCTTTAACTCAAAACTCAAAAGACATTCAAAGTAACATTTTGAGGAAAACCAAAGGACATGGCATACCATAGACTTCCCTGGTTTAGACTCTACTAAGTATACTTCAAAGAAAGGCCTAAGAAACAATATTTCAAGCTACACCAATGGACAGGGCTTACCATAGACTTCTTTGATTAGACTCTATTAAATCATTCCTAAGACAACAAGCTAGATGGAACTGGAGAGAAATTAATAATTACCCAATCAAACCTTGCAGAAGAAAACATAAAGATAAAGAATGCAGACAGAAATAGGGTGCTAGGACAGCATATCCTACTCTAAAATTTATGTTATTTTATGAGAGAAATATGGAAAAAATGGAAAACAATGACAAATAAGGAAAACTTCACCATTTTTTAGTAAATTATATATTATGGATCAATGCAACACATAAAATATGCAGAAAATACAAGCACACAAAACACATAAAACCAGAGAGACACAAATATACGTGGTTCACCCAGTTTGGGCTACGTCCACCCCGAACAGCCAGTCCTTCCTTTCTATTATCCAGCAAAATGAAGAGACAAAACCTACAGCAGATCCGTTGTAATATCCGTTGTTCTCTCTCACAGTCTCCCTATCTGTTTCCCGCTCAGAGAGTACACATAACATGCACAGCCGCAATACAATACCCTCATAAAAGCGAGGGGTTTCCTTCTAGGGAAAAAAACCCTAAACTAAACATAACTTCTACCATCATATCATCTGCCTAATGAACGGCCCAGATTGACTAGAAATTACTATACTTTCACAAGGAAATTTTACATCTATTTTTGGCTTCGGGGGCGTTGCCCCTGAAACCCTCGCCAGGGGACCGCTAGCCCCCGAACCCCACGTGCAAGGGTGTACAATTTTCCCGGGGTATACATCCAGCTAAAACAAGGATCTCTGAATCAGGAAGAAAATCATGCTCCACACCCAACAATCTCCCACTTGGAGACTGATTGTAGCAACTCCACCGCTACTTCATTTTCAGGACAATGACTCCTCTTTGGACCTGGTTGCTCCTCATCTTCATCATCATCCTTGAAGACCTATTGAAACTGAGCATGTTCTCAGTTTCTCCCTGGTTACAACTTTTGTTAGCATATCTGCAGGATTCTGGCTAGTGTGTATCTTTTCCAGCTTCAACTCTCCATCTTCCAATACTGACCGTATGAAATGGTACTTGAGATGTATGTGTTTAGTCCTAGAATTAAATGCTGAGTTCTTTGCAAGATGAATGGCACTTTGGCTATCACTGTATAACGTGCCCATATCATGCTTCTTACCCAATTCACCCATAAGCCTTTGTAACCAAATCATTTCTTTACTAGCCTCTGTAGCAGCAAAATACTCTTCTTCTGTTGTTGAAAGTGCAACAACACTTTGGATTTTTGAAACCCAACTGACAGTTGTTCCACCTACAGTAAATACATATCCTGTAGTGCTCCTCCTATTATCTCTGTCACCTGCCATATCTGCATCAACATATCCCTGTAGAGCAATGTTTGAACCACCAAAGCATAATGCTTGATTTGTAGTACCTCTCAAATATCTGAGAATCCATTTTACTGCCATCCAATGTTCTTTTCCTGGATTGTTCATATACCTACTTACAACTCCCACTGCATGTGCAATATCAAGCCTTGTGCAGACCATTGCATACATTAAGCTTCCAACTGCTGATGCATATGGAACTTTAGACATATAATCCATGTCTTCTTGAGTCTTTGGGCACATCTCCTTACTAAGTTTGAAATGGCTAGCAAAAGGTGTACTAACTAGTTTTGCATTGTGCATATTAAATCTTTTCAACACCTTTTCTATGTACTCATTCTGAGACAGTGTTAATTTACGATTTTTCCTGTCTCTAGTTATCCTCATACCAAGGATTTGTTTTGCAGCTCCCAAATCCTTCATTGCAAATGAATTTGCCAATTTTATTTTGAGCACATTTATTTCTTGCATGTTAGATCCTGCAACAAGCATGTCATCTACATACAATAACAATATAATATAGCTTCCATCATTTTTCCTTTTTAGATAAACACAATGATCAGAGTGATATCTAGTATAACCTTGTTCAAACATAAACTTGTCAAATTTTAGATACCACTGCCTTGGAGCCTGTTTTAAGCCATACAATCTCTTCTTTAACCTACACACCAATTTTTCTTTCCCTTTTACCTCATATCCTTCTGGTTGCTGCATGTATATCTCTTCCTCCAAATCTCCATGGAGAAATGTTGTCTTTACATCTAACTGTTCAAGATTTAAATCTTCCGCTGCTACAAGACTTAAAATAGTTCTGATTGAATTCATTTTAACAACAGGAGAAAATATTTCATCAAAATCAATACCTTTCTTCTGTGCAAACCCCTTCACCACAAGTCTAGCTTTGTACCTCTGTTTTCCTCCATCTTCTTCCTTCAGCCTGTAAACCCATTTATTCTGCAATGCAGTTTTACCTATAGGCAACCTGACTAAGTCCCAAGTCTAGTTATGCATTAAGGAGTCCATATCTTCTTCCATGGCTAGCTCCCACTTCTTCCTGCTTTCAACCTGCATTGCTTCTTCATAACATTCAAGTTCACCAAAATCAGTCAGCAATAAATAATATAATGAAGGAGAGTATCGTTCAGGAGTTATACTTATCCTGGTAGATCTTCTAACACCACTTTCAGGTGTTTGAGGTGCCTGTTGCTGTTGTGGTGGTTATTGCTGTTGTGATTGTTGATTATTATCATTTTTAGGCACCTTTACTTTTTTAGTTATCTCATCAAGAACCGCGTATTCCTTGCTTTCCTTTTCCTGTTTCTTTTCCTGCAACACATAAAACCAGAGAGACACAGATATATGTGGTTCACCCAGTTTGGGCTACGTCCACCCCGAACAGCCAGTCCTTCCTTTCTATTATCCATCAAAATGAAGAGATAAAACCTACAGCAGATCCGCTGTAATATCCTATGTTCTCTCTCACAGTCTCCCTATCTATTTCCCACTCAAAGAATACACATACCATGCACAGCCGCAATACAATACCCTCATAAAAGCGACGGGTTGCCTTCTAGGGCAAAAAAACATAAACTAAACATAACTTCTATCGTCAGATCATCCGCCTAATGAACAGCCCAGATTGACTAGAAATTACTATAATTTTACAAGGCAATTTTACATCTATTTTTGGCTTTGGGGGTGCTACCCCCGGACCCCCCAACTAGGGGGTTCGGCCCGCCTAGACCCCGCGTGCAAGAGTGTACAATTTTCCTGGGGTATACATCCAGCTAAAACAAGGATCTCTGAATCAGGAAGAAAATCGGGCTCCACACCCAACACCATTAACATAGCTCAAGAATCGTGTGAACATGCTTGTATTACTAATGATCAAACCAGTTACATTAATCCATGTACAATAGCTCTCTGCAACTCAGAGCTTTCTCAAATCCAACCTAGCAATCCTCAACTAGCTCAGCAACAGAAATAAGTCAAATAAACACCAACCAACCAACACTAAGAATGCAGCTCATATGAAGTATTTATCTGCAAAAATATGGAGGTGGTGCTAAGCTAGGGTTTGGAATGTCATTTATTATAGAGAAAGATTTTTTACCTTTGAGACCATGCAAAGCCCAAGGCAAAAAAAATCTGAAGGTGTTTCTCTGAAATAATAACTCCTAAATTAACTTCTAAGTTAATTTCTGTCAAATTTTTGACCTTAAGGCTTTTCAATAACTTTGCAATAACTGCTGGTAGATGAAAAATATCTCTGACGGTGTGTAATAAATGTTGATGCCTTATTGAAATAAATCATGTTGTAGGTGGCAGAAATATCCTTTGAAGAATTAATTGTTGTAGGTTTAGTCATTCAAAGTTGTTTATGGGCTTAATCTGTCTATTTTTTATCATTAAAACTCTGTTTAGGCCTTTAAACTCTGATTTATCCTTTATATGACTGTTTTACTATCTTTTTCTTTATTCTGTCTTTATATTTGTTTACTTTATTAATCCTTTTGATTTAACTTTTTAATCTTCTGTCTTAACCTTTCAATCCTTCATCCTTTGCTGTTTGTCTTCTTTATCTTTAAACTCTGATTTATTTTGATTAATCCTGATGATTTGTCTCTTATACATGATTAGCCTCTTTAATCTTTATTTTCTTTGTCAAAGTCTTTTTACTTTTTTTCTTCTCACTTTGTCTCTATTTGTGTGCATTTTTGGTGCGGGGATGCATTCTTCTATGCTGGAGGGTTAAATAACCATCGATGATCATGCTTCATCGATGATTAAACTTCATATAGAGCCTCTGGTCCCTTTAAATTTAAATCAAACCTCTGGATCATCACCCAGACATTTAATTGAATGTTATTCGACCATTGGAATGCATCTTATGCATCCTCCACCATTAAACCTACACACAAAACAAATAATTAACTTTAAAACCTACGGAGAGGGTTTTCTGCATTTTACAGGGGTTTTCGACTATTGGAGGGCAGAGAATGGTGTTTTGGGCCTGGTTCCATAGGTGAAACTAGCAGGGAGTTCAAAACGGAAGGCAGAGGTTTGAATTGGGGTGCGAGGAGAGAAAATGGTTTTTTGGAAACTGGGAAAGGTTTTCGCGCAAACGAGGAGGCAGTAATGGTTTTAAGAGGGGGAATGTGATACCATTCATCGTGTGCCATGTGGCAAGATGAAACTTCCCATCGCGCAATTGGAGATTGTTTAACCTCTGCACAATTAAATTTGCGATATGCACGATTGACTGTTGGATCTCAGGGAATGAGATCAACGGTGATCGCAAGCCTTGGGAGCAGCGGTCAGGGACAAGTGGCAGAGTTTTATTGGAGTGTGAGTTTAGTGGAAAGTGAGGCCCAGGGGTCCAATAAATCAAGCGGATGCGCCCGATTATAAGGTAAAGGGCAAGGTTTATGAGGGGTTTCAAATAATGTGCGAGGTGCTATATAATAAGCTTGGCGATGATTATATGGGCATTGGGTAGGTGCATGCGGGCGAGCGCTTGAGGAGAAGGGGCTTAGGGTGAAGAAATAGGAGTGGGGTTAAATAACATTTAAATAGAGGGTTTAAATATTTTAGATAGGGTCGGGTTTAATCAAACAAAAGAATCAAGTTTTTATATAAAAATGGAGTTTTTATATAAAAATAGAGTTTTTATTATAAAAGGGTGGGTCCTGATAGATTAATAATTTTTAAACTAAAAGCAATGTAAACAGGCATTTTTACATTGCTTGATAAAACAAAGGAAAAGAATGGAGGAAAGGAGTTTTGTGAAGGTTTTTAGTAGGGGAAATGGATTTTTAGAGGGGGAAAAGGAGTGAATGAGAGTTTTAGGTGGGGAGGGAGAGTGAAAATGGGAAAAAATAAGCCCAAAGTGAGTCTTTTTAAGAGCAACAAGGTAATATTTTGAAAGGAAAGAGATGAAAAACAGTGAAATAGGCTTATTTGGGATAATGATGGCAGTGAGATTTCTAAATATAGTTGATAGGCAGGTAATGCTATCTTTAGCTTCTTGTAGAAGATCAATAGTCACCTAGTGAACTCTGTAGAATATAGGAGGATAATAGTGGCTCCAGCTGGGGAGGGCAGCTCCTTTAGAAGGTGTCATGAACATCAAAGATAAAATCTCTCGAAGAAGTAGACCAGTGCCTTGATTTTCATTTTGACAGACTTCCCTTTCTTCAATTTGTTGTTTTGTTGCTTGTTCCTTTGAAGCTATGATCTTCAAAATCTGAAAAACACGATTGCTTCAACTCAACTCTACCCACCCATCCTACTTTTCCTAGCATTTTTTCTTCATTAGGTGCATTTAGATTAGCCAAACCTTGACATCATTTTATTTTGAAAAAAGGAAACTATCTACTTCTACACTTATATCAGCCAAAAGCTCAGATTAAACTGATAAGATTTTTTGTTCTCTACCTAATCTACCTATCTGTCAACTTTAAATAGTTTGGCATACTTTCATTCTCTATTCTAAAAACAGGAAATTGAAAACATAACCAAATCAGGATTAGACAGTCTGATTTGTTCTGAGTTGTGGTATTTTGTACAAGTCTGCACACAGAATTTATTTTGTAGAAAGTAAACAAAAACTTTGAGGGCTATAATCTGAAATTTTTTATTCATCCCTCTCTTCTTTTCTTGGTTCAGATTTGAAATATTGGAACCAATATATTTTCCTAATATAATCTACTAATAAGCCAAGTTTAAAATGTTTGGAAAATCTTCATTCACTAACCTATCAGAAGAAAATTCAAATTTTCTCAATCATGATTAGGCTGTATGACTAAACAAAACTTCCTTTTCCAAAGTAGTGGCATTTGGACTTGCACACTTTCAGAAATTTTCTTTCTTGGTATGGAGCTTTACCTTTTCTTTTTGTCTGCCCTCTTTTTTCTTTTCTTTTTGTTTCTATGTTTATGTTTATGTTTTTTATCTCTTTCTTAAAACAATGTTATATAAAATTAATAAAGCTTTAAACTGAGTATTTTTCCTAACAAAAATAATGCTTGAGCATCCTGCCATTGACAGGACATCCAAATAGTTCCACTCCATCCATCTCTTGCAGAAAAAATGCATTGTTACCTCTGGCAGAATGAATGATGTATGGGCCTTTCCAAAAAATTTCAAACTTTAAATGTTTTCCCTTGTGTTCTCTCCTTGAGTCCCATTTCAGCACCTTATCCCCAATGTTAAAATCATTTTCCTTGGTTCTCTTATCAAAAAAAAATTTAATGTTTTCCTGCACTAGCTATGTTCTGTTATATACTTCCTCTTTGGTTTTTTGCAACTGTACAGTCTGGTTTATCCTTCTTATCATGTCATCCTCTTCAAATTGTACTTCTTGGATCAGCTTCATGACTGGCACTCCTAGACTTGTTGGAAAAATTGCATCTGCTCCATACACTAGCTGATAGGGAGACATTCTAATTGATTTTTTACTTGTGAGTCTGTCTGCCCATAGTGCATGTACTAGTTTACTGTGCCATGATTTTTTATTCCCTTCCAGCAACTTTTCAATGATGTTCACCAGATTTTTGTTTGAATATTCTTCCAACCAATTACATTGAGGGTAATAAGCTGTATAATGACCCAATGTAATTTGATATTTGTGGCAAAATTCCACCATCTTTTTGGATCTAAAAGCAGCAGCATTGTCAGTGATAATCTTTCTAGGATAGTCAAACCTAGAAAGGATATAATTTTCAAGGAATTTGATGATCACTAAGTCTGTGGAAGTCCTAGAAGGGATGGCCTCTATCCATTTTGTAAGTAGTCAGTTGCAGTGAGGATCCATTTGTGTTGGGAAGAGGAGGCGGGATGGATTTCAATAATGAAGTCTAGGCCCCACTGTTCAAAATGAGTTTCAATAGAGATAGGATGCAAAGGTAAGGGTAGAAATTTTCTTTTGCCTTCAAATATTTGGCACTTATGGTAGACAATTACCATTTTATGGATGCCTTGAAAGATGGTGGGCCAAGAATAACCAACTCTAAGGATATTTTTTACAGTAGTTTTCCAATAGAGCTAGCCTCCACATTCTCCTTCATGGAACTCACGCTTGATCTTATCTGCATCATACTCAGGCAAACATTTAAGCAATATACCACTAGCATTTTTCCAATATAAAATTTTCTCTAAAATGCAATAATTTACAGCCTTCAACTTTAAGAACCTTGCCTTTGTTTTAGACAAACCAGGAGGAACATTAAGATTAAGAAGCACATATAAAATATCAACATACCAAGATGAATTCAGAAATGAATCTTCAATAAGTGGAGTTTCCAACTCCTCCTGTTCATCTAATGCATCAATCATGTTCATGTCTAGTGCTTGAAAGTTTGTTTCAGCCATGATTTTAGCAAGCCCTTGTCCTTTGATGAGTTTAGTGGGCTTTATTTCCAAATCATATTCTAATATACCAGAAATCCACTTTCCTCTTTTGCCATCAGGATCTTGTGTTAAGATGTCTTTTACCACTGAATGAGGCACATATGCAATGATGTGGGAGTGTAAAATGTAAAATCTCAAATATTTTAATGCCTTCATCAAAGCAAAAGTTTTTTTTTCCATTATGTTGTATTCCAGAGGTGCATCTCTTAATGCCTTGCTAAAAAATGTAATAGGATTCTCTTGTCCTTTTATGTTTTTCTGTCATAGGACAGCATCAACTGTATGTTCTGATGCAAAGGAGAAGATGAAAAAGTCTTTGGTAAAATCAGGGCTAATTAGAATTGGTGTTTGGGTGAGTGCTTGTTTTACCAATTCAAAGGATTTCTTTGCTTCTATGGTCCATTTAACTCCTATTTCTCTTTTAAGCATGTTTGTAATGTTCTTTAGGAGTTCAGTAAGGTTTGGTATGAACCTTCTTAAGAAATTTATCTTTCCAATGAAAGATTGTAGTTCTTTGATATTTCTAGGATGATAGATTTGCAATATTACTTCAATACTCTTTGGGTCTATCTTGATCCCTTCTTCAGATATGATATGGCCTAAAAATTTTCCTTCATGGAGGCCAATCAAAGTTATCTTTGGATTCAGAGACAAACCATACTTTCTACATTTTTCAAAGACTTTTCTTAAGTGAGCTAGGTGTTCTTCATCTGTTTTAGAATAGATTATGATGTCATCAAGGTAAATCACAATGAAGTAACCTATTTCCTCTGAGAAAGCAATATCCATGGCTCTTTGGAAGGTGGCACCAGCATTCATTAACCCAAAAGGAATTTTCACATACATGAAAGTGCCCCAAGGAGTAGTGAAATTTGTCTTGTGTTGATCATCTGGGTGTACCAACACTTGATTGTATCCTGAAAAGCCATCTAGAAAAGAAATTCTTTTACAACCCACTACCCTTTGTAAGATGTGATCCATTTTTGGTAAAGGGTAATTGTCTTTTAATGAGGCTTTGTTTAGGTTTCTAAAGTCTATGCATAACCTAATTTCTCTCGTTTTCTTCCTTACTAATACAAGGTTCAAAACCCATTCTGAGTATCTCAGAGGGACTATAATTCCAACATCATACATTTTCTTGATTTCTTTCTCAACCATGGGTAATTGCACAGGGTTTATTCTGTGTAATTTATTTTTAAAGGGCTTCTAGTTTTCTTTGAGGGGTATATTATGCTGAATTATCTCTGTATCATAGAAATTTAAATCTTCAGAACTCCAAGCAAAAACATCAGAAAGTTCTCTAAAAATCTCAAGATATTTCTGTCTTATATGAGCAGGCAGTGTTTTGAATAGTTTGATCATTTTGGGTTTTTCTTCACTGCCTATATTACACTCTTCTATTTCAGTTTCAGTTGGTTTCGTATTTGGCTTCTAGGCAACATCATTAAAGTCAAATAGTTCTTCTAGAGGCACCAGTCCTTTTGGCAAATTATCAGTATTAGACTGTAGCACTTCAAAATCTTCTTTTTCTAAATTAGCACAGCTCTATTTTATGTATGTGTTCTTTTGTTAATAGATTTATACCAACAATGTTACAAGGTGCTTCTTGATAAGATTATTCCTCGGTAGGGCACTATTCTTCAAACTCAGAGTCTGAATTTGGCACTTCAAACCCATTTTCGGACTGCAGGGAATCCTCTATCTTTTTATCTCCTTCAAAAACTTGCCAGTATTTTATGCTATCAGGAACTTTTGGTCTATATTTGACTTGGACTATGTATTGTTTGCTTTGATAAGGTTTTTGACATGTACTAGAATCAAATGTTAATCCATTGGCAAGAATTTTTTATTTTCTAAGGACAAAATTAAGCCCATATTCTGTAAAAAAAATTCAGAGGTCAATAGCATCATCTCTATAGGCTTTTAATCTTGGATTCTTGGTTGTGTATTCTCCATTTATTTGCCTAATAACTAACTCTGAATCTCCCTGGACAGTTATCCTCCTAGCTCCTAATTTCTTTAATAATTGAATTCCTAAGAGGAGTGCCTCATATTCAGCTATGTTATTAGTGCATTGAAAGTTTAGCCTGTATCAGTGACCTTCCGCATGATTTTTTTCTGTGTTATGTACCCATATGCCTGCTCCTAAAACAATATTGCTACAAGAACCATAAAAATTCATACTCCAAAGAGGTCCAATTTCAGATTTGTTAATTTCTTGATTATTATGGTCCTCATTATGTTGTTTATATTGGTTGCTACTGTGTTGTTCACCATTGTTTTGTCTACCATGATTTCCAATATGTTGATTTTCATTTTGTTTTTATGGTCAGCCCTATGTTGATGGTTGCTTTGTTCCCCAAGGTTTCCACTACGTTTGCCATAATGTTCTATGTTAGCACACAGTTTTGATTGTTGCTCCTCCTTTTCCTATTTTTCTACTGATGTTTGTTCATTTTCTATCACTTGTTCATTAAGATTTTCATCATTGTAAAGGATAAATGAATCAAGGTCAGTGTGAATAGAATAAAGAGGGGAGTTATCTGGTTTTTCTTGACTACTAACCATGTATTTCATGTGTGTTTCCCTATATATTCTTCTTGGTTGACTAAAGACAGGGATAGTAGCATAAGTCATGTCCATTTGTAGGGTACCTTGGAGTTTAGCACCCCATGATCTTGAAAGGAGCATGCCATATTTAGGAGGTATATCAGCCACTTCAATATCCATCACTAGGCTCTTGGCTGGTATTTTTGATAAGTTGACATATAAATCTTTGATTAGGCCTAGACATTTAACTCTACTGGAATCAAAAGATTATAAATCTTTGTAAGGTCTAGTTATCTCAAGGCATAGTCTTTCCATCACTAATTTTGGCATTAGGTTGTGGGAAGCACCAGAGCCTAACATGGCATTGTGCAAAATTTTATCATGGATGTTTAAACTGACATAAAATGGAGGAACACCTCCTTCTTGAAATTTCCCTTCCATTTCTGGTCCAAACAGAAGTTCAGGTTTGTCATCATTTATATTAACAGAATCAGCATTCTCTCCTATGTTTAAAGCTCTTAGAAGTTGGGTTTTATATACATCTTGGGTGACTAGTTGAGTAAGAGGAATAGAGATTTTAATCTTGGCAATTTCACTCTATTTACTAAAAGGTGTCTGATATTTTGAAATGTTTAAATAAATATTTTTAGTCACTATTTTCTCAACAAATTCAGCTTGCTGGTTTTATGATGAACAACAGTTAAAACAGTTTTATTAGGAGCACTAGCTGAGTTTCTAGTGCTGCTTTAGTCACCACTATGTTTGGGATTAGGGTGACTCTTTTTATTTTTGTTTTTATTAGAAATTTCAACCACTATGTTATTGTTTTCTGTTGTCTTTTTAGGAATGTTTTCAGGATTGTTCCTAGCAGAAATTTCAGAGGTCTTTCTTTTGGAAGTGTCTTGATTTTTCTTGCTTCTAAGGTCATATTATCTGTCTACTTCCATTATAGCATTTTCAAAGCCTTGTTTGTAGTCTTCAAATTCTAGGCTCTCTTCCTCATAAGGTGTAAATATGCCATGTTCTTCCTCAGTGAGGAAAACAATTTCCTCATTGTTTACTCCCATTAAATTTATGTGACTTTCCTCTATTTCTTCAATCACTCCCTCATCTTCATCAGCATAGTTTTCTTGGAAAAGAGGTCTGATCTGCTGATCAGGACCTCTTTTTCTAATTTGAGGAGGATTTCTTCTAAAGTTTTGGTTTTGGTTTTGATTTTTATTTCTATTTTGAGGAGCTATTTGGTTTTCTCTAGGATAAGCTCTCTCATTCATGTTTACTCTCTCCATCATCCTCTCCATCCCCCTAACTAGGCTATCAAACTTAGCATATGATGTGGAGGGTCCAGCTTCTTCTTTGTATGTAACCTTTTTCTCTGTTTTCAATCTAGCCCTTCTAGCATTTTGGTTATATTCTACACTTATTGCTCCTCTTTGCGTGTCCTCTAAGGTGAGGGGATCTCTTTCTCTTAATTGATAACACATGTCTGGATCAAATCATTCCGAAAATTTCACTAGGGCTAGGTCTTGTCAAGGTTTCATGTGGGGAGGGAGTGCATTGTATACACTATTGAATCTAGTGCAGTAGTCTTGGACACTTTCTCCAGCATTTCTTTTAAGGCCATTGTATTCTGATAGGATTTGAAGAGGACTTCCCTTGACTTCCCATTTTCTTAAGAATAGTTGATGAAAAGCAATGAGGTAATTTATGCTATTATGGGTTAAGCCTTTGAACCATTTTATTGCTTCTCCCCCTAAGCTTTGAGAAAACATTCTAAGTTTAACAGTTTCATCATCTATTTCTTGTCTGTCAAAGTAGTCATTCATTTTGTCCATATGTTGTTGAGTAGTAGTGGAACTACTAGCATCATAGAATGGAATCTTAGACTGATAGTCCTATGGTAGAAAAACTAAAGGTAAAGGATGGACTGGGGGAGCATACCATGTTTCCATGATATGAGGTTGTGGGAACAATGGAGGGTTAACAAGTAGAGGGTTTACAATAGTAGGTACATGGTTAAATGGAGGAAGGTGAACAGTGGGAGATGAAGCTAGTACAACAAAACTATGTTGTAAGGTGGATGGATCTAAAACTATCTGGGTTATCCAACTTTGATATCTAGTCTTAGACAAGCTTTGTTCTAGGGGTGGGTCATAGGGGATATTCTGTAGGTCTTTAAGGTTTTTAGGTAGGGAACTTTCTTTGTGGATTAGTCTGCAAATAGCTAAACTTTCGGATCTAGGAGATTTCCTAAGGATACTTTCAAGGTTGTCAACTACAACAAGAGAATTTGGGTTAGGATAGGATCTAGTATGAATTCTTCTAGAAACTAGAACTTTGGACCCAACAATTAGAAAGGTTAAGAGGTATAAAAGTCTTAAGATACAAACCAAACTGTGAAAGAAATACTTCAATCCACAAAGTATTCTTGACTGGGTATTATTGATGTTTTGATGATAAAATAAGTTCCCAATTGGAGTTTATGGAAAACCAGAGGAGTCAACAAGGCCCACTGAAAACCATTGGAGGCACCGGGTGGACGATTTTTACTTGTTTTATGATTGATTGTTGTCCACCATCAACAATCAAAAACCATTCTTGGCTAACACTTGATTCATCCAAGTTTAAAATGAGGTTTTCTGAGTTTTTTGAGTCTGTGTTTTGTAGTTTAGTACTCAATATTCTCCAGCACGGTCACCACTATGTTGGCTCCCTGTGATTTGTAAGATTGGCAAGAACAAACACTGCAGGGGCCACATCAGAACCACTTTGGAATCCTAGGACCTAGCCTTCTTGGATTCAGAGAGGGATCTCTCTATATATGTGTTTTCAGATGATATTTCTTTATGCTTTTTTTATGATATTAGGCTAGTTATGAAGTTATAAGGACTTGTTTGTTTTGGTTGAGTTAATTGATAGGTTGAAAGATCTATGGTGTGATTAACTAAAGGGATGTTTCAGCTGAAAAGATAGACTATGAAAACACATTGATCCATTGGGCTATGGAGTCATAAAAGGATTTTTTTTTCATCAACACTACAAGGGTTTTCATAGGGCAAGCTAACTATATCAAGTGGATATCTTAGATTAGGTTGTGATATGAAACAATAATAAGTTGTGAAGACAGCAAAGCTATAGTCAGTTAAGAATCTTCTATCTCTACTTAAACAAGAAAATCCTTTTAGGTAACTGTTTGAGGAAAACCAAAGGACAGGGCATACCATATACTTCTTTTCCCACACTTTAATAAGCAAACCTTTAAGACAACAATCTAGCAGTCCTAAAACTACTTTCAGACAAAAGAAAACATTTACGATAATAGTGAGAGCAGCTAAAGAGCAAGCTAAACCTATCTTCATTAACTCAACACTTAAAAGACCTTCAAAGCAACATTTTGAAACAAACCAGAGGACAGGGCATACCATAGACTTCCCTCGTTTAGATTCTACTAAGTATACTTCAAAGAAAGGCCTAAAAAACAATATTTCAAGCTACGCCAAAGGACAAGGCTTACCATAGACTTCTTTGTCTTGATTCTATTAAATCATTCCTAAGGCAACAAGTTAGATGGAATTGGAGAGCAATTAAGAATTCCCCATTCAGACCTTGTAGAAGAAAAAATAAAAATAAAGAATGCAGACAGAAATAGGGTGCTATGACAGCATATCCTACTTTAAAATTCTTGTTCTTTTATCAGAGAAATATGGACAGAATGGAAAACATAAGGAAAACAATGACAAATAAGGAAAATTTCACCATTAACATAGCTCAATAATCTTGTGAATTTGCTTGTATTACTGATGATCAAACCAGTTACATTACTCCATGTACAATATCTCTTTGCAACTTAGAGCTTTCTCAAATCCAGCATAGCAGTCCTCAACTAGCTCAGCAACAGAAATCAGTCAAATAAATACCAACTAACTAACACTAAAAATGAAGCTCATATGTAGTATTTATCTGCAAAAATGAGGAGGTGGTGCTAAGCTAGGTTTTGTAATGTCATTTATTACAGAGTCAATGATTTTTTACCTTTGAGACCATGCAAGGCCCAAGGTAAAAATATCTGAAGGTGTTTCTCTGAAATAATAACTCCTAACTTAACTTCTGAGTTATTTCTGTGAAATGTTTGACTTTAAGGCTTTTCAATTTTGCAATAACTGCTGGTAGCTGAACAATATCTCTGACTATGTGTAATAACTGTTTGATTCCTTATTGAAATAAATCATGCCGTAGGTGGCAGAAATATCCTTTGAAGAAGTAACTCTTGTAGGTTTAGTCATTCGAAGGTGTTTCTAGGCTTAATCTATCTTTGTTTTATCACTAAAACTCTGTTTAGGCCTTTAAACTCTGATTTATCCTTTATCTGTTTGTTTTACTATCCTTTTATTTATTCTGCCTTTATCTCTGTTTACTTTATTAATCCTTTTGATTTAACTTTCTAATCTTCTGCCTTAACCTTTCAATCCTTCAATCTTTGTTGCTAGTCTTCATTATCTTTAAACTCTGCTTTATTTTGGCTAATCCTGATGATTTGTCTCTGATACATGATTAGCCTCTTTAGTCTTTATTTGCTTTGTCACGGTCTTTTGATTGTTTTTCTTCTCATTGTTTCTCTGTCTATGTGCATTTTTGGTGCAGGGACGCATTCTTCTATGCTGGAGGGTTAAATAACCATCGATGATCATGCTTCATCGATGATTAAACTTGATATAGAGCCTCTGGTCACTTTAAATTTAAATCAAACCTCTGGATCATCACCTGGACATTTAATTGAATGTTATTGGACCATTGGAATGCATCTTATGCATCCTCTGCCATTAAACCAGCACACAAAACAAATAAATAGCTTTAAAACCTATGGAGAGGGTTTTATGCGTTTTACAAGGGTTTCGGGCTGTTGGAGGGTGGAGAATGGTGTTCTAGGCTTGGTTCCGTAGGCGCAACTAGCAGGGAGTTCAAATTGGAAGGCAGAGGTTTGAATTCGAGCAAGAGGAGAGAAAGTGGTTTTTTGGAAATCGGGAGCGGTTTTCACGCAAACAAGGAGGCGATAATGGTTTTAAGAGGGGGCATGTGATACCATAAAACGTGCGCCATGTGGCAAGAGGAAACTGCCCATATCGCGCGATCACAGATTTTTTAACCTCCGCGCAATTAAATTTGTGATATGCACGATTGACTGTTGGATCTTAGGGACTGAAATCAATGGTGATCGCAAGCCTCGAGAGCGGCAGACAAGTGGAGCTGTGCGGTCGGGGACAAGAGGAAAATTTTTATTGGAGCGCGAGTTTAGTGGAAAGCGGGGCCCAGGGGTCCAATAAATCAAGGGGATGCACCCGATTATAAGTTAAAGGGCAAGGTTTATGAGGGGTTTCAAATAATGTGTGGCGATCTATTTAATAAGCGGGGCGATAATTATATGGCCATGGGGTAGGTGCATGCGGGCGAGGGCTTAAGGATAAGGGGCTTAGGGTGAAGAAATAGGAGCGGGGTTTAAAAACATTTAAACAGAGGGTTTAAATATTTTATATAGGGTTGGGTTTAATAAAACAAAAGAATCGGGTTTTTATATAAAAACATAGTTTTTATTATAAATTGGTGGTTCCTGATAGATTAATAATTTTTAAATTAAAAACAATGTAAAAAGGAATTTTTACATTTTTTTTTATAAAACAAAGGAAAAGAACAGAGGAAAGGGGTTTTATGAAGGTTTTAGTCAGGGAAATGGGATTTTAGAGGGGAAAAAGGAGTGAATTAGAGTTTTAGGTGGGGAGGGACAGTGAAAATGGGAAAAAACAAGCCCAAAGTGAGTCTTTTTAAGAGCAGCAACGTAATCTTGTGAAAGGAAAGAGATGAAAAACAATGAAATAGGCTTATTTGGGATAATGAAGGCAGTGAGATTTCTAAAGATAATTGATAGGCAGATAATGCTATCTTTAGGTGCTTGTAGAAGATCAATAGTCACCTAGTGAACTCTGTAGAATATAGGAGGATAATAGTGGCTCCAGCTGGGGAGGGCAGCTCCTTTAAGAGGTGTCAAGAACCTCAGAGATCAAACCTCTGGAAGAAGTAGACTAGTGCCTTGATTTGAATTTTGATAGACTTCCTTTTCTTCAATTTTTTATTTTGCTGCTTGTTCCTTTGAAGCTGTTATCTTAAAAATATGAAAAACATAATTGCTTCAACTCAACTCTACCTACCCATCCTACTTTTCCTAGCATTTTTTCTTCACTGGGTGCATTTAGATTAGCCAACCCTTGACATCATTTTCTTTTGAAAACATGAAACTATATACTTCTACACTTATATCAGCCAAAAGCTTAGATTAAACTGATGAGATTTTTTTTCTCTACCTAATCTACCTCTCTGTCAAGTTTAAACAGTTTGACAGACTTTCATTCTCTATTCTAAAAACAGGAAATTGAAAACATAACCAAATCAGGATTAGATAGTTTGAATTGTTATGAGCTGTGGTATTTTGTACAAGTCTGCACACATAATTTATTTTCTAGAAAATAAAACAAAAACTTTGAGGGTTGTAATCTAAAATTTGTTATTCATCCCTCTCTTCTTTTCTTGGTTCAGATTTCAAATATTGGAACCAATATCTTTTCCTAATCTAATCTACTGATAAGCCAAGTTTAAACAGTTTGGAAAATCTTCATTCACTAACCTATCAGTAGAAAATTCAAATTTTCTCAATCATGATTATGTTTTATGACTGAACAAAACTTCCTTTTCCAAAGTAGTGGCATTTGGACTTGCACACTTTCAGAAATTTTCTTTTTTGGTATGGGGCTTTACTTTTTCTTTTTGTCTGCCCTCTTTTTTCTTTTCTTTTTGTTTTTACGTTTATGTTTCTGATATTTTTCTTCAAAAAGTCTTATATACAATGAATAAAGCTTTAAACTGAGTATTTTTCCTAACAAAAATAATGCTTGAGCATCCTGCCATTGACAGGACCTCCAAATAGTTCTCCTCCATCCATCTCTTGCAGAAAAAAAGCATTGTTACCTCTGGCAGAATGAATGATGTATGGGCCTTTCCACAAATTTTCAAAATTTCCATGTTTTCCCTTGCCTTCTCTCCTTGAGTTCCATTTCAACACCTTATCACCAATGTTGAAATCATTTGCTTTGGTTCTCTTATCAAACAGATTTTGAATGTTTTCTTGGACTAGTTTTCGTTCTGTTAGATACTTCCTCTCTAGTTTTATGCAACTGTACAGTTTGTTTTATCCATCTTATCATGTCATCTTCTTCAAACTGTACTTCCTGGATCAGATTCATGACTGGAACTCCTAGACTTGTTGGAAAAATTGCATCTGCTCCATACACTAGTTGATAGGGAGGCATTCTGATTGATTTTTTACTTGTGAGTCTGTCTGCCCATAGTGCATGTATTAGTTTACTGTGCCATGATTTTTTATTCCCTTCCAACAACTTTTTGATGATGTTCACCAAAATTTTGTTTGAGGATTCTGCCAACCCATTACCTTGAGGGTAATAAGATATAGAATGACCCAATGTAATTTGATATTTGTGGAAAAATTCCACCATCTTTTTGGATCTAAAAGCAGCAGCATTGTCAGTGATAATATTTCTAGGACAGCCAAACCTAGACAGGATATAATTTTCAAGGAATTTGATGTTTACAAAGTCTGTGGCAGTCCTAGAAGGGATGGACTCTATCCATTTTGTAAAGTAGTCAGTTGCAGTGAGGATCCATTTGTGTTGAGCAGAGGAGGCAAGATGGATTTCCCCAATGAAGTCTAGGCCCCACTGTTGAAAAGTAGCTTCAACAAAGATAGGATGCAAAGGTAAGGGTAGCAGTTTTCTTTTGCCTTCAAATATTTGGCACTTATGGCAGGAAATTACCATTTTATGGATGTCTTGAAAGAGGGTGGGCCAATAATAACCAGCTCTAAGGATCTTGTTGATAGTATTTTTCCAACAGAGGTCGCCTCCACTTTCTCCTTCATGGAATTCATGCTTAATCTTATCTACACCATTCTTAGGCAAACATTTAAGAAATATACCACTAGAATTTTTCCAATATAATCTTTTATCTAAAATGCAGTAATTTACAGCCTTCAACTTTAAGAATATTGCCTTTGTTTTATACAAATCAGGAGGAATATTATGATTAAGAAGCACATGTCTAATGCATCAATCATGTTCATGTCTAGAGCTTGAAAGTTTGTTTCAGCCATGATTTTAGCAAGTCCTTGTCCTTTGATGAGTTTAGTGGGCTTGATTTCCAAATCATATTCTAATATAACAGCGATCCACTTTCCTCTTTTGCCATCAGGATCTTGTGGTAAGATGTATTTTACCACTTAATGAGGCTCATATGCAATGATGTGGGAGTGTAAAATGTAAACTCTGAAATCTTTTAATGCCTTGATCAAGGAAAAATCTTGTTTTTCCATTTTGTTGTATTTCAGAGGTTCATCTCTTATGCCTTGCTAAAAAATGTAATAGGCTACTCTTGTTATTTTATGTTTTTCTGTAAAAGGACAGCAGCAACTGTATGTTCTGATGCAAAGGAGAAGATGAAAAAGTCTTTGGTAAAATCAAGGCTGATTAGAACTGGTGTTTGGGTGAGTGCTTGTTTTACCAATTAAAAGGATTTGTTTGCTTCTATGGTCCATTTACTCCTATTTCTCTTTTCAGCATGTTTGTAATATTCCTTAGGAGTTATGCAAGGTTTGGTATGAACCTTCTTAAGAAATTTATCTTTCCAATGAAAGATTGCAGTTCTTTGATATTTTTAGAATGATTGATTTTCAATATTCCTTCAATCCTCTTTGGGTCTATCTTGATCCCTTCTTCTGATATGATATGGCCTAAAAATTTTCCTTCTTGGAGGCCAATCAGAGTTTTCTTGGGATTTAGAGACAAACCATACTTTCCACATTTTTCAAAGACTTTTCTTAAGTGAGCTAGGTGTTCTTCATCTATTTTAGAATACACTGTGATGTCATCAAGGTAAATCACAATGAAGTAACGTATTTCCTCTGAGAAATAAATATCCATGGCTCTTTCAAAGGTGGCACTAGCATTCATTAACCCAAAAGGCATTTTCACATACATGAAAGTGCCCCAAGGAGTAGTGAAAGTTGTCTTGTGTTGATCATATGGGTGTACCAACACCTGATTGTATCCGGAAAAGCCATCTAGCAAAGAAATTCTTTTAGAACCCACCACCCTTTGTAAGATGTGATCCATTTTTGGTAAAGGGTAGTTGTCTTTTAAGGAGGCTTTGTTTAGGTTTCTAAAGTCTATGCATAGCCTAATTTCTCTTGTTTTCTTCCTTACTGATACAAGGTTTGAAACCTGTACTGAGTATCTCAAAGGGACTATAATTCCATCATCATACATTTTCTTTATTTCTTTCTCAACTAGGGGTAATTGCACAGGGTTTATTCTATGTAATTTATGCTCAAACGACTTCCGGTTTTCTTTGAGGGGTATCTTATGCTGAATTATCTCTGTAACATAGGACTTTAAATCTTCATAACTCCAAGAAAAAACATCAGAAAATTTGCTAAAAAGCTCAAGCTATTTCTGTCTTATATGAGCAGGCAGTGTTTTGGACAGTTTGATCATTTTGGGTTTTTGTTCACTACCTTTATTACACTCTTCTATTTCAGTTTTAGTTGGTTCCATCTTTGCCTTCTTGGCAACATCATTAAATTCAAATAGTTCTTCTAAAGGCACCAGTCCTTTTGGGGAAATTATCATTATTAGACTGTAGCACTTCAAAATATTCTTTTTCTAAAGTGCACAACTCTTTTTTATGTATGTGTTCTTTTGTTAACAGATTTATACCAACAGTGTTAGGAGGTTCTTCTTGATAAGATTGTTCCTCAGCAGGGCAGTCTTCTTCATACTCAAAGTCTGAATTTGGCACTTCAAACCCATTTCTAGACCGTGGAGAATCCTCTATCTGTTTATCTCCTTCAAAAACTTTCTAGTATTTTATGTTATCAGGAATTGCTGGTCTATATTTGACTTGGATTGTGTATTGTTTGCTTTGATAAGGTTTTTGACATGTACTAGCAGCAAATGCTAATCCATTGGCAAGAATTTTTTGGTTTCTAGGGACAAAGGTAAGCTCATATTCTGTAAATTTTTTTAAGAGTTCAATAGCATCATCCCTATAGGCTTTTAATATTGGATGCTTGGTTGTGTATTCTCCATTTATTTGCCTAATAACTAACTCTGAATCTCCATGGAGAGTTATCCTCCTAGCGCCTAATTTCTTCAATAATTGAAGTCCTAAGAGGAGTGCCTCATATTCAGTTATGTTATTAGTGCATTGAAAGTTTAGCTTGGATGAGTGACCTTCTGCATGATTGTTTTATGTGTTATGTACCCATATGCCTACTCCTGAACCAGTCTTGCTACAAGAACCATCAAAACTCATACTCCAAAGAGGTCCAATTTCATATTTGTCAATTTCTTGATTATTATGGTCCTCATTATGTTGTTTATATTGGTTGCTACTGTGTTTTTCACCATTGTTTTGTCTACCATGATTTCCAATATGTTGATTTTCATTTCATTTTTTAAGGTCAGCCCTATGTTGATGGTTTCTTTGTTCCCCAAGGTTTCCACTGTGTTTGTTGTAATGTTCTGTGTTAGCACACTATTTTGACTGTTCCTCCTCCTTTTCCTCTTTTTCTACTGTTGTTTGCTCATTTTCTATCACTTGTTCATTAATATTTTCATCATTGTAAAGGATAAATGAATCAAGGTCTGTGTGAATAGAATAAAGAGGGGAGTTATCTGGTTTTTCTTGACTACTAACCATGTATTTCATATGTTTTTCCTTATATATTATTCTTGGTTAACTAAAGACATGGATAGTAGCATAATTCATGTCCATTTGTAGGGTACCTTGGAGTTTAGCACCCCATGATCTTGAAAGGAGCATGCCATATTTAGGAGTTATATCAGCCATTACAATATCCATCACTAGGCTCTTGGCTGGTATTTGTGCTAAGTTGACACATAAATATTTGATTAGGCCTAGACATTTCACTCTAGACATTTCACTCTACTGGAATCAAAAGTGTATAAATCTTTGTAAGGTCTAGTTATCTCAAGGCCTAGTCTTTCCATCACTACTTTTGGCATTAGGTTGTGGGAAGCACCAGATTCTAACATGGCATTATGAAAATTTTTATCATGGATGTTTAAAATTACATGAAATGGAGGAACACCTCCTTCTTGAAATTTCCCTTCCAGTTCTGGTCCAAAGAGAATTTCAGGTTTTTCATCATTTAAATTAACAGAATCAGCATTCTCTCCTATGCTTAAAGCTCTTAAAAGTCGGGTTTTATATACATCTTGGGTGACTAATTGAGTAAGAGGAATAGAGATTTTAATCTTGGCAATTTCAGTCTATATACTGAAAGGTGTCTGATTTTTTGAAATGTTTAAATCAGCCTTTTTAGTCATTGTTTTCTCAACAAATTCATCTTGTTGTTTTTTATGATGAACAGCAGTTAAAATAGTTTTATTAGGAGGACTAGATGAGTTGCTAGTGTTTCTTTGGTCACCACCATGTTTGGGATTAGGGTGACTGTTTTTATTTTTGTTTTTATCAGAACTTTCAACCACTATGTTATTGTTTTCTGTTGTATTTTTAGGAATGTTTTCATGATTGTTCCTAGCAGAAATTTCAGAGGTCTTTATTTTGGGAGTGTCTTGATTTTTCTTGCTTCTAAGGTCATATTGTCTGTGTACTTCCATTATAGCATTTTCAAAGCCTTGTTTGTAGTCTTCAGATTCTAGGCTCTCTTCATCATAAGGTGTAAATATGCCATGTTCTTCCTTAGTGAGGAAAATGGTGTCCTCATTGTTTACTCCCATTAAATCTATGTGACCTTCCTGTGTCTTCATCAGCATAGTTTTCTTGGAAAGGAGGTCTGATGTGCTGATCAGGACCTCTTTGTCTAATTTGAGGAGGATTTCTTCTAAAGTTTTGGTTTTGGTTCTGATTTGGATTTCTATTTTGAGGAGCTGTTTGGTTTTCTCTAGGATAAGCTCTCTCATTCATGTTTATTCTCTCCATCATCCTCTCCATCATCCTAACTAGGATATCAATTTTAGCATATGATGTGGAGGGTCCAACTTCTTCTTTGTATGTAACCTTTTTCTTTGTTTTCAATCTAGCCCTTCTGGCATTTAGGTTAGCTTCTACACTTATTTTTCCTCTTTGCATGTCCTCTAAGGTGAGGGGATCTCTTTCTCTTAATTGATCACACATGTCTGGATCAAATCCTTCTCGAAATTTCACTAGGGTTAGGCCTTGTTGGGGTTTCATGTGGGGAGGGAGTGCATTATATACACTATTGAATCTAGTGGAGTAGACTTGGACACTTTCTCTAGCATTTATTTTAAGGTCATTGTATTCTGATAGGATTTGAAGAGGACTTCTCTTGAATTCCCATTTGTTTAATAATAGTTGATGAAAAGAAGGGAGGTCATTTATGCTATTACGGGTTAAGCCCTTGAACCATTTTCTTGCTTCTCCCCCTAAGATTTGAGAAAACATTCTAAGTTTAACAATTTCATCATCTATTTCTTATCTATCAAAGTAGTCATTCATTCTGTCCATATGTCGTCGAGTAGTAGTGGAACTACTAGCATCATAGAGAGGAGTTTTGTACTGATAGTCCTGTGGTAGAAAAACTAAAGGTAAAGTAAGGACTAAGGGAGCATGCCATGTTGCCATGATATGAGGTTGTGGGAACAATGGACGGTTAACAAGTGGAGGGTTTACAACAGGAGGTATAGGGTTAAATGCAGGAAGGTGAACAATGGGAGATGAAGTTAGTACAACACAATTCTGTTGTAAGGTGGATGGATTTAAAACTATTTGGGTTATCCAACTCTTATATCTAGTCCTAGACAAGCTTTTTTCTAGGGGTGGGTCAGAGGGGATATTCCGCAAGTCTCTAAGTTTTTCAAGTAGGGAACTTGCTTTGTGGATTGGTTTGCTAACAGTTGAACTTTTGGATCTAGGATATTTCCTAAGGATACTTTCAGGATTTTCAAATATAGCAGGAGGTTTTGGGTCAGGATGGGATCTAGTATGAATTCTTCTAGAAACTAGAACTTTGGACCCAACAATTAGAAAGGTTAAGAGGTATAACAGTCTTAAGATACAAACCAAACTGTGAAAGAAATACTTTAATCCACAAAGTATTCTTGACTAGGTATTATCTATGTTTTGATGATAAAATAAGTTTCCCAATGGAGTTTATGGAAAACTAGAGGAGTCAGCAGGCCTACTGAAAACCAATGCAGTCACTAGGTGGAGGATTTTTACTTGTTTTATGACAGATTGTTGTACACCATCAGCAATCAGAAACCATTCTTGGCCAACACTTGATTCATCTAAGTTTAAAATAAGGTTTTTTGAGTTTTTTGAGTCTATGTTTTGTAGTCTATTACTCAGTATTCCCAAAAACAGTCGCCACTATGTTGGCTCCCTATGATTTGCAAGATTAGAAAGAACAAACATTGCAGGGGCCAAATCATAACCACTTTGGAATCCTAGGACCTAGCCTTCTTGGATTCAGAGAGGGATCTCTCTATATATGTGTTTTCAGATGATATTTCTTTATTCTTTTGTTTTATGATAGTTATGAATTTCTAAGGACTTGTTTGTTTTGGTTAAGTTAATTGATAGGTTGACAGATTTGTGGTGTATTTAATTGAAGGGATGTTTCAGCTGAATAGATAGACTATGAGAAAACATTGATCCATTGGGCTATGGAGTCATAAGGACTTAATTGTTCATCAACTCTGCAAGGGTTTTCATAGGGAAAGCTAACTATATCAAGTGCATCTCTTAGATTAGGTTGTGATATGAAATAATAATAAGTTGTGAAGACAGCAAAGCTATATTCAGTTAAGAATATTCTAGCTCTACTTAAACAAGAAAATCCTTTTAGGTAACTATTTGAGGCAAACCAAAGGACAGGGCATACCATTGACTTCTTTTCCCACACATTAATAAGAAAACCTTTAAGACAACAATCTAGCAATCCTAAAACTACTTTAAGACAAAAGAAAACATTTACGATAATAGTGAGAGTAACTAAAGAGCAAGATAGACCTATGTTCTTTAACTCAACACTTAAAAGACCTTCAAAGCAACATTTTGAGGCAAACCAGAGGACAGGGCATACCATAAACTTACCTTGTTTAGACTCTACTAAGTATACTTCAAACAAATGCCTAAAAAAACAATATTTCAAGCTACACCAAAGGACAAGGCTTACCATAGACTTCTTTGGCTTGACTCTATTAAATCATTCCTAAGGATACAAGCTAGATGGAACTGGAGAACAATTAAGAATTTCCAAATTAGAATTTGCAGAAGAAAACATAAAAATAAAGAATGCAGACAGAAATAGGGTGCTATGATAGTATATCCTACTCTAAAATTTATGTTATTTTATCAGAGAAATATGGACAGAATGGAAAACATAAGGAAAACAATGAAAAATAAGGAAAACTTCACCATTAACATAGCTCAAGAATCTTGTGAACGTGCTTGTATTACTGATGACCAAACTAGTTACATTACTCCTTGTGCAATAGCTCTCTTCAACTTAGAGTTTTCTCAAATCCAGCCTAGCAATCCTCAACTAGCTCAGCAGCAGAAATCAATCAAATAAACACCAACTAACCAACACTAAAAATTAAGCTCATATGCAGTATTTATCTGCAAAAATGAGGAGGTGGTGCTAAGCTAGGGTTTGGAATGTCATTTATTATAGAGTTAATGATTTTTGACCTTTGAGACCATTCAAAGCCTAAGGCAAAAATATCTGAAGGGTTTCTCCGAAATAATAACTCCTAACTTAACTTCTGAGTTAATTTCTGTGAAATGTTTGACTTTAAGGATTTTCAATAACTTTGCAATAACTACTGGTAGATGAAAAATATCTCTGACTATGAAAAATAAATGTTTGATGCCTTATTGAAATAAATCATGTTGTATGTGGCAGAAATATCCTTTGAATAAGTAATTGTTGTAGGTTTATCATTCAAAGGTGTTTATGGGCTTAATCTGTCTTTGTTTTATCACTAAAACTCTGTTTAGGCATTTAAACTCTGATTTATCCTTTATCTATTTGTTTTACTATCTTTTTCTTTATTCTGCCTTTATCTATGTTTACTTTATTAATCCTTTTGATTTAACTTTTTGATATTTTGTCTTAACCTTTCAATCCTTCAATATTTGTTGTCTGTCTTCATTATCTTTAACCTCTGCTTTATTTTGGCTAACCTTGATGATTTTTCTCTGATACATTATTAGCCTCTTTAATATTTATTTTCTTTGTCACAGTCTTTTGACTATTTTTCTTCTCACTATCTCTCTGTCTGTGTGCGTTTTTGGTGCAGGGACGCATTCTTCTGTGGTAGAGGGTTAAATAACCATTGATGATCATGCTTCATCGATGATTAAACTTGATATAGAGCCTCTGGTCCCTTTAAATTTAAATCAAACCTCTCGATCATCACCCAGGCATTTAATTGAATGTTCTTGGACCATTGGAATGCATCTTATGCATCCTCCGCCATTAAACCTGCACACAAAACAAACAATTAGCTTTAAAACCTACAGGGAGGGTTTTTTGCATTTTTGAGGGGTTTTCAGGCTGTCAGAGGGCGGAGAATGGTGTTCTGGGTTTAGTTCCATAGGCGGAACCAGCAGGGAATTCAAAACGGAAGGCAGAGGTTTAAATTCGGGCGGGAGGAGACAAAGTGGTTTTTTGTAAACCGGTAGCGGTTTTTGCGCAAAAGAGGAGGCGGTAATGGTTTCAAGTGGGGGCATGCGATACCATTCAGTGTGTGTCACGTGGGAAGAGGAAACTGCCCATATATGGTGGTCAAATATTGTTTAACCTCTGCACAATTAGATTTGCGATATGCGCGATTGACCATTGGATCTCAAGGAATGAGATCAACGGTGATCGCAAGCCTTGGGAGCGGCGGACAAGTGGAGCGATGGGGTCGGGGACAAGTGGCGGAGTTATATTGGAGCGTGATTTAGTGGAAAGCGGGGCCCAAGGGTCCAATAAATCAAGGGGATGCGCCTGATTATAAGGTAAAGGGAAAGGTTTATGAGGGGTTTCAAATAATGTGCGAGGTGCTATATAATGAGTGGGGCGATGATTATATGGGCATCGGGTAGGTGCATCCAGGCGAGGGATTGAGAAGAAGGGGCTTAGGGTGAAGAAATAGGATTGGGGTTTAAAAACATTTAAACGGAGTGTTTAAATATTTTGTCCTGGGTCGGGTTTAATAAAACAAAAGAATTGGGTTTTTATATAAAAACGGAGTTTTTATTATAAAAGGGTGGGTCCTGATAGATTGATCATTTTTAAACTAAAAATAATGTAAGAAGGAATTTTTACATTTTTTTTTATAAAACAAAGGAAAATAATGGAGGAAATGGGCTTTATGAAGGGTTTTAGTAGGGGAAATGGGTTTTTAGAGGGGAAAAATGAGTGTATGAGAGTTGTAGGTGGAGAGGGAGAGTGAAAATGGGAAAAAATAAGCCCAAAGTGAGTCTTTTTAAGAGCAGCAAGGTAATATTTCGAAAGGACAAAGATGAAAAATAGTGAAATAGGCTTATTTAGGATAATGAAGGCAGTGATATTTCTAAATATAGCTGATAAGAAGACAATGCTATCTTTAGCTGATTGTAGAAGATCAATAGTCACCTAGTGAACTCTGTAGAATATAGGAGGATAAAAATTGGCATGGATTTTTTTGGGGTTCGATAGTGGATTTTTAGCCTAACCTTTCCATTTCCAAATAACCATGATCTAATGAGATTGTTCTCAGTTTTGAGCTTTGGATTGTCGGATGGTTTCAGAATCCAAGGTGAGGTGGTTTTAGGAAATTTCCTAAAGGCCTAGGAATCCCTTGACTGGTAATGGCGTGATACACGATAAAGCATGTAGGTGGAGACAAGAAAATTCCTCAAAGGTGGTGAAGAAATTCTAAGGCATCCAAGCTCAGTTCGGTTTTGTGATCTCGACATCCGTTTAGGTGTGATCATGATATGGAGAGGGTGGAGGTGGCTTAACCTCTGGATTCCCTTGGTTTTCTTTAGATTGGTTTATCCCATGAGATCCAACATTCATGCCTGGAATATGGCATGGGGGTAATTGGCTAAAGAGAGATTTGGCTCAGCCAATCTACGGTTGGGTGGAACGTGGAAGTCTCGAGCCCGGTTGGTATTTTCCTATGGTTAATAAAAGCTAAGTTTCTTTTGATTTTTCTAAGGAAATGTATTGGTTATTATGTGGCTTTAATGGTTTTTCTCTTATTATTATTTATATGGCTATATTTTAGTTATAAGAATGGTTTTATGACAGATCTTAGTCATCACTATATTCATGTTTTCACTCATAACGAAGTAAGTAATGAATGTAAGGCCTTTTGATGTTAAGAAAACTAATGAGAGAAGGTAAAGACCCTTCTTGTTAAACCAAAAATGAGCTTTCAACCCCTCATATTCAGACTTGCATTCACGACCTGTAGGTGGCATATCTACCAAGTGTTTGATAGAATTTCAATCCTAGTTTTGGATGGTTAAGTCAAGTCATGGTTCCATTTTTAGGTTTGCAAGCATTGTCTTCATGTCTTTTATGAGTTCTGGAAGTTTCATAGTTTTCTGGGAAGAGGGCTAGCCCGAACCCTAGAAAATATCCTTAATTCTCACAATAATTGGCACAACACCGATAGAAAAATGCCACAGTCACATTGATGTAGGCTTATGGGAGAAAATGGGAACCCATATTCACCTAGAAGCCTTGGTAAGGGAGTGACTGGGGCTCCAATTCAGGAAAAAGGTGAGTTGTCACAAGGGTGGGATACATGTAGGGGTTGGGTTATTCTTGGAGGTCTTCTGGCACCTGAGAGAAGTCAGTAAGGTCTTGTTGTGTCAACTCCATTTCCTTAAGATCATCTAGGAGGTTGAGTCATGTCATACTAACCCTTATCTCATGTTTAACCTAGGAAATCCTGTGAAAGTGGGTAAATGTGGGAGGGGGCGTTACAGGGGCAGCATTAGAGCCAGGTTTCACTCTCTTTGGGTCATATATGATACCACAGGGTGGTATCAGAGCATGGTTCACTCTCTTTGGGTAAGTCTAATGTTTTCAAGGTTATGGATGCCATGCATGGGATCATGGTGTACAATTGGTATGGTCATGCATGATGTTGTGATGATGTTATGTTATTACATGGATATGGTTATGATTATACATTTACATGCTAATGTGGAATGCTCTTGCAGATGAGATAAGCCTCCCCTGAACATCACTAAGGTATGGATTATATTTTGGTATATATTTGGTTTATCTAACATGGGATACTTGTAGGAAGAATATAATCAAATATGAAAAGAAAAATAGTAGACTACAGTTCTGTGACTCTCCCTATAGATCAATTGGGAATCAAGGAGAAGATAATTTTCCTAGTATAGAGAATACATTCAGGAGCTTTAGGGCAGAGATTAGAATTTATAAAGCAAAAAATGACAGGTTAGTTGAGGCTCAGGAAAGACTTGAATGGCTCAAGAGAAGCAAGTTGAGGTTAATGCAGCAATCCTTCAGAGCTTTTTATAGTTGCAGAAACAGGGACAGATGAGAATCAGTCAAGAGTGGGAAGATAAAACTAATGGAGCCTATGGTAGTAGATCTCGGTTAGGATATAGATTGGATAGAGGGGACATAATTAAAGGTGGCAGGTCACTGAATACACCTGTCAAGAGGGCTGGTATGTATGGGCATCATTCTAGTTCCTCGTCCAGGAGGCATCATCATATAATCATCACCATTGTCATCCTTATAGGAGGAGGGAGTAATTTCCTAAAGAGTTCAAGAAAGTGAAGCCTCCTACATTTGATGGACATATGAATAAGACAGAAGATGCAAAGTCATAGTTACTTGGAATGAATAAATTCTTCATATTGCATAGCTATTTATAAAACATGAAAGCAAATTCAACCACCTTTAGTCTTAAGGGAAATAAAATATCTGGTGGGAAGATGTGAAGAATTTCAAGGGAATTCAGGAGTAATACTTGATTTTGGAAGACCTTGAGAGGATCTTCAAGTACATATAAAAGAGGTATTATGATGATAGAGCTAAGGATTTTTATGATCTACAAATGGGTTCTATAACGGATGATGAGTATGCTAGTAGATTCTTGGATTTGTTAAGGTATGTGCCATATCTCAAGGAGGAAAAGGCTAAGATTCAAAGATTCATCAATGGATTTCCAACAACATATAGAGCCTGGATTGATTTTGATGAGCCTATATCGTTAGAGGAAGCCATCCATAAATTGAATCATTTTTATGAGCAATCAAAGTGAAAATTTGATCCTAAGAATGACTTGAAGGGAAATGAGAAGGTAAAAGGAAAATGGCCACCAAAGTGGGGATGACCTCAAGATGCAGGTGAGAAAGAAAATTTTTCTCCTTACAAGAAGTTTAGTGCAATTGAGAAAGGACGTGTGTCACGGGTTGGAGAGGAGCAGACTAGAGGTGATAGTAGAGCATTATTGCAGTGTTGGATATGTGGCAAAGATCATCGTAAGTATTTTCCATTGCATCAGGGAGATAGGCCTCGGATATATAGTGCTAAGGAGGTGCAAATATTTGGAGATGTTGGTTATAGTATTCCTCATATCTATGCAGTTGTGAACAACAGGCAGGCAGATCACCAAGCATCTATCATTGACAAGAACGATAATATTTGTGATCAAGTTATTTTTATTTTTATTGATCCTGGATCTAATTATAGGTATGTTAATCTTGAACTAGTGGATAAGTGTAGCTTGAGAAAAGAAGAGCATGCAAAGCCATGGTTGGTGCAGTTGGCTACATGTAAAAAGAAGAGATATCATCATTGGGTAAGAGCTTGTGCATTTGATTTCAATGGTATGCCTACAGTAGCACATTTTAATGTAATGCCATTGGGATTGTATAGTATGCTTTTTGGTATGGATTGGTTCTATCTTCAGAGGACCAAAGTAGATTTCTATGACAAGACTATTTATTTCCTGGATGATAATGGAGAGAAGAGAATCTTGTGGGGGAAGAAGAATCCTACATCACTGAAGATGCTCACAAGTATGAAGGCTAAGCGCAGTTGCAGGAAAGGGTGCGGAATTTTTTGTTCATATTTCCAGTGACAAGGGTAAGGATTTTGAGGATGCATAAATATTCAAGAGGTATCCTGTATTGCAGCAGTTTCAAGATGTGTTTCCAGCATAGATTCCAGAGTTTCCTTCGCACAAGGAATTAGACTTTTCTATTGAGTTGCTATCAGGGGAAAACCAGACCCAAAGGCACCTTACAGGATGAGCACATCGGAGTTGGTAGAGCTAAATTTGTAGTTGAAGGAAATTTTTGATAAGGGATACATTAGTCCAAGTGTGTCGCCTTGGGGTGCACCATTGTTGTTCATGAAGAAGAAGGATGGTACTCTTAGATTGTGCATTGATTACAACTAGCTTAACAAGGTGATGATCAAGAACAGGTACCCATTGTTGAGGATTAACGACTTATTTGATTAGTTGAAGGGAGAAACAATGTTCTCAAAGATAGATCTAGGATCAGGTATCATCAGGTATGCATTAAAGAAGAGCACATCGACAAGACTTCCTTCAGGACCATGTATGGCCATTATGAGTTTGTTGTATTTCCATTTGGTTTAAGTAATGCTCCATTTAATTTTAAGTGTTTGATGAATAGTGTGTTGCGTCCTTATCTGGACAAGTTTGTTATTGTATTCATTAATGACATCTTGGTATATTCTAAGAATAATGAAGAGCATCTCGAACCTTTAGTAGCAGTGTTGAGATTTCTAAGAGAGCATCAGTTGTATGCTAAGATTATCAAGTGCAGTTTCTTTTAGCCATAAGTACGCTACTTGGGACATGTCGTTTCCAAGAATGTCATAGCATTGGACCCGGAAAAGATAAAGGATATCATGGAGTGGGTATCTCCTAGAAATGAAGAGGAAGTCAGATCATTCATGGTCTTAACAGGTTACTATAGGAGGTCCATATGGAACTTCTCATGCATTTCATATATTATTACATCATTGGAGAGGAAAGGTAAGAAGTTTGAATACAAGAGGATTGTGCCGCCAATTTTGAGCAGTTGAAGCAGTTATTGACAAATGCTCCAAGGTTAAATATTGCAAATCTAGATAAATATTTTGTGGTGTGCACAGATGCTTGCAAGAGAGGGCTTGGTGGATTCCTCATGCAAGAGGGACAAGTGATATGTTATGATTCAAGTAAATGGAAAGAGCATGAGCATAACTATGTGGCTCATGATCTTGAGTTGGCAGCTATTATTTATTCCTTGAAGATGTGGAGACAGTATCTTCTTGGTAGGAGGTTTCCGTTGATGAGCGATCACAGTGGACTAAGATATTTTTTCGATCAACCAAATTTGAATGATGGGAAAGCTAGATGGTTGGGTACCCTTAGTGAGTTTGACTTTGATATTAGATACATTAAGGGGAAGTAGAATAGGGTTGCACATTCTCTCAGTAGGAAAGTATTGTTGAACCATGTTGCAACAATGAGCTCATATGGGACAGATCTACATGATCAGATCTTACAGGTAGGAAAAAAATATGACAAGTACAGGGAGCTTATGCTTAGTTTACAAAAGGGTACAAGTGATCAGGATGTGGGTTATCATATTACAGCAAATTTCTTGGTGATATTTAGGGATAGGATCTATGTGTCAGATGAAAGTGAACTCAAGAATCTTATCTTGATGGAGTTTCATGAAAAACCATATTCAGATCATCCAAGATATCAAAAGACATTGACAGTAGTAAATAATTTCTACTACTGGTTGAATCTGAATAAGGAAGTGGCAAATTTTGTGGCAAGATTTTTGGACTGTCAGCAGGTCAAATCAAAGTGTAAGCATCCAAGTGGGTTGCTTCATCCTATTATGATTCACAATCGGAAATGGGAGGTAATTTCCATGTATTTCATTACAGGTCTTCCAAGGAAATCGAGGTAACATGATTCTATCATGGTTGTGGTAGAAAGGTTGAGAAAGGTAGCTCACTTCATTCCAGTGAACACTACTTATTCAACTAGTGAGGTAGCTCAGGTATTCATTGGGGAGATCATGAGATTTCATGGTGTTCCAAAGAATATTGTGTTAGAAAGGGATGCCAATTTCACTTCCAAGTCTTGGAAGGAGTTATTTGCATGATTGGGGATAGATTTGGACTTCAGAACAACTTATCATCCACAGACAGATGGATAGAAAAATAGGGTTAACAAGATACTAGAGTATATGCTAAGGATGTATGTTATGCATGTTGGGTGTGGAGCCTGATTATCTTGTTTACTTTGTATCACAACATTGGACCCATGTACCTTAAAAGGGGCAGCAAATCCGCTCGTAATTAATCGTTGCCATGGGGGGTCCAGGGGGGGTGGCAGTGCTTTTCGGAGCCCCCCCCTGGCGGGGATTTTTGGGGGCAGCACCCCTGAAGCTAAAAACAGATGTAATATTGCCTTGTAAAATTATAGTAATTTCTAGTCAATCTGGGCCGTTCATTAGGCAAATTATCTGACGGTAGAAGTTATCTTTATATTAGGGTTTTTTGCCCTAGAAGGAAACCCCTCTCTTTTATGAGGGCATTGTATTGCGGCTGTGCATTGTATGTGTATTCTCAGAGCGAGAAACAGAGAGGGAGACTGTGAGAAAGAACAGAGGATACTACAGCGGATCTGCTGTAGGTTTTGTCTTTTTCATTTTGTTGGATAATAGAAAGGAAGGACTGGCTGTTCAGGGTGGACGTAGCCCAAAATGGGTGAACCACGTATATCTGTGTCTCTCTAGTTTTATGTGTTTTTGTGTGCTTGTATTTTCCGCATATTTTATGTGTTGCATTGATCCATAATATATAATTTTCTAACAACTGGTATCAGAGCCGAAGGTATATTTGGCTGATAAAATCGTAGGAAAGAAGGGTTCCTGGTTCGAGTGGGAGAAATGACGGACAATGGTAAGTTTAGGGTCGAGAAATTTAACGGCCAAAATTTCCCGCTGTGGAAGATGCAGATGGAAGATTATCTGTATCAGAAAGATCTGTACCTACCATTGAGCGGAAAAACAAAGAAGCCGATGGCCATGACAGATGCAGAATGGAACATTCTTGATAGAAAGGCACTCGGAACAGTACGGTTGTGTCTTGTGGCGTCAGTTGCCTTCAATATTTCGAAGGAAACAACAACAAAGGGTTTGATGCAGACATTGGCGAAACTATATGAAAAACCCTCGGCCTCAAACAAGGTATTTCTTATGAAACGACTATTTAATATGAAGATGTCGGAAGGTGGATCTGTTGTAGACCATTTAAATGAATTTAATATAGTTACCAGTCAGTTAAGTTCTGTAGGGGTAAACTTTGATGATGAAGTTAGAGCTATGTTATTCTTGTGCTCATTTCCAGAGAGTTGGAATGGTTTAGTAATGGCCATTAGTAACTCTATCTCTGGATCTAGTACTTTAAAGTTTGATGATGTTTTTGGTGCTATCCTTAGTGAGGAAATGCGACGGAAAAGCTCCGGTGAGACATTAGGTAATGCTTTGAGTGCAGAGTCTAGGGGAAGAAGAATGGAAAGAGGAAAGAGCTCGAGATATCGCAGTAAATCAAGGAAAGGCAGATCCAAGTCCAGATCGGGGATAGTGTGTTGGAATTGCGGAAAGAAAGGACACCTAAAGAAAGACTGTAGATCTCGGAAGGGAAAAGAAGGAGACACACAGCAAGAAAACAATCATGAAGCAAATGTGACAGGTGATGTGTTACAAGATGCTTTTATTCTTTCTTTCGAAAATGTTACTGATTCTTGGGTTGTAGATTCAGGGGCTTCATTCCATGCCACACCTGATAAGAAATATTTTCATGACTATGTTCAAGGAGATTTTGGACAAGTTCGTTTGGGTGATGATAAACCCTATAAAATTGTTGGAATGGGTAAAGTTCTTGTAAAACAACAGAATGGAAACTAATGGCTACTAAAGGAGGTAAGGCATGTTCCAGATCTGAAGAAAAATCTGATTTCAACAGGGCAGTTAGGCGATGAAGGTTGTGTGACAACTTTCACAGATAAAACTTGGAAGGTCACCAAAGGAGCCCTAGTAATAGCAAAAGGCGAAAAGGTTGGTACATTATATTTATGCAATGGTATTTCTAACTCTGTTAATGCTTTAACTTCCAAAGGATTAGATGCAGCATTATGGCATCATAGGCTCGGACACATGAGTGAGAAGGGGATGAAAATTCTTCACTCAAGAAATTTGCTGCCAGGTTTGAAGAATATTGATTTGGATTTCTATGAGAATTGCATTTATGGAAAATAAAAGAGAGCCATATTTCTCAGATTTGGGAAAGAAAAGAAGAGCGAAAAATTGGAGCTTGTGCATACAGATGTATGGGGACCTGCTCAGGTATCATCTCTCGATGGCTCTCGTTATTATGTTACTTTTATTGATGATGCAACTAGAAAAACATGGATTTATTGTATTTAGAATAAATCTGATGTATTTGATACTTTCAAGAAATGGAAAGCTTTGGTTGAGATTGAGACAGGAAAGAAGTTGAAGTGTCTCAGATCAGACAATGGAAGTGAATATTGCAGCAAAGAGTTTGATAGGTACTGTTCAGAGCATGGAATTCGCAGAGAGAAGACAGTTCCAAGAACACCACAAGAAAATGGTGTGTCAGAAAGGATGAACGGAACAATCATGGAGCGTGCAAGGTGCATGAGATTGCATGCAGGATTGCCTTTACAATTTTGGGCAGATGCTGTAGATACTGTTGTTTATCTAATAAACAGAGGGCCTTCAAGTTCCTTGGATGGTGGTATTTCAGAGGAAGCATGGACAGGTAAAAAGGTAAACTACTCTTTTTTAAAGCCTTTTGGTTGTGAGGCCTTTGTCCATATTAATAAAGAAAATAGAACAAAGCTTGAGGCAAAATCAAAGAAATGTACCTTTGTTGGATATGGTGTTAATGATTTTGGTTATCGCTTATATGATTATGAAAATCACAAAATCATTAGGAGCAGAGATGTAATATTCAATGAAAAGGTCTTGTATAAGAATCAATTGTAGGAAAAGAAATAGGAAAAAGAAAGCAAGGAATACACGATTCTTGATGAGATATCTGAAAAAGTAAAGGTGCCTGAAAATAATAATAATCAACAACCACAGCAGCAGCAACCACCACAACAACAACAGGCACCTCAAACCCCTGAAAGTGGTGTTAGAAGATCTACCAGGATAAGTAGACCCCCTGAACGATACTCTCCTTCATTATATTATTTATTGTTGACTGATTCTGGTGAACCTGAATGTTATGAAGAAGCAATGCAGGTTGAAAGTAGGAAGAAGTGGGAGATAGCCATGGAAGAAGAGATGGACTCCTTAATGCATAACCAGACTTGGGACTTAGTCAAGTTGCCTGCAGGTAAAACTACATTGCAGAATAAATGGGTTTACAGGCTAAAGGAAGAAGATGGAGGAAAACATAGGTACAAAGCTAGACTTGTGGTGAAGGGGTTTGCACAAAAGAAAGGTATTGATTTTGATGAAATATTTTCTCCTGTTGTTAAGATGAATTCAATCAGAACTATCTTAAGTCTAGTAGCAGCGGAAGATTTACATCTTTAACAGTTAGATGTAAAGACAACATTTCTCCATGGAGATTTGGAGGAACATATATACATGCAGAAACCAGAAGGATATGAGGTAAAAGCGAAAGAAAAATTGGTGTGCAAGTTAAAGAAGAGCTTGTATGGCTTAAAACAGGCTCCAAGGCAGTGGTATCTAAAATTTGACAAGTTTATGTCTGAACAAGGTTATACTAGATGTCACTCTGATCATTGTGTTTATCTAAAAAGGAAAAATGATGGCGGCTATATTATATTGTTATTGTATGTAGATGACATGCTTGTTGCAGGGTCTAACATGCAGGAAATAAATGTGCTCAAAAGAAAATTGGCAAATTCATTTGCAATGAAGGATTTGGGAGCTGCAAAACAAATCCTTGGTATGAGGATAACTAGAGACGGGAAAAATCACAAATTAACATTGTCTCATAATGAGTACATAGAAAAGGTGTTGAAAATATTTAATATGCAGAATGCAAAACCAGTTAGTACACCTTTTGCTAGCCATTTCAAACTTAGTAAGGAGATGTGCCCAAAGACCCAAGAAGACATGGATTATATGTCTAAAGTTCCATATGCATCTGCAGTTAGAAGCTTAATGTATGCAATGGTCTGCACAAGGCCTGATATTGCACATGCAGTGGGAGTTGTAAGCAGGTACATGAACAATCCAGGAAAAGAACATTGGATGGCAATAAAATGGATTCTTAGATATTTGAGAGGTACCACAAATCAAGCATTATGCTTTGGTGGTTCAAACATTTCTCTACAGGGATATGTTGATGCAGATATGGCAGGTGACAAAGATAACAGGAGGAGCACTATAGGATATGTATTTACTGTAGGTGTAACAACTGTCAGTTGGGTTTCAAAAATCCAAAGTGTTGTTGCACTTTCAACAACAGAAGCCGAGTATGTTGCTGCTAAAGAGGATAGTAAAGAAATGATTTGGTTACAAAGGTTTATGGATGAATTGGGTAAGAAGCATGATATGGGCACACTATACAGTGATAGCCAAAGTTCTATTCATCTTGCAAAGAACTCAACATTTCATTCCAGAACTAAACACATACATCTCAAGTACCATTTCATATGGTCAGTATTGGAAGATGGAGATTTGAAGCTGGAAAAAATACACACTAGCCAGAATCCTGCAGATATGCTAACAAAAGTTGTAACCAGGGAGAAACTGAGAACATGCTCAGTTTCAATTGGTCTTCAAGGATGACAATGAAGATGATAAATAGCTAGGTCCAAAGAGGAGTCATTGTCTAGCAAAAGAAGCAGCGATGGAGTTGCTACAATTAGTCTCCAAGTGGGAGATTGTTGGGTGTGGAGCCTGATTAACTTGTTTAATTTGTATCACAACATTGGACCCCTGTACCTTAAAAGGGGCGGCAACACCGACCGTAATTAATCGCTGCTGTGGGGGGTCCAGGGGGGCGGAAGCACTTTTCGGAGCCCCCCCCCCCCCCCTAGCGGTGGTTTTCAGGGGCAGTGCCCCTGAAGCTAAAAATGGATGTAAAATTTCCTTATAAAAGTATAGTAATTTCTAGTCAATCTAGACCGTTCATTAGGCAAATGATCTGATGGTAGAAGTTATGTTTAGATTATGGTTTTTTTTCCCTAGAAGGCAACCCCTCTCTTTTATGAGGGAATTGTATTGTGGCTGTGCATTGTATGTGTATTCTCGGAGTGAGAAACAGAGAGGGAGACTGTGAGAAAGAACAGAGGATATTACAGCGGATTTGCTGTAGGTTTTTTATTTTTCATTTTGCTGGATAATAGAAAGGAAGGACTGGCTGTTTGGGGTGGACGTAGCCCAAACTAGGTGAACCACATATATCTATGTCTCTCTGGTTTTATGTGTTTTTGTGTTCTTGTATTTTCCGCATATTTTATGTGTTGCATTGCTCCATAATATATAATTTTCTAACAATGCATCAGCAGAGGATATGGGAGGAGTACCTTCCATTGGTTGAGTTTGTCTACAATAACGGTTATTAGGAGTCGTTGAGGATGAGTTTGTTTGAGGTACTGTATGGGCGGATTTGTAACACTCCCACCATCTGGATTGATCCAATGAATAGGGTACTTATTGAAACAGACATGTTGGTAGACATGGAATAGGAAATGCAGGTTATAAATAATAATCTAAAGGTAGCACAAGACAAACAGAAAAAGTTATGCAGACCAGGAGAGGGGATTTAAGGACTTTTAGGTTGGGGAGTAGGTGTATTTGCATCAATCCCAAGAAGAGCTCCTTGAGGATTGGATTATGTGCCAAGGTGGCACCACGGTATTGCAAGCCTTTTGAGATACTTGAGGGGATTGGACCAATGGCCTATATACTTTCACTACCTCCAATAGTGAAATTCCATGATGTTTTTCATGTTTCATTTCTTAAAAGATATGTAAAGTATGTTGATGATGTTATTAATTGGTTTGTATTGCAAGTGGAGTAAGAAGGAAAATTTCATCGACAACCTCGATGCATATTGCAACTAAAACATCTCATGCTCTGGAACAGAGCACTCAAGCAAGTTAAGGTGCAGTGGAAGCACTTTGGACCCGACGAAGTTACATGGGAGATGGTGGATAAGATGTGGGCTATGTATCCTTCATTGTTTTTCAGGGAAGGAAAATGAGTCTTAGTATTTGTACATATTTATGTATGGTTGATATTGTAAATACCACAATGATATAAGCTATAAAGCTCCAATAAGTGGTATGGTTGTCATGTTGTGTCATGATGGTTTTTTTTTTTACTGATATATTATTGTAAATACTGCAATGAGTTGGGTTATAAAGCTCTAGAGGCAGTGTGCTTTTTATTTTCAACGGTTTTTCTAGGTATAGGTTTGGTTTAACACTGAGGATAGTTTTTCCCTAAGGGGGAGAGATCTATAACAGCCTCGAGTTAAAATTACATGTAATAAAAGTTAATAAAGGTAAAATAAGACCATGGGAAAGGGAAACTTATTCCAAGCTAAATGTTGGGCAAAATATCCTAGTGGGCATCACTTCTTGTGTTTTATTGCTAAAGGAAAATGGTAAAGGAAATGGCTAAGGATTTGGAAAGGAAAAAAGGTATTTTGGCACATTATTTATGAAAATAATGGAAATTAGGAGAAAAGGACAGTGAAAGGTCACAGGTTGCATGTGAGGAGGAAAATGAAGGAAAATAAGGGAAAATGAAGAAATTAGAGGCCTCGTCAATAAAACGATCTCAGAGAATTAGTTGGTAGCCTTTAGTCAGTTTAGTGTTATATTTTGTCTCAAAAAGAGGAGAAAGTGCCAAGATGATAAAGAAAGCAAGCAAGCAAGAAAAGGAAAGAAAAATCAAATAAAGACAAGGAAAGCAAACGAAGACAAGGATAAAGCAGCTTTAGTGGGAATACTTGCAAGTAACAAATTGCATGTGTGATTTCCTAGCTGGTTTTTACATGCATGGTATGTGCATGTTGGTATATGGTTCCTTTGTTGTCATTGGCATGGATTTTTTTCGGGTTCGATAGTGGATTTTTAGCCTAGACTTTCCATTTCCAGATAGCCATGGTGTGATAGGATTGTTCTCGGTTTTGAGATTTGGATTGCCAGATGGTTTCAGAATCTGGGGTGAGGTAGTCTCAGGAAAATTCCTAAAGGCCTATAAATCCCTTGACCGGTAATGGAGGGATACACAGTAAATCCTAAGGGTGGAGACAAGAAAATTCCTCAAGGATGGTGAAGAAATTTTGAGGCATCCAAGCTCGGTTCAGTTTTGTGATATCGGCACTGGTTTATGTGTGATCACGGTATGGAGAAGGTGGAGGTGTTTTAAACTCTGGATTCCCTTGGTTGTATTTGGGTTGGTTTATCCCATGATATCCCACATTCATGCTTGGAATATGGCACAGGAGCAATTGTCCTAAGAGATATTTGGCTCAACCAATCTATGGTCAGGTGCAATGTGTAAGTCCTGAACCCAATTGGTATTTGACTATGGTTGATAAAAGCTAAGTTTCTCTTGATTTTGGTAAGGAAATGTATCGATTATTATGTGGCTTTAATGGTTATTCTCTTATTGTTATTTATCTGGTTATATGTTGGTTATACGCATGTTTTATGATATATATTATTCATGGCTCTATTCATGTTTTCACTCATAACGGAGTAAGTAATGAATGTAATACCTAATTCATGTTAAGAAAACTAATGAGAGAAGGTAGGGACCCTTCTTGTTAAACCTTAGATGAGTTTTCAGTCCCTCATGTTCATACTTGCATTCATCCCCTGTAGATGGCATATCTACCAAGTGTTTGATAGAATTTCAATCCCAGTTGGGGATGGTCAGGTCAAGTCCAGGTTCCATTTTTTGGTTTACAAGCATTTTCTTCATGTCTTTTATGACTTCTGGAAGTTTCATAGTTTTCTAGGCAGAGGCCTAGCCCTAACCCTGGAAAATAGCCTTAATTCTCGCAATCGTTGGCACAACACTGACATAAGAAGGCCACAATCGCACTGATTCAAGCCTATGGGAGTGACTGGAAACCCATAGTCACTTGGAGGCCTTGGAAAGGGAGTGATTAGGGATCTAAGTCAAGAAAAAGGTCAGTTGTCACAAGGGTGGGATACTTGGAGGAGTTTGGTTACACCTGGAGGTCCTCTGGCACCTGAGGGAAGTCAGTAAGGTCTTGTTGTGTCGACTCCATTTCTTTAAGGTCATATAGGAGTTTGAGTCATTTCATATTAACCCTCAACTCATGTTTACCCAGGGAAAGTCTATGAAAGTGGGAAAATGTGGGAGGGGGCGTTATATGTTCACTTTCATTTCCTATTTTTGTATTTCATATTTATACACTTAATATCCATGCATCATTTAATATAGGTTAGATTGGTTAAATGATTGAAATAAGTGTTTTTTAATTTCATATATACAGCTACAAGTATGATGCATCCTTAGGACAAATTTTCAAAGTCATATTCATCATTAAGCTACTTGGATTGGTTTACTAGTTCACAATTTTGGAATTTCTCGAAGTATCGTATAGCAAAATAGTAATAAATTTCTCCTAAATTTTAGCACATATTAATGAAATTATTTCGAGTTTATTCCACTTATATTGAAGCACAAAAACATCCAACTTAATAATAAAATTTACCCCATATATTTTTCACTTGATTAGCTTAGGGATTTGGGTACCTAGATCAGCTTACTAACTCATTGTTCTAAAAAATTTGGTTTTTAGAGTAGTAATTTTCTGGTAATTTTTAGCACATGTCAATGAGGGTATTTTTGAATAATTCCTCTTGTATTGGAGTCCTATGAAATCCTACTTAATAATAAAATTTACCCCATCTCATTTTCATTTGATTTGCTTGGTCATTCAGTGAGAGAACTCAGAGGACAAACTAACTAGCAATCATGTATCAACTTGTAGCTGTTTTTTTTCAAGCTCTGATTCTATCCAAATTCATGGTAGAAGTACATTTATAGCCTATGAATGCTCTGATACCACTTTTGTTGAGTTGATGCTTGGTTAGGTTTCCATTAACCTTTACATTTCGTGCTTCTTGAATGTTGATTTATGAAATTAGTTTAGATTTCCTTTCCATAATTTATTTTAAGCAAAGCGTGATTTCCTTCATGTAAGCATAATATAGGAATTTCCTTTTATGAAAAATATAATATTTCCTTTAATTTCATTTCCTTTCCAGCAAGATAGATTATATTTTCTTTGTCATCATTTCACTTTACATTTTTTCAAATGGAATAGATTTCCTTGTTGTCATTTACTTTCCAACAAAAGTAGAATATTTTTTCTTATTTCTATTTACCTTTTGCAACTTATGATTGAATACCTACCTATATATTTGCTCATTTGAAGTTTTTTCATTGCCTTATTTATGTTGCATCAAAGGGAGTCAGATTAGGAAGAGGAAGGTGTCTATTGCACATACAACGTTGGCCCCTTTTTAGTTTGTACAAACTCCATATTGATAATTAAAGTTTGTATCCTTGGGAGTTGTAACATTCTTGTTGCAATACGAGGGCTCATTAGATGCAAATTTAGAGATTGTAGGTGATCAGGGGGATGCCCCCACACCCGCGACTAGGTAAATTTCTTTTTCTTTTTCTCTTTTCAGTCAAATTTTCAATTAATTTCAAAGAAAAAATATATTTACTTTGATTATATTGTCTATTTTTACTTTCAAATGCATATATTTACTTTCATTACTTTTTTGTACATATTTTCTTTCACAGAACTTGCTTGTACTTAAGTGACAAATTTGGCAACTTCAAGTAACATCTATTGCAACTTTAAGTCACAATTATTGCAACCTCAAGACACAACTATTGTTCCTTTTCCCAGATTTGGATAAGAGTATTGCCTTTTATGTATTTTAAATAGTTTTCAAGTATAATTACCTTTTGATCCCCTAGTATTTTCAAAATGACTATGATTGATTGAACAACTTACCTTTTCCTCTCACCATAAACCTCACCATCTTGGGAATCAATTGGGGGGAGGGGGTTGTGTTATTTTCAATAATTGAATTGTAACACCCCACCCCAAATTTACCCGTATTTATAAGCTCACCAGGGTAAACACAAGATGAGATTTATTATGCATGACCCAACATCCAAGTTCCAATTATGGAAGTGGGGTGTACTATCCCGAAAACTTAATGCAACTTTCCTGGGATATATGATCACCCAAGCATTAAACAAATTTCACTGGTAACCATTCCCTAAGCTAGAATCACATTTTTCACCCATTCTGCCTCCCAGCCACACTCATGAATGTCAGTGCAAGTGGCCAGAAGGCTCTGACTACACTCATGAAGGTAAATGCATGTGGCCAGAAGGCTCGAAATTCACTCATAATCTTCCCTCCATGCAGCTACAGTTGAAATTCTCTAGTTAAGACGGTGTGGTCAGAAGCCTATTCCATATTTTTGGGCTAGTTTTCAGGCCAACTACCCATATCTTCCCATAACCTTCTAAAACTTTTTTAACAAGATCTGAGTGTTTGTATGCTTAATTTCAAGCTCTACTCCTGCTCCAAAATTGGAAAACACATGATGAGGATTTATGCAAACACTTGGTAAACATAACACCTATAGGTCATGAATGCATATATATTCATTGTATCATTAGTTTCATCCAAGGATCACCAATAAGGCTTGTTTCCATCTCATAGTAATTGTAACAAACACTTTTTAGCCCATGAATTCATATATGTAACAAAGAGCCCATCAAACCATGGAATAGATCCATGATAAGAAAACATCATATAATGAGAAATATACCATGCATGTAACCAACATTTAATCAGAATTGAACCATGATAAACCAATCATGAAATCATACATAAAATCATAAACGCTGCTCATTATTCTCATTAAATAATAACACATGTTACCATATGAATTAAACCAACGAAGTCAAGGAATTCCACATACCACCCGACCATATATTGGGTTGAACCAAGTCTTTCTTTCATCCAGTCACCCATGTACCATATTCCAAGCATGAATGTGGGATCACATGGGATAAACCAAAATAGAACCAAACAGGGCTTCTAGAGGCTAAACCACCTAAATCCTCAACCACGTTGTTTCACCTAAATCGTTTCATAAAACACCAAACCAAACAAGCTTAGATGCCTCATACTTTCTTCACCATACCCAGAGGAATTTTCTTGTCTCCACTTACATGTCAAGAGTTTCAGGAGAAAGCCCATCTCCACCCTTGACCCTTTGGAATTTTCCTAAGACCACCTCAACCAGGATCCAAAATCTAATGGCCATCCAAAGTTTAACTAAAAAGAGAACCCACTACATCATGGCTATCCAGAAAATGGAAAGGCAAGGATGAAACCACTATCAATCCAGGAAAATTCCATGCCAATGACAACAAACATAAACAATAAATTGATGCATGAACCATGCATCCAAATCCAAACATGATAAATCATACATGAACATTGTTACTCGCAAATCCACAATTATTTTTTGACCTTGCTCGCTATTGTCCAACTTCCTCCTTCACTCCCTTGCTTTCATTTTCTTTTCCTTTACTTGCTTGCTTGTGTGCAAGTGCTCTCTCTCTCCTCTTAGAGTTCTATTTATGAAACTGATCAAAAGATGAGCCAAAAACTATCAATTATTTCTTAGATATTTTTTATCATTGATATATAGTGTCTCTTCCTTTCCTTTTCCTCTTTTATTTTATTTTCCTTTGTTTTCTCTTTGATTTCCCTTGCATGCATAGTCTTGTCTACTCATCTTCCTTTTATCTTATTTTCCTTTATTCCTTATGTTAAATTGCCATTTATTTCTTTTTTTCCCTTTTACAATGCCAATGCAAATTTCCATAGCCATTAATTAACCATAAGTGACCCCCAATGTGATGCCCCCCACTCCCATTCAACTTGGAATATGTGTCACGCCACCTTGGTTGATTTTTTTCCTTTTTACATGGAGATATAACTCAGGGATGTTACAGACCACTCCCCCTTGGGGGAGAATTGTCCTCGGTGTTCTATGACACTTATGACCAGCAAAACATGTTGCTTATGGTGATTTATAAACATAGCTTGATGTAGTATTTACAATGAAAACTATTGAAAACATGGCAAACATACTGCTTATTGGAGCTTTATAACATACCTCGATGTGATATTTACAATGAAAAACACATATATACATATGAAAAATTTCTTCAACCAGAAAATAAGCATATTGTTTATGGAGCTTTATAATCATAGCTCAATACATTATTTACAATAATATACACATATGCACATTTTCTTCAACCAACAAATAAAAGGATACAATTCCCGCATCAATAATCAAGGGAATCTAGAGGTTCATACCTCCACCCTCAAAAGTACTACCAGGGATTCACCTCCTTCCAAGGAATTCCAAAATCCACTGCTAAGATAAAATTATGCCTCCAATGTCCAGCACTACAATCATTGCGCTATTGTTCTCTCAGTGAACAATTACCGACTCATTGTTTCTGGGCACACTCCCAATGTGATTTTGATTTCAATCAAAAATGTTATTAACAACAACAACAAAAAATATTGTGTGGCCTTAAATTCTCTACTTCTTAGTCCCTCACACAATTTGGTCACCCCCTTCATTGCAGTCACTCACCTTCCGAGTTCCCCAACATCCCCTTCTCTGCTTCCCAGTCCTTCGGGCGATCCATCCTTTGGCAAGGTTTCCTCACATTGGAAGGTCCAAAAACCAAGGCGCACCCCTACCTCAAAACCATCATACCAATCATAACATGCTTATGGAAATCAATGAATATTATTGGGTAGTAGTGTCCTACAATAGCCCTGCTCTTGAATGCTTTACCAACATACTGTTGCATGTTCCAATTTATTTTTGTTGTTGCTGCTAATTCTCTTGTAATCAGTTCTAACCACCCAAATCAGGAATTTCCCATTCTTTTCTGTACCAAGCACATAAATTAAATTATTCTCAAAAGGAATTGTAATAAATTCAAATCATACCATCATGTATTCTTGTCACAAATTTACAATCATGTTTAATTCTTGTCACAAAAAGTCTAATTAGCTCCTTGATCATATCATTATGTATAAGAATATCATCTGGTTAGCTCAAAACTCAACCATCATAAATCATAATCTTATACTATGTTCATAATTAAATTAAAAACTGAAATGAAATATTGATACTTATCTTTTAAATTGTCCTTTCCTTTTCCTTTGTTCTTTTTCCTTTCCGTACACAATTGATCGGTTACTAAACCTGAAAATCACCCAATTCCTTCTATTATCTTTGTACACTACCTATATTAAATCAAGATTGGTCTCTTCCCAAGTTGTGTAGGGCTCCAGGGACTACTATCTCAACTCCCAACCTCCAAGGAGCCCAAGCTGTTACAGGACTCCAAATATTACTATCTCAACAATTATGATCAAGAGGATATATCATGATGTAATGTATTGTAAGATTGATACAAGTCACCACTCTGCTTCATCTCCAGCCCATCATAGTGTAAGTCATATCAATCAAAATATTGTTATTATTATTATGACTCCTTTCTTTAGGGGGAAATTTTTATAGGTCAAATTGGGCATCATTCGCAATGACCTGGTTAACTGGACATCATCTCCAGGATCAATGTATAAGGTCTATCATCCCATAACATTTTAGTTTCTACATGCCCTAAGACAAAGAACAAGACAAATCAATCAAAGGCTTTCATCTGCAAAGGTTTCCAAATTTTGAAGTTTATAATATATCGTATGAGAGCTCACCAAAGTTGCCTCTAAAGGGACTAAGTGTGTTGCATATGTAGGTATCCCTATGTAAGGCTCCTCTACAAAGCACTTCCTGACATTCATGGGTGTGTTGGTCACATTGGGAGAAAAATTCTCATTGTTCTGGAATCTCCACTTTGCCAGTGCCTTCTAGAAGAGTTCACATGTGTCAAACTTCGAATCCATGTGTCCATTTGACATCTACAAGATTGGGAACATGTCTTGCCTATTATTGGAAATTCATTGATTGTGAAACTACCTCAGCTCCTCTATAAATTGAGCACGGATCTTAGTGTTTGAGAAGGAAGAATTTGTGTAGAGAAATGATAGTGGCATTTCCACTGAGGAGATTGATTTGAGTGACAGATTGTTGGAGATATTCTCATTGTGATGAGGTTGGGATGCTACTGGAGATGGTGACACTAAATCAATCATTGGGTTGTAACCTCCCCTTCTATCAGCAATAAATATTACTGCTTATTTTTCCCTATATGCATCTGTATAAGCTTTGATTTTCAATAACATGATTTCTTAGTTGATGTATATGGCTTATGCTTTATTGATTTAGCTAAATAACTTGAATAGACATATGTATTATTACTATCTCTTGTTGTTTAGTGTTCATTCTTGTAGGAAATATTTTGCACAACCGGCTGGAATTTGAAGCTACAGCAAAAGAGACACAAGGAGATTTTGGAAGTGCTTGGATCCCAAGAAGGTTCCTTATTTCATTTTGTGTGTATGTTTACAGTTAGGAAAGATAGTTGTAAAGTATTTGACCTATTCTTCTAGATTAGCACCTATTTAGGGAAGAATGATTTATCTGTAATTCATAATTCTGCATAACAGTACTCGTTGTTATCTTTCAGTTATATAATAAAATGGCTCAGCGTTTCTCCATATTTTCATTATTTTTATGATATTTCTCTATTTTTTGTAGTTTCATGTTTATGTTGCTTTGTATTACTATTATTTCTATTCGGAATATTACAGTGGTATAAGAGCTCATAGACTTGGCTCAGCCTATGGAGCAGATTAGTCTATGACACCAACATGAAAACCATATATCACTTACCGGGGAAGTAAGTACAAGGAACAAGAACGGAGGCTTGAGACCACTTTTGGATAAGGGTACTGTGTTCCAATAGTAGAGGCAGAGGAGGAAGAACCAATGGCAAAGGAGAAATATGAAGGGAGGGATTTTGGGCAACTCCTCCTAAAGTCTATGTAGGAGCTATCAAGGAGGATTGAAGAGATGGGGCAGAAGTTTACCACAGACTAGAGACAGTGTGAAACCCCAAGGGGTTTTCACATCAGAGAAGGGTCTGACACTTCCCACCATTTGCAAGAGCAGCTCACAGCGCAGCAGGTTGTGTCACTTACTCCCCCATGTTCCATGATGCCCACATTTTTTACGGTGGGCACCGGAATGTGAGCACCTTAGGAACCGGAGCTGGTTCACATGGGGGATTATTTTTACGAGTATCAATCCTATGGGCGATATTTTGGTGAAGCTCTCACTTTCCATGATTTTTTTCAGCTCAAGAAGGATAGCCGACCCCGTAAATGGAACAAATGGGGTAAATACACATAGGATGGGGTCGTACAACGTACAGTGGGTGGGTTTTTCTTGCCAACATTTGACGGGCCCTCAAAATTTTCGGCAAAGGCTTGGGTGGAGAAGCTAGATATATATTTCCAGCTCAATTAGATGGCAGAGGGAGAGGCCATCAAGGTGGCAGCACTGCACCTTGAGGGAGAGGCCCACGATTGGTGGTTCCATGGGATGGCCACATTGGGTCACTCAGCAGTGACAGCGTATGCAGATTTTACATGGAGACTGGTAGAGCGGTTTGACTGGAGGGATCCGAAAGAACACTCTGTTGAGTTGACCAAGCTCAAGTAGATCGGGAACCTGGAAACCTACATTTTCGAGTTCTTGAGGCTTTCAATGATGGTGCCCAAATTTTCCTCAGCTAGGAGGATATACATTTTTATTGATGGGTTGGAAAAACCTCTACATGGATTAGTCAGATCCATGAGGCCTGCTGCAGTCCAGGATGCAGTTGGGAGGACCAGGGATTTGAAAGATGCTCTACCCAGAACGAGAGCTCCTTGCCCCTAGACTTCGACATTCCAACCAAAAGGGAAGGACACGAGGGTTTCACCTCCGAAGGGGAACCAAGGCCGAGGGCCTTTGGACTATGATACCCAGAGATATTTGAGACAGAGGAAGCTATGCTTCACATGCCAAGATACGGAGGGAGCTATGCTTCACATGCCAAGATCCATGGGCATTGGGACATCGATGTGTTGTGTGAAAGGCACACTACATAGAGGTCTTCTCCAACAGTGACAAGGAAGAAGATGCATATGAGGAGATAGAGGCAGGAGGCAGCACTGTGGTGCAAAGATGGGATCACCCACCACCTCCACCACCAGGAGCAGGAGGGGCAACTGGGGGAGTCCTTACATCCTTGCGAGGGGTTCCCAAGTATTTTACACTGTGTGTATGGGGCATAGTGCAGGGGTAGCATGTTTCAGTTTTAGTTGACAGTGGGGCCACCCACAACTTTATTGATGTACATTTGGTACAGCAGAGTGGCATACCGACAGAGAGATTTGATGGGTTTTCAGTACTGGTACCAGGTGCCAGAACTATGCAGTGTGCTAGATATGTGTTGGCATTGTTAGTGACCATGGGGACTTACACTATGATAGATCAATTCTTTGTGGTGGACATTCCAGACACCAACGTGGTGTTGGGAGTATAGTGGTTTATCATGCTAGGAAAGGTCACCAGAGACTGGGAGACTGTGGAGATGGAGTGGATGGATAAGAAGAGTGGAAAACATGATGGTCTGAGGTAGGCACACTTATATTTTGCAGACATTATCAGCACACTGGATGGAGGCATACTTCTGAAAGGGAGATATAGAGTGGGCAGTGGAGCTGCATATTTAAGAGGCAGGAGCTCCAATGTAATATTCCTAAATTATCTTTAGCTAATGGGAATATTAATTTTTCTCTTAAAACTTAGATTGATAAATAAATGGGCAAGGAGGCTCATAATTTTCTCAAGTATGAATAAAAATCACTCCTAGTGTGAAATGGATCATGTAATAACCAGTTCAAGCATCCACATGTGTGAACAAGGTCTAAACTATGTGGGCAAGGTCAATTTTTACCAAGTCAACATGATTTATTCTCAAAGAAGTGGATCCTACATAAAGCCAGCTCAATGTGAATAGAGATCAATCCAGCTAGATAAAATGAAGGCACCTTGAGTGTGAAAAGGGACAGGGCATGAAGAATCATTCAAGGTTGACCAAGTCAAAAAATCTGTCTAGATACATTTCACCATCTTGTTGGACAGTGCAGTTTCTGTGGAGGAGCCTTTGCATGGAATCAACCTCATAGTGGGTGGGACCCTTGGTGAGGAAGCTCATCAATTATATAATGAAGGAGATGGCAAGCATATGGACATATTGGAGATTATTTTTTCATGAGGTCTACTTAGACTTCCTGCATACTTAGCTGTTTAGCTAAGTTGTTGCACTGCTTAGTGCAAGGGTTTGCCCGGGCGGGGATTCCCAACTCTTTCTTGGAGATCTTGCTTGATAAATATAAGAGGAGGTTTCTGATATGAATTTTCCACTACCTGGTGTTGGTCCAAGAACCTACCTTCATCAAAAATTCAGTCCCTTTAGAAAATTGTGTTATTTCTTAAGGTGTGCAGTGGAAGGGGTTAAAACCCCATTTTGAGGAGCTAGTTTCCCAAGAGGAGGATCAGCCTTTCTTTGGGAAAGCTATAGGGAGCATCTATAGCCATTTATTTGCATGTTCATCCATCTATTGTAGAGCTTCATCCATACAGTGTTATTCAGCCACATATTTGTAGAAGCTTTCTCTTGTACATCTTTTCTATCAAGCAACCCTTGTCGAGTCTTCTTGGATCTGTGTAAAATAGATTAGATCTTTGTTTTTGTACCTCATTGAGAATTATAATAAGATTATCAGATATATTTATCTATTTTCTGATTTATCCTCTCTTTCGACTACGCATTCACTTGTGCAGTTGCTCCAGCATTTTTCAGTCTTGGGGTTTTATCCATTTTTAGTTGTTGTGAGCATGGGAGGCCTGTTTAACTAGGATAATTGCATTTTTTTATGAAAATATTTTGCATGCATGTCATATATTTCCTATTCTAAGGTACACAACTATTATTTTCCACTTTCTTAGCTCAATACTCAGAAAATAGCATTTTTGGGGCTAAAACTACTACTTTTCCCTACTTGATGACATTGTGCAAAGACATAGTTTGTTGTTGTGATTGTTCTATTGAAGCTATGTGTTTAAATACATTATATGAGATGATAAATTTCTCCAACTTTTAATACCTTAGGTTATTCTTATCGTTGTATAAAATTCTAGTTTTGGGATATTACAATGGTATTAGAGCAACAATGCTAGCTCAGCCTGTGAGCTCAAGAATTATGAAGTCTTCTCATGGGGAGAAGGATATTTGCAGAAGAAATCAGAACAAACCCTTTTTTTCTAGAGAAAGGAGGTTCTCAAAACTTCTTTTTTCAAATCTACAGAGTGGAAGCAAGGGCATCAGAAGAAATGACGAGGGAGAAATCTGAAAATCCCTCAATTAAAATATATACAAGAGGAAGATTCTAAGTCCTCATATTTTGGATATGAGAACTCAGCCATATCATCAGATCCACCACGTGCTATCAGTAATTTCTTCATGAAGAGGAATAAAGGACATGTGCCAAAGAGAGATACTCTTGGTGATTATTTGTAGGAATATGAAGATCAATTCGAGGAGTTCAAAGATCACTTGAACTTCCAAGGGTGTTTCCAAATGAAGGAGGAAAAGAGCACAAGGAGCAAGGAGCAGGGTGAGGGTAGATTCCTTCTATCCACTTTTGATGGATCGCCTCTATGTCCAGCTAGGGCTTGGGTGAAGGAGCTATACACCTTTGTGCAGCAACATCAAGTTTCAGAATTTGAAGCCATCAAAGTAGCAGCACTGCATTTTGAGGGTAAGGCCTATTCTTGGTGGTTGTTTGAATCATTTTCCTTAAAGAATGCAAATACATATACTTATGCAAATTTCATTAAAATATTAGTAGAGAGGTTTGATGATATTTCATGTGAAGCATATTTTATTGTAACTATCAAACCCCATCAAACCAAACTTTTGCATGAGTTGGGAGGGTCTATCTATCCAAATCCATTTCTAAAAACAAATGAAGGAGAGGTGAGCTTGTTTGATACTTTTCCAAGGGCAAGATATCCTTTAGATGAAGGGATTTCTTCTCAAAAGGGAGACATGAAGATTCCTTCTTCAAAAGAAGACCAAGATCTAAGGTCTCTTGTTGAAGGAAAGGCAACTTCAACTAGTGGAGAAGAGAAAGGAGAGGCAGGAGAAGATAACGTAGTCATGACAAGGGCACCTCAAGCACCTCATTAAGAAGAGGAGGGAGCACTTGCTCCAAGGGAAATAACTCTTGCACTCTTTCAAGGAGTTCCAAAAGATCTCATACATAGAGCTCTTGGCATAACACATGAGCAGCATGTAGCTTCATTGCAAAATGATGGGATCTTGAAGATAGGAGGAGGAAAGGAGGAGGAATGGCATCATAATATGAAGAGCATGAACCCTTCTCTATTTCAGATTTTGAAAGAACAAAGAAGGCAAGAGGACCCATGCAAAAAAGGTAGGGGAAAATCTGTCCACCTACATTCACATCCTACTCTATGCCTTGATGCCTCTTTGCAAGGAGACATTTCAGCAGGAAGACCTCCTGATTGGAGGTAAACTAAAGTGTTCTCTCAACTATATGCAGCAGAAACACATTTTTTTAAAGAGGGAACCTTGGAAGGAGCCACTACAGCGCTGAAAACCATTGATGGAAGGCTAGGAAAATTTCTGAAACTAACCTTGCTTTCTTCCATTCATTTATTTGCGTTGGAGGGAATAGATTCAGAAATTTGTGCTGATATGAGCATAGTATCAAAAGGCTAATCCATAGATTTGGGGCAGAAAAGGATACTCCAATATATAATTAATATTTTTGAACATAACAAAAATATGATTTCATTTTTATATGCAAGAGCAAAAAGGTGGAAGTTTTTTAGAAAGAGAACCTTTCAAAGGAAGGGTGGCTCTCCTAAACTTCAATCTTGTCTTGAGCAAGATCAGCTTCAAGAGGGGTAGCAAAAGAAAGTTGGGAATACTCCAACATGTGACTTTGACATCAAGCATGTCAAGGATGAGAGCCATCATATGACAAATGTATCATCTCATACTTCTACAGCACTGTCAATGTTGGGAAGTCTAGACCCTTATTGGGAGTCCTGACTCTTGATGGAATATTCTAAGGACCTATTCACATGTAAGGTTATTGATGGGCAAGCAATGGATGAAAAGTATAAGGTAGTTAATGGAATCATTTATGTTCATGATCAGATCTACTTAACCAAAGATTCCAAACTTAAGAATAAACTACTTGATACAACTTATGAGGTCTTGCTTTCAAATCCCACTAGCTTCATTAAAACATATCATACTATCCTAGATGGATTCATGTGGGAAAATTTCAAGGAGGATATCCACTCTCATATGAGTAAGTGCATGAATCATTTGTTGGTTGAGGAGGAACATAGCTCTTGGGAAGAGTTATCATCATCACCTCCTTATCCATTGAGTGTGAGAGGGAGCTCATCCATGAGCTACCTTGCTAATTTTAAACAAGTGTATGACAAACATTGTATTGTTGAATCTCATGATGTATACTTGTATCTTCTTAACACTCATGTGCAGGTCTTGGCTCCAAGAGGGGGCACCTTTTCTGATGGGCTTCATGAGCCACTTTGTGCCATGAACAATGGTGATGTCAGCCATTCATTGGGATATCTTGGAAAGGGGATGTATTCTTCATGGTGTGATTCCTTAACACCAACCATCATACACCTTATCCAAGCATGCAAGAAGGATGGGGCAGCAAATAAGTGTTGGGGAGAATGCTTGTAATATCATATTCTAAGGCAGTTAGGAGGAAAATTGTGTTAGTTGCACATGAGGGACCATTTTCCTTCTCCCTTATTTTATATGGCAGCTAGCATGGTCTTACTTATGATCCCACATGCTAAAGATGTTCTTAATTTTGTTGGGAACATGGTTAGAGGAGAGACACATTTTTTGGGTGTGTCTTTGGGGAGAGAGAGTCCCTACCTTTTCTGCACTACATGTTCTAAGGGGAGCATGAGATACTATATGGCCACCATTGCATACTACTTGTTTCTTTATGATGTGGACCATATGTTTGGTTGGAGCACTTGGGGCATGCCTCTCATGAGCAATTGGGAGGAGCTTTTCTATGAATTACCAAGCTGAAAGGTGATTCATTTTATTTGGATGATAGCATGGAGGAGGGAGGCCTCCATTGATAATGAAATTCCCCATGATTTTCATCACTTCTATCTTGAGAAGGCCATGGATCAGCAAGAAGGTTTCCATAACAACCTTCCATTATTTCATGATGAGAGCCATTGGGTTTATTCACCAAAGGCAAACTTTTACACTTGGGAGGAACCATTGGGAGGTGGAATTTTTGCAGAAATTCTGAAACAATGAAGGAGACTATCGGATGGAAGGGCCACAAGAGGAAGAGGGAAGATTTTGCAGTTGCTTGAGGACAAGCAACATTTGGGAGGGGGACACTGTAATATTCCTAAATTAGCTCTTGAAACTTAGATTGATGAATAAATGGGAAAGGAGGCTCATAATTTGCTCAAGTATGAATAAAAATCCCTCATAGTGTGAAAAGGGATCATGTAATAAGTAGTTCAAGCATCCACATGTGTGAACAAGGTCTAAACTATGTGGGAAAGGTCAAGTTTGACCAAGTCAACATGATTTATTCTCAAAGAAGTGGATCCTACATAAAGCCAACTCAATGTGAATAGAGATCAAGCCAGCTAGATAAAATGAAGGCACCTTGAGTGTGAAAAGGGACAGGGCATGAAGAATCATTCAAGGTTGACCAAGTCAAAAAAATCGTCTACATACATTGCACCATCTTGTTGGATAGCTCAATTTTTGTGGAGGAGCCTTTGCATGGAAGCAACCTCATAGTGGGTGGGACCCTTGGCGAGGAAGCTCATAAATTATATAATGAAGGAGATGGAAATCATATGGACATATTGGAGATTATATTTTCATGAGGTTTACTTATACTTCCTACATACTTAATTGTTTAGCTAAGTTGTTGCACTGCTTAGTGCAAGGGTTTTCCCGGGCAGGGATTCCCTACTCTTTCTTGGATATATTGCTTGATAAATCTAAGAGGATGTTTCTGATCTGAATTTTCCACTACCTAGTGTTGGGCCAAGCACCTACCTTCAGAAAAAATTCAGTCCCTTCAGAAAACTACATTATTTCTTAAGGTGTGCAGTGGAAGGGGTTAAAACCCCATTTTGAGGATCTAGTTTCCCAAGAGAAGGATCAGCCTTTATTTGGGAAAGCTAGAGGGATCATCTATAGAAATTTCTTTGAATTTTCAGCCATATATTGCATATCTTCATCCATACAGTGTTATTCAGCCACATATTTTCAGCAACTTTCTCTTGTACATCTTTTCTGTCAAGAAACTCTTGTCGGGTCTTCTTGGATCTGTGTAAAATAGATTAGATCTCTGTTTTTGTACCTCATTGAGAATTATAATAATATTATCAGATGTATTTATCTATTTTCTTATTTAACCTCTCTTTATACTGCGCAATCACTTGTGCAGTTGCTCCAGCATTTTGCAGTCTTGGGGTTTTGTTCATTTTTAGCTGTTGTGAGCATGGGAGGCATGTTTAACTAGGATAATTGCATTTGTTTCTGAAAAAAAAAAAAATTCATGTCCTATATTTCCTATTCTAAAGAAAAAAACCATTATTTTCCACTGTTTTAACTCAATACTCAGAAAATAGCATTTTTGGGGCTAAAACTACTACTTTTCCCCGCTTGATGACATTGTAAAAAGGCATAGTTTGTTTCTATGATTGTTGTATTGAAGCTATGTGTTTAAATACATTATATGAGACGATCACTTGCTACTCTCCAACATTTGAATACCTTCTAAGGGTATTCTTATTGTTGTAGAAAATTCCAGTTTTGGGATATTACATACAAGAGAGGCATTTCACCCAGGTGTACAGTCGATTTTGGACATATTGCCACATTTTTTAAGGATATGCCTCTAGGAAAGCCACTGTATCAAGGGTTTGATCACACCATTGAGCTTGAGCAGGGAATTTAGGCCGTGATTACTACACCCTATAAGCACCCCAAAGCCTACAGGGATGAGAATGAGAGAGATATTCATGAGCTCTTAGCATTGGGACATATCTGACCCAGCACTAGCCCATTTTCTTCTTCCATTGTACCAGTGAAGAAGAAGGATGGCATACTGAGGATGTCCATCTATTATCAGGCTCTCAACAATAAAAACATGAAGAACTGATACCACGTCCCACGGATTGATGAGTTTATAGAGGAGATGAGGAGTCAAAGTTCTTCTCGAAGATTGATCTGAGTTCGAGCTACCATCAGATCCAAGTGATGAACGAAGATGTCCCCAAAACGACCTTCAGATTTCACTATGACCATTTTTATTTTTTGGCGATGCCCTTCGGGCTAACCAATGCACCAGCTACCTTCCAGTCATGCATGAACCATGTCTTTTGTGGTCAGTTTAGGAAGTTTGTGTTGGTATTCTTCGACGATATCTTGATATACAGCTAGACTTGGGAGGAGCACCTACAACACATCGAGGTTGTATTGTGCATTCTAGAGTAGCAACATTTCTATGCTAAGCTCTCCAAATTCAAATTTGGGCTAACAAAGATGCTCTATCTGGGGCATATCATTGGTGTGGATGGAGTGAGAGTCCATGAGGAGAAGATCTGGTCCATTCAAGATTAGCTGGAACCAGGGAACATGATTGAATTCTGGGGGTTTATAGGCATCTGCACCTACTACCAAAATTTCATCAAGGGGTTTTTCCAACTTGCTACACCCCTCACAGATCTTACCAAAAAGTGGGCATTCATTTGGATAGACACAGTGCAGAGGGACTTTGACAGGCTCAAGGAGGTGATGAGCATATTTCCAGTCTTGCTTTTTCTGGATTTCACGCAGCCCTTTGTCTTGGAGTGTGATGCCTCAGGAGAGGGGGTAGGCGTAGTCTTGATGCATGGGGTCCATCCCATAGCTTTCGAGAGCAGGAAGCTATTTCCACATGAGAGGTTGTATCCCATATAAAATAAGGAAATGTTGGCTATCATACATGCACTAGCCAAGTTCCGGAAATACTTGGTGAGGAATAGGTTCAGGGTGAGGACTAACCACAACAGCCTCTGGTTCTTTATACATCAGAAGCAGTTGCAAGAGAGGAAGCAGAAGTGCATCAGTAAGATCCAGGAGTATGACTTTGACATTGAGTATGTCAAAGGGAAGAACAATGTGGTGGTCGATGCTCTGTCCCGTAGACCGGCAACGTTGTCTTTGATGAGCATAGACATGGATTGGAGGGCTCAGTTACTAGTAGAGTACTCCAAAGATCGTTTTGCCTGAGAGGTACTGGATGGTCAAATCACAAATGACAAATATAGGGTGATGGATGAGGTGATATACTTCAGGGACAGGATCTTCTTGATTGGGGCTTCTCAGCTCAAGGAGAATATACTGTGTGCCTCCCATGACTCACCACTATCAGGCCACCAGAGGTTCACCAAAACCTTAGGGCCATCAGGGAGAGGTTCTCTTGGAGAGAACTCAAGGAGGATGTACTCTGGCATGTCAGGGAGTGTGAAGTGTGTCAGAGGAACAAAGAAGAGATGAGTCATCCAGCAGGACTACTACAACTACTTCCCATTCCGGAGGGGAAATGGGAAAGCATCTCGATGGACTTCATCATTGGGTTTCCCATGGTATAGGACAAGGATTGCATATTTATGGTCATTGATCGGCTGAAAAATTATGCACACTTATTTAGAGACATTTTTCAAGTACACATACACAAGTACACATCAGCACAAGTAGTGGAGTTGTTTTTTAGAGACATTTTCAAGTTGCAGAGTCTTCCGAAGACCATTGTGAGTGACCGGGATAGTCATTTCATGGTCGGATTTCGATAGGAACTTTTTTTTTTGGTGGGTACAGAGTTGACTCTGAGCACCAGTTATCACCCTCAGATGAACAGGCAGACAGAGATAGTGAACAAGTGGCTGGAAAGCTACTTGTGAAACTATGTCACGGGGCAGCAGAAGGTGTGGCTATGCTAGTTACATTTGTGAGAGTACAGCTACAACACCACTTTTAACATGTCCATTGGTATGTATCCGTTCTATGCTTTGTATGGATACCATGCTTTGACTTTTGCTGATGTGATTTTTGGTACTAGCTATTACATAGTATTTTTTCACCGTCCCTGTAATCCCCATCCCAAACATTGGAGGACCATTTTAGTGACTTATGTGTATTGCCATACCTTGATATAAGTGTCATTGCATCCCTTGGCATGTCAATAACATTTCCTGTGTTGATCATTCCTCAAGAAGACTCTCAAAAACATGTGATTTTGGGTCCGCGATGGTAGGCAGTTATGGCCTCACGTCCATAGAGAAATTAACAGTGGACCCTACACCCATTGGAGCTCTATCTCAGTGGGGCACCCACGCTAAGATTTTTTTGGAAATTTTTTAAATAAAAATGAATTTTCCATGCCTAACAACTTCGTGAGCAGAGTCATCATGGTTTCTTCGACTGAATAACGTCAAACTCCTCCCTTTGGCATCTTGATTCCTATAATTGTGAAATTCCCCAAAGGGATAAGACCTCTCTTCCACCTTATGAGGGATCCAAAACCACCTCCTCCTCTCCTATAAATACTTCCTTCTCACATGATTTTAGCTATATGAACATTCCTTACTATAGCTGGTGTGTAGAATAAGGTAGAGAAGAATCCCTTGTTGAGAGAGTTTAGGCCCATTACCTCACCAAGTCTGATCCCTGACGAATGCTTGAGATGCGTCCAACTGAACCCGTCGAAGGAGGTTGCAATGTCAAGGCATTAAGGTTGTAAACTTATTTTCTCTATTATTAATACATGATTGGTTTTTTTGTTCCAATTTTGCGTTTGATTATATGAAAAATGTTTGATTCTCCTTGACCAATCGAATAGTTATAAATGAAAGTATGTTTTTGTATGCTATCATCGTTCACTTGATCTTTGTGTAGGTACATTGACATTATCACCGAAGGACTACGATGTGTGAAGACAAAGATCAAAGGATCTCTGATACAAGCTATGATAAGAGTGTTGGACCAAGATAGCTCATCTATCCCATCTCGCTTTTCATTTATAAGCTAGGAGTATGAAACTCCAGCATGTTCCCTTGTTGCTAGACCCACCCTAGGGCTAGAGGGATCACCTCTATCCGTAGAGGGGATTTACCTGCTCAACAAGTTGGTTACAATACTTGCGATGAGTTTGTTTATCGTCTCTTATTGTTTGTCTAGTTTTTTCCTTGTCTGTCCGACTTTGGTCGTATTACCACTTTTCTGCTTTGTTTTTCTTGTCTGACAGTTTTCAGCCATCATACTCAGTCTCAGAGTGTTAAGTCTAGATTTTTCTCAGTGTCTTTCTATCCTCTCCTTATTTTTCTATCTCGACGCTGCTATTTTTTGAAAATTCGCACCAATTGGCGCTTATTTCCTATTTTATAGGTGCACTTTCCCTTGTTCAGTGTGGATTACAGCTGAACAGTCGCATTGAATCTTGTAGGTTTGGATTTAGGCTTCTTCCCTTATTTTTTCCAGCATGTCTTGCCTCTGGATTGGTTTTTCCCTCTATAATTAGTCCATTTGAATTGTTTTGACTTCCCTGTCTCATTCTTCTCAGTTGTTTTCCCCTCATCTGATCAGTATGGTTCGTCATCCTAGGTTTTCTAGGCTTCTTTTGCCGTTTGTTCGGCCACCTCCTTACTAAGCCTTCTGAGTTGACTCTGAGTCAGTTTGGTCTTTTATCTTTTCAACTTGTTGACTGATTGTTTGATGTTTCTGTTTGATTCTACATGTCATTGGGTCATTGAACTATCATCTTGGTGTATGTTTGACCTTCCCTCTGTCACCTTGAGCATAGATTACATTTCTCACTGAATTGATTTGAAAGTCTTCTTTTGCTTGAAGGAATGTGCCTTTGTTTTGAGTGTGCCTTTGATCATTTCGTTCGAGTGGCTCGAAACTAGTATTTATTTTTTCTTTTAGTGTAACAGTGCATTTTGCTTCTCATTCATCTAAAAGAACAAAAATTGCATTCTTTCTCTTAAGTTTGAAAATGAAAAACGTTCTTTTGCATTAGTAGCTTCATTTGGCGAATTTTGAGGTATAAAATGGGCCTCCTAAGGAAAATGTACAATCAAAATTCACTTTATGAGAACCAATCATATTTTAGGGGATGACATCATCCCTAATGGTTGAGGTGGCACTGATTGAGTTAAAGGTACTTACTTGTTACATTCTCAATGGTGGATAAAAACTCATAGTTAACTATGGTAGTGCTCTAAGTAATTTTAAAGTCATAAAGTAAAGTACTCATAACAAAAAGTAAATTACTAATAATAAATGTCATTTCACATTTTTTGAATAAAATATTATTATTGTCATTTCATATTTTTTGAAAGAAACAATGCATATCCTTACATAATCTTCATGTCTTTACACATTTTTCAATAAATATTACATTTGTATATTTTCATATATTTATTTTTAAATTATATATTCATTTCATTTTATTTAATATTATAATTTCAAATTAATTATAAGCTAATATTTATACATATATATTATACATATGAAATCAAGATAAATAAAAATGTAACCTTGTAATTTTATAATAAATCGAATCTATGAATAATATTACTATATTATTAATAACAATACAAACATATTAAAGTTAAAGAAAAAAGGTATATTAGTTTTGTATGATGAGAAAATGTACATTAGTTTTGTCTCTTAAAAAAAGGTATATTAGGTTCAACATAGTTTGGGGCAAAAAAAATTCTAAAATTTCAATGCATATAAATCTTATATTATACTTATAAATATAAATCAAATCAATTTCAATATATATTTTTTCTTTAATTTGAAAGACAACTAAATTAATTTCATTATGATTATATTAATATTATATATTATTATTCATAATATTATGAAAAATAATCTAAATGTTACAGAAAATATATTGTATTCATTTTTATATTATATATTATTTTTTCTTATGTTTAAATCAAATCAATTCAATATGTAATATGAAAAAATACATAAAATAATATATTACAATTATTATACTTTATTATTTTATTTTTATATAGTATATTAATTACATGTTTATATAATTTAAATAATATAAATTTTAACTAATAGTATATTATAAAATTAGGGGTTTATGAATTTATATTATAATTTATTTCAAGTTATTTAAGTACAAAGGACAAATGCATTAGTTGTTAAATGATAATGACATTTTCTTGAAAAGTTCATTCTTATTTATAGTCACATCAATATAATTTTTTTATTAATTTTATTTGGTATACTTTTTCAATTGAATTTAACCATGGTTACATGGATTTTGGTGCAAAAAGTAAAATGAAAATTCATAAATATCATTTTATCGGTTTAGCTATTATTTTATTATTTCCTTAGGAGGCCCATTTTAGACCTCAAAGTTCCCCTAGTGAACAAAAAAATATCTTTTCATTTTCTATTATAGGTTGTGTTATATGCATTAGGAAAAGTTCTTCCTGTATTCGATTGATTGTTGCTTCGTTGTGAACTACTACCCCTCTCTTAGCTAATTATTCATCGAATTGAATGATTTTCTTTCACATGTAGTTGTGCATTAGAGAATCGCGATTACATTCAGTAAGGCCTTGAAACTACAACATCAATTCAAGATCAACTTCAAAATGAACTCAATCAACATAAGGAAGCATTGAAACCTAATGCTCATATTTAGAGGTCTAGGTTGGTGACGTGTTCTGGCATTGTTAAACCTAGTAGCTATCGTTTTCCATCTGGCATTAGACAGCACTAGCACGGACTTTTTCTCCCTGTACCGTCGAGTATATAAAGGGAGACCCTCATAGGTTGCAATCCTTTATCCATAGGAAGTCGAGTCTCTCGCCTTGTAATCGTGATGCACCGAACACAGCATTTGGGAAGACTGCCTGCACATACATTAAGTCCTTGGTCATTTCTCTTTCATTTGATCACCAAGGCATATATTGCAGTTCACGGAAGCTTGGTACACCCTCTTGCTTAGATTTCTGAGTAGTCATTTTGATCTCTCCGTGACTCTCTAAAAATTGGAAAGATCATCGAGCACTTGTCCTTTCAAGCTTGTCCAACCTGAAAGTGACTAGAGTCACCTTTTTCCCTTTTCATGACTCTTAAAATATGAAAAGGTGGAGTTTTTTTTTAGTGTCATAAAATGAATCACCTACAATCACACGCCCATTAGAGTTGTTTTCTTGGTTTTTTCATAAGTAATTCCTTAGTCGTTGGTCTTGAAGCCTCAAATTTATTATCTCTTTTCTCTCATGCTTTTGAGACAAAGTCACGGTGGTGAAACCACCAGTTTCGTTGTCTCCTTCATTACCTCGTAGTGGAGATCCTTCTCTCGAAGTTTCTTTGGAAGCGTCTCATCCTACTGGGCCTTTAGGTTACTAGCGTTCTATTATTCTGAGTATTTTACCTCTTTCTCCTCGATCTCCTCTTGAAGAACCATTTGATATCAATTGGCAACCTCCGGACGTTTGGGCCTATTTAAGGGAAGAAGAAGATACTCCTTTACCCTTGGAATTGCTTGTCTCAGAACCGCTTGAATCACCATTAATGCGAGCTTTACTTACCACTGCTCGTCACCTTTTCGCCAAAAATATGTCTTCATCTAACATGGATGCTTCGAGTCCCATTAGTCTCCCATAGAAATATAAGTCTCTTCACTACTAATGGGACTCAAAGCATCCATGTCAGATGAAGACATATTGTTGGCGAAAAGGTGATGAGAAGTGGCAAGCAAAGCTCGTGTTAATGGTGATTCAAGCGGTTCTAAGGCAAGCGGTTCCGAGGGTAAAGGAGGATCTTCTTCTTCGGATAATTTTCCTTATGTGTCCTCATAGCCTTAATCTCTCCCGACTAGTTATTGTTCGTTGAGTCAGATCATTTCTGGTGCTACATGTTTGTATCAGAATCCAACATGGTCGAGTACATCGACTCCCTCGAAAGGGTCGTTTGTATCGGGTGCATCCCCCTCGAATCCCATTACGTCAACAATCGTTACGTCTGTCCCGACCAAGCCCATTATCTAGGTGGCTTCATCCGCACTGGATGTTATTGTGATTCATCATTACTGCCATCTTATGTTTTTCATGGGACAACTCCTATCACTTCCACAATACCTATTGGGCCCCCTGTGAGTGGATCGCAACCTCACATTTTGGGAGTCTATTAACCTACTGTTAGTGCACCTGTATCCTCTAATCTGATTCCTGAAGGTTTGGCGTATGATCAGTACATGTTGGCCATTCAGAAACAGAATTATATCCCTCAAGGTTCTCAGCAGATGCAAGCTCCCATCAATCCTCCGCATTATTATGATGAGCACGAAAGTCACATCTATTTGCATGGGCCTAACCCGCCAGGTCCATTGTATGTTCAAACACCTCAAATGCCAGTTTACCCCAACTATTTCACCTACCTATAGGGACAACCCAATGGTCCACAAGGACAACCCTTTCAGGGAAAACCTTCGTTCCAACAAGGATATCCCTATGGTCCACAGGGACAACCCTATTGTCCACAAGGACAACCCTTTCAAGGAAAACCTTCGGTCCAACATGGACAACCCTATGGTCCTGCTAGTCAACCTTATGTTCGACAACGAGCATCTTATGTTCCCCAGGGTAAAACCCATCCATATCAGGGACAAAATTTTGTGCAAAAGAACCAGCCTTACGTTCAGCAAGGCCCAAATTTTTTACAGCAAGGTAAACCCTCTATTACTCAGTCGGGCCAACTTTTTTTCAGGGGAAACCTTGCTCGTCTCAGCTGGGCCAACTTGGTCTTCAGGGGAAACCTGGCTCATCTCAACCGTCAGGCAAACCTATTCCTCAGGGACAGCCAAGTGGCTCTCAACATCTAATCCAACCTGCACCCTAGGTACAGCCTGTTCATCCGCAGCATCCAGGTCAACCTACACCCCAGGGGCAACCCGTGCAACCCCAGGGCCCACCTTATATTCCTCAAGGTCAATCTCAGATGGCACAAGGTCCGCCCCAGGGCACTGCTTACATTCCACAACAAAATCCATATGTTGTTTAGACAGGACCTTAGTGCTTCGCTCAGAACCAATATCTTGGTCCTCAACTGGTGTATGAGCAGAATTATCAGGGTTATAACCCCTATGGAAAAAATCCTCTGGGACAAAACATATGGGGTGAGAATTTCTCCCAACCTAGTTGGAATCCCAATACTGGTCTTTATCAAAGGCTTGCAATGCCTTTCAATCCGCAATTTCCTTTTCTCGCTTTGTGGAACTACCTGATGTCTCAAAGTTGACAAATGATCCTATCCTTCATAATCCATATTGGCCTCCAGTTCCAACTAAAATCCCTAACGATTGTCCCAAATTTGACGACAATTTCGGAGAAGACCCCCAAGCGCATGTTATGACTTACCATCTTTGGTGCTCCTCTAACTCTTGGGTTGACAGTTCAATTCGACTATGTCTTTTCCAAAGGACTCTCACTGGTGCCACTACAAAGTGGTACATTTAACTCTCTCGTGGCATCTTTCAATATTTTAACTCTCTTGCCATGGAATTTCTCACACACTTTCAGTTTCCAATTCGATATGAAATTGGGATGCACTTCCTGACATCCTTAAAACAGGATCGGGATACTCACATCTTCGATCATATTCATGAATGGAGGCAGTGTCATCGTTTGATCAATTTTGTGACTCCTTATCAACTTCTAACTGATTGGTTCACTACCTCTTTTATCGGTCTTATTGCTAAGGACATCACTATGGGTGTGTGTTATTGAGGAACAAGCCATTTCTCATGCCCATTACCTCAATCTTGTGTACTCTCAGTCTGACACATTGTATGAACTCTTGCCTAATGCTCCGTGACATGGAACTACCAAAGCACCGGCGATGCCATCTATCGACGATATCATTGGTTTTGTGTCTTAGACTTCTCGAAAGTCTTCTCCAAATCCTGTGAAGAAAAAATGTATTTCTTCCATTGATACTACTTCTCAGACACCTATAAATCCCAGTAAGACCAAGAAAGTGAATGTCGTCTAGTCCAATCTGGCGGATAAAGCTTCCAAGGGTAAGAAGAAGGGTAAAGGTAAGGCTAAGCCGATACCCCAAAACAAGGTTCTCCAAAACCTAATGCTAATGATGGTTCCAAACACAAATTGAATTACCCTTGTCTGATTTGTGACGATGAGCATTACACCAAGGAATGTCCATGATGGGACGAGGTGAGTCGACTACTCAAAGGCATTCAAGGCACTCCGGTTGTTCGTAAAGAACCATTCCCATCGTAGCAAACTTAGATGTTGGAGTAATCTCAGTCCTCTGCCCCATTTGGCTCTCAATTTTTCATGATGAACGGTCTTGCACCTGTCTCCATCGCTACCCAATCGAAATATTATACCGAACCGCGTCAGGCAGTAGGGAAAGAGATTACTGATGGTCCTCCTCCCCCACCAGCTTCTGGCCCTTTTCACATCGAAATGCCTAGTACTGAGTCTGTTGTATGGACACCTTCTAAAGGTGTACTCCGAAATTCTTCTTACAACCCAAATTCCTGTGCCACTCAGCATTACAATATTGTTGAGGATTTGGCTCAGGCACCATCCACTATGTCTACATTGGAAGTACTTGAGAGTTGTCCATCACAACAGAAGGCCTTTTTATTTGCTATCGGAGGGATTGATCCCACTGACTCTAGCCTTATCACTTTCGATTTGGAAATTTCGTCCCATGTCTCCCTCACTATCTTGCACCAATCATCCAAGTTGGGATTAATGGAAATAATATCCATCGAGTCATCTTAGATGAAGGTTCATCAACTTGCATCATGTCTTCTGCTTGCTAGAAAGCCATTGGTTCTCTATCCCTCAATAAATCTCCAAATGCTTTAGAAGCTTTTTACGGAAGGGAATCTCACCCTCTTGGTGTTCTCGCTAGTTTACCTATTATGTTAGAAGGGAAAACAGTTAACATTGAGGTTGAAGTCATTGACGCCAAACTCAATGACAATATTATCCTCGATCGCAGTTGGATTCACGCCATGCTATGTGTCCCATCCACTCCCTCTTGTGTTCTTCGATTTCCATAAGACAGAAATATCATCACTGTTGATCAGTTATCCTTTTTCACTTCCACGTCTTCTGATAGAAACGTTTCATATGTATATCGTATTCCTAAGACTTATGAGAGCATAGGACCAGGTATTTTCAAAGATCCTTCCCTTATGGATCTTTTTTCTCTCCCTCCACCTAACACCACTCAGGTCAATATGATCTCCACGTATTTTGATCCATGGATCATCCCTTTGCCTGAGCAAGTTGATTCGTTTGGTGACGTGATTCCGTTAAGCCCAATAGAAATTGATTATTGTGAAATTATCTCGGCTTTGGCTCCTACGCCCTCTGATCATACTCCTTTGAGTGTGTCTCTTGATACGTATTCTCAATCCCATTAGCTCGGCACTTCAGATTCTCCTAACACCTTAACTGAGATATTTCCCACTGATGAGGCCATCGTGGAAACCATGTCTCTTGAGGATCCTCCTTTGGATGACAATCATCATCATTCCTCCTTTATGTCTGGCCTTGGCGCCATGTCTACCTGTCTCGAGAAATTCACTTCCCAAGCTCCTTCCCATCTGCTTCAAATGCCCATATTGACACATGAAGTCTTTGCGGAAGGTAACCTAGGAAACATTACGTAAACGATGCCTATTGACATCACTGTTAAACTGAGGGTTCTAGAGAACATCCAATTTGGTGTGACCTAACCTCCTAATGATATCGAGGTTTATACTAGTCTCTTTCGAGAATTCTGAGACGTTTTTGCTTGGTCTTACGAAGAAATGCATGGCATCAATCCAAGTATAGTTGTGCATGAGATTCCTAATTATCCAGGTGCGAAGCCTATTCACCAACGTCTTCGTCCTGTGCACCCTAGAAAGGTCACCACCATTAAGGGAGAAGTTGAAAAGCTTCTTAAAGCTGGCTTCATTTACGTAATTCCCTTGACAGAATGGGTTTCTAATATTGTTCTTCTGGATAAAAAGCAGGATACTATTTGTGTCTGTGTATATTACCGATATATCAGTTGCGCTTGTCATAAGGATAACTATCCCACTCCTTTTATTGACCAGATCATTGACGAATTTGCTAGGAGTGAGATATTTTCCCTTATGGATGAGTTTTCTGGTTACAACCAGATTAACATCCTTCCGGCTGATCAACAAAAGACAACCTTTCTCTGTCCGTGGGGCACTTTAGCCTATAAGAAGCTCCCTTTTGGTCTTAAGAATTCTAGGGCCACATTTCAAAGATAAATTTCGTACGCTTTCCATGATATGAATCGCATTTTTCAACCTTACCTGGATGACCTTCCAGCTAATTCTCCTAAGCGTAAGGACCACCCAGATCACCTCTGTCAAATATTTCTTCGTTGTAGATGCTATAACATTTGACTCAATCCGCATAAGTGTGTCTTCTGTGTTGATTCTGGTAGACTCCTTGGGGTTATCATTTCTAAAGATGGAATGCTTCTCGACCCCCTCAAGGTTGAAGATATTGTCAATCTCCCCTCCCCTTCCTCTTTACATCAGTCGCAGATTCTGCAAGGGAAAGATAATTTCCTACATCTTTTTATACCGAACTATGTTGAGGTAGCCAAAGGATTCACGTCATTACTTAAGCAGGGTATCTCGTTCCTCTAGGATGAGATCACCCAAAAATCCTTTGATGCATTGAAGACATTTCTTATCAATGCTCCTCCGTTGCGTCCTCCCAATTATCATCGCGACTACTCCCTCTACTTGGTTGCCACATTTAGAACTATTTCCATGGTTCTGGTACAAGACAACAATGATGGTGACAAGCAAGTCATTTATTATTTGAGCCAAAATATTCTCAATACCGAAACACTTTACGCACATGTCGAGAAATTGGCGTTGGATGATATTCAAGCCATCCAAATTTTTAACCATTATATTCTACTTCGCACAATAACTATGATTTCTAATTGTAACCCCATGACCTATATATTGACTCGACAATTACTGGGGGAAAATACTCAAAGTGGATCGTTATCCTCCAAGAGTTTGATTTGGATATCACTACCGTGAAATCGAAGAAATCATTGGTTTTTGCTGATTTGGTTTTATCTTTACCATTTGCCTCTGCTCCCTTTGGTTCTGAGGAATGCATTCCAGACAACACCGTTTTTCTCATTAACACCCTCGATCCATGGTATAGTGATATCATCATTTATATCCAAACTTGCACCTTCCGATCTGAATTGACGAAGGATGCTCGTTGACACATCCACCATCATTGCAATCTTATCGCATAGTCGGAGATACTCTATACCGCATTGGAGATTATTTTTTTCTCCGCTGATGTTTAACTCTCGAGGAGGCTGAAAAAGTCCTCAATTATTGCCACTCTGGTGCATGTGGTGGTCACATGTCTGGATATGCTACAGCAAAAAATATTCTTTGTGCTAGATATTTTTTTCCTACCATTTTTAAAGACTACATTTTTACTGTCTACAACTGTCACGATTGCCATATTTAACAGCGCAAGATGCGCGCACCACCCGCTCACCTCCATCCTGTGATTACCGTTGGTCCCTTTGCGAAGTGGGGCATCGATTTTATGTCATGTAACCCTCACTCGGCTGAGGGGGGCATGCTTATATTATCATAGCCGTGGACTAATTCACTAAATGGTCCGAAGCAATGCCTACACTCACAGCTGACGGTAAGACGGATGCACAATTTCTATTCAATCATGTCATTACCAGGTTTGGTGTCCCTCAAGCCATTGTTACTGATCATGTCTCTCATTTTCGTCATTACATGATTGCTGAGTTGACTTCTAAGTTGGGTCTGCATCACGACAGCTCAATGCCGTACTACCCTCAGGGCAATGGCTAGGTTGAAGTCGTGAACAAGGTACTAGTCAGTATGCTTCAGCGTATGATTGGGATGCACATGTCCAACTAGCATCTCATGTTGTTTTCAGCTCTATGGGCTTACTGAACCTCGGTGAAATATGTGACCGGATTCACTCCATTCCAGCTTATTTATGGTCTGGAAGCTACCCTTCCGATTGAATGTGAAATCCCTTCTCTCAAGATAGTTGTTGAATTACTGCCTAATACCTCGCCAGAGGAATAACATCATATATATTTGGAGAGGCTTGATGAAACTTGTCACTTTGCTGCCCTAGTCATAGAAGTACAAAAAAAGTGGGTCAAATCTCATTTTTATCAGACAGTTTCCTCTCATACCTTTGTAGAAGGAGACTTAATCCTCTTGTATGACCAAGCTCACCATAAGCTAGGGTCAGGAAAATTCAAACCCATGTGGCATGGGTACTATATCGTTAAGTGCATTTTACAGAATGGGGCTTATGAGCTAATTGAAAATGAAGGCTATCCTTTGAATCAGCCCAGAAATGGACTGTATCTCAAAAAATACTATGCATGAGTTTTTCATGCATGTCCTTTTGTACATAAGTTTGTTTTTCATTTTTTGTAAATTTTTTGGCTTGGTGTGCTTTGTGATCAGTTTTTCCTACTTATTATGTCAATTTCTTACTGTGCAGATGTTTTTCACTCCTTATGTTGGTTTCATGGATGGTGTCTCCCACAATACCCAAAATCTGTCTTCTGCAGCCTCGGTGATTTATAATTCTAATGATGAGTTGATAGACCTTCAAGGTATTTGTCGTTGAATATAGTGTCGTCATTGAACTCCTAACCGAGGTTATTTCTCTCAACATTCATGCATTAATGTTTAACCTAGACTCTTAGCTTGTTGTTCTTCAGCTTAATGGCCATTACTCTATTATAAATCCTCAAACTTTAAGGTTGTATTTGAGTGTTTCTTTATTAGAAAGGAATTTTTATTACATCACATATCATCATATTACTAGAAGAATGAATGTGTTAACTAATACAGTAGCCAATGTTGTATTAGATAGACATTTGTGTAATTTGTAAAAGCATCATCATCACATAATAAGATTTATATAGGGAAATAGGCATATATATATATATATATATATATATATATATATATATATATATATTGAGTGTTTGCATCCACGTGCATCATAAGTTCAAAAAATATATGTGTTTTGGTTACATCCTGAAACATCATGTCTCTTAAAAAATATGCAGAAATAAAAGCCTAGGTGTCTAATCAACATTATGCTCATGATAGCATCTCACTGCATGCACAAGCTGCCTCAATAAATGGTGGACACAGTTAGACACCCCTGTAGTGTGCCTCTGGTATGCACGAGGAACATCGTCAAATCTCGCGTAATATGGGATTCTGCTGGTGATTCCCTCCAGGTTGTGCATGATATCCTCTTCCTCACTTCCCTCACCATGAAGGGCCACCTCGAAATCACGTGGGACCATCAGTGTTATTGGATACATCCCTACAGATCTTTCTGGGCCAACATTTAAAAATACATGGATAAACATCAAAACACATATAATAAAAAAATCATAATACTCGTCAAAAATAAAAAATGAGTCTTACCCAATGCTTCATCCCAATCCTCTCCTTTCGGGAGTGGAAGGTCTGGATCACCCATGAATTCGGTGCCAGTATAGGACTAGTCCTCGACGACGATGAGTTGTCGGCAGAGCCAGTTGAAGAATTCTAGCCTCCATGACATGTGTTTACTGCCTCCCGATCGAGGCATCAACGATGCCAAACGGACCATTTGTGGCTCTCGGGTTGGTGGTGCAGGTACTATTACCTCCTCGCGTTGAAATATTGGCAACCATTCTAGGATGAACGGAACCAAGATGGACCCATAGCTAAATTTTTTTAGCTTGTCATTCTTGCACTTTTTCAATTGATGCTTCAAGTTGATTGTTATAGCCTTTGCCTAGTTTAAAAGGGTTGGAGTCATACAGTCCATGACAAGTTGAAGCTATGTTTTTGTGGCTTCATGAGGCGCTTTCGATACAGCAGCTCATGTTATGTTATGCAGCACTACTTTTAGTGCCAAATCAGGTATTTTCCGAATGTCTACTTTTCCGCTCTTTGATCCTTTCTTTACTCTGCAGCAAACTTTGTCTATGAGCATGCTCATGTTTTCCATTGTAGGATGGGTGCTTGTCAGGATCGGTGCTGCTCCCCTCCATGATAATCCAATAATGAAATATATGTCAGAGACTTCAATCTCCAACTCTTGATCATGAATCACAAATATCTCCCAATTAGTGTCCCACACACTAACCAGATACTGTAATAACTCCAGTTGAGTGTTCATGCATCTCTCGTGTCCCATGGAAAGCTCATCCTCCTCCACGTGTTCTCTTTCTTTCTATTCAATGGCCATTTTTTCTTTCCAACTCCTGCAAAATCATCATTGGAGCTTTCATCAACCTTTGAATTGATTAAAATGGGTCATTTATAAAATTTTTGGAGCAAATTTGGTTGGGGCGATTAGCACGACTATTTTAAAAATAGCAGTGCCAATTGGCGCCTCCCCTTAAAATTTAAGGCGATTTGGCGCAACTCCATGCCTAAACCCGCGCTGACCATCGCGCAAAAATTTGAACAAAATTCCTCCAAAAATCATGAAAAATTGAAATGCACGAAATGAAATCTAACTTAAAATGTAGGCAAGGATTAGAGCTCTTACCTCAAGAAAACGGATTCGTGATTGGTCTCCTAGATTGTCTGCTACCAGCTCCACAAGATCACTGCCAAAAATGGTAAAAATGCTCACAAGAGGTGAAAAGGTGAAAAGTGATTTATTTTTACTATTTTTGTCATTTTAAACCTTTTTGAAACCCTAATTAGGTTTTTGAGCTTAATTTTCGATTATTTTAATATTTTATCTAGAAAAATGGGTTTTACGTGTGTTTCTTATGCAACAACGGGTTCTAAGCATGATGCTGATGAAGTGAGGAGTTGTATTTTATTACGTTTTTGAACTCGGAAAAAACACGAAAAAAGTCACCCCCTAGAGTCATCTTTCAACTCTTTTCTAACTCTCGAAAATTGAAAATATTTTCGAGATTCTTGCCATTTTGAACTTGTTAAAGGCTATGAAACTTCATCTACCCAGTATATGTTTACCCATTTTTTGGGTTGGGACAGATTATTTATGAAAAAGGAATACCTTAGCCTATCACGACTAAGAGGTTCTCCTAGATATTGTTTTTTACCTTTTTGGATCTATGATACTATCTATGAAAAGGGACCTGTTGGATTTTTCTTTTCCACTTCTTTTCAAACTCTCTAAACATGAAAATATGTTGAATTCTTCCTTTTTCAAACTCGTTAAAACCTGAATGAAATCGGAAATCTTCACCATGACATAACCGAGTTCCTCCTTCCTGGGGCTCGTAAAATGTACTAGGATGGATTTGTCTTAAGGACAAACTTATATGACAAGTATATGCTATCCCCTTCAAGATTTTTTCAAAAAATAATTGGGGTACTCGCCAGAAATGGTGGGGGAAAATGGAACCAGTTCTAAGTCGTGTCAGCAGTATGTCGCTCTTGAACATGACACTTTTCTGCAATTAGTGTCGGGTTTGGGACATCCCATTTTTTCATGTTTTCCTCCATGGGTTTGGGTTATCTATTTTTGCCTCTCTTTTGTTCTTTTCCATGTCATCATGACCTTAGATCCCTTGATGTCAAATATTTCCATATTCTAGAGTCGTGTCGCTAATATGTTCAAGAGAAGTTTCCTTTTGCAGTTTTCAACCCCTGAACCTCTGTTTAGTTCTTATTCATTATCATGTTATTCCTCTGTCTCGTGTCGATGATGTGGGAAAAATTATGGCCCTCCTTCGATCATTCACTTCCTGATCTCGAGACTCCCTTCCAATACCTTGGAGCTTGCATGCCTAAATGGCAAGTTCTTTGCGTTCGACGACAGGTCTTCCTCATTGGCCTTCAATCGAGTGATTCCACGGGTGTTCAACTCTAGCTCACTGTTCACATTCCATGGATTGTACTAGTTGTACCTTTAGATCCATTTTCATTATTGGTGGTTTCTCTCACGCTTGTTAACAACTTTCATTATTGGCTAGCAATCAGGTGACTTTCTTGCATGCTCGACTTCAACTCACTCATTCACATGCTTGAATTTCTACTAAGTCAGGTCAAGATGGAGTGAAAGACCCTAGGTTTTTGTCTGGTGAAATCTAGGCTGCGAGACGATTTGATTTATGATGACTAAATGCATGACTCTTCTGATTGGCTAGCTGCGACCATACCAGAGTCTATTTGATGATCCTTCTTACTGGATGGTTGTGTCAGTTAGCCACCTATAAATTCTGATATACCAAAGGGTGGATAAGTTTGTTTACAAGCCTTAAAGAGACTTATATCCCTTGAAAATACATCATATTTGAAGTCTTATGATGATTCTTTGTCCCTTTGGATTAACCTCCATTGTTGTTTCTACAAGGGCATGCCAGAAACCCTGCCAGATCTATGAAAGAAACTGTTTTCCAAAGGCCTCTGAAACTACCCATTTTGACTCATTTCCCATCATTTTCATAAAGCATCCTCATCCTCTTTAAGACCCCCATTTCCCCCTGAAAATCCTTCAAAATCCCTTTGAACCTCTAAAAATCCCTTTTTACAGGTTTAAACAACATTTTCCCCTTTACCGAAAGCCAAGAAAATCCCTAAAAATCCTCGTTTTTTGGCCTAAAAACCCATTTATTCACTAAGGCCTTAAGCCCCTTTCGGCCAGCCCCGAAACCACTTCCCCACATGACCCTAGCGCTAAGACCAAGCGCTATCCCATAAGGCGCTTATCGCATCATATAAATCGGAGCGGAACACCTTTTTCCTTTGTAAACCACAAAAGTTCCGATGCGACAGTGTTAAGTCTGTCAGCCCTTTGAAGAAATCTTTGCCGTCGATCTTAGAAGATCCGACGATCAGCGCTTGTCACGTGCTCGCCCATCACCCCTATCCACTTACCCCTTCAATTTAATGTGATTCGTCGATCTATCTCCAGATCCAATAGCTATCGCATAATCGCACCATCGTTCCAGTCGCAAATGTTAAAATGTGCCACTTTTCGTCCTGCCGATTGGTGAGCCCCCAATTGGATCCTAGCCATCCATCCATTCAAACCCAATGACCCAGATCTCATCACTCCCCTCCCATCGCTCCATTCTTCCTCCCCGCCGATTCAATATCCATTGTCGATCTCGACCCGGATCAGACGGTTGGCGCTCAATCGCACCATTGCCAATCGGAACCTTAATCTGTCAACCCTTGTTTCCCCCAATTGCGATCCTCCAATTTCATCACGATCGTCTGTTCATCCAAGATCGATGGCTCGTATTGCATCGCGTCTTCCACCATAATTCTCCCATCAGGTTTCCTTATTAACCTCATCGAACAATCACCACCGTTGATTGCCTCTTGCGATCCAACAGCTCACGTTCAATTGCCCTCTGCCATGACTAGGTCCCACCACCTAAGGTCCATTTCATATGTTTTCCATTGCATTTTCCCACGCTAATTCATGTCTAAAGCTCAGTTTCATGGTGTTGCGCCATGTGACCCTTCTCCGTCGCACACGTTTCCTTTGTAATCGCTCCTCCACCTCCGCCAAAACCTTTCTGAAGCAATTTTAAGCCCTGCGCAGGATTTCATAACAGGTTTCTCGTGTTTTGTAGGTTTAAAAGCATTTTTTTTTATTGAAGATCAGGGTTATTGACCCCGACATGAATCCTCCAGCGCCCTTTTTAGCCTGTGTATTCACACAAACAGGTCTGCAGAAGTTTAAAGTGTATCAGGATAAGATTAAAGGGTTGAAAGGCATAATATTGAAAGATTAACATAAATTTTGAAGACATCAGTGCTAAAAGCAATTCGAGCGATCAGCGAAGTCAAATCATAAACAGAGCTAATGCAAGTTTAAGTACAAAAGAGACAACAGCAGCTAGATATGCAGAATGATGACTGACATAGACTTGGCCTTTACCCATGCACACAAGTCTGCCAAGAAGTTATTGCACCAAGGAAGCTACTACAAGTTGTCAAAGGCAGTTATTTAGAAGTATGGGAGTCCTCATAGCCCATTCCTCACTTAACTCACATCGAAAAGATAATAGTACCTCTTTGGATGATTTTCTTCTCAAGGACACCCTATGGGTGATTTCTGTCTTATCAAAATGGCCTCAAACAAGCCACAAAGTTATTGATCCTGTCTAGAATTCAATGAAATGTTTAAGGCATAGAATGGAGCATTCAAAATACCTCCTCCTATCACTGATTATCATTAAAACTTTCCTCACCTAATTTTCTCATTTTTCTCTATAAAGACTCTTCGAAGTCTCATTGTAAAAGGTTGGAATTTTATGATTTCTAAAGTAATACATATTGTTGCTTTAAAGAAGCTTTGGCGTTCTGAAAGAGTGTGAAGATCTGTGTTTTTCTGTTGATGAAGGAGGCAGGACCATCGGATCCTTGAGCCTGGTTTGGTGAAGTACTTCTTGTAGTCAATGTTATTTCCTGTTTTTCCACTTTGTTCCATCATGCTTTGCCTACAGTAGGATAAAAATTTTAGGCAGAGAAATGTATCCTAGAAGCACCTCTGACCTATTTATCCTTCACTGTTGATGTGTTTTCTGCTACTGGATGTAACAGGGTAGTCTAATAGCTCTCTTTATATTCATTTTTTTTTACTTCAGAAATGGTTAATTCGGTTGTGTTAAAGACTGTTTAGGTGTTCCCTCTTTCTTTACCACTAATTATCATATATGGAGTCTACCTTTGATTATTAATGCTGGCAGTTTTACAATGAGGTTTTGTCTCAATCATACCCTCTATTCCTTATTGTTATCATTGTGTTGAAGGCCCCCTATAATTTTAGTCCTAGATGTCTAAGGCGTTCCCTCTTCTTGGACTACAATTGTATGTCCTTGTTGTTTAAGCTCTCAAAGGTGAACTAGGAGGAAATAGGGCATTCCCCGAATCCTATAATTCATTTAGAAGGTTTAATCTGCATTTATCCTTTCTTTGAGTGTTCATATTGATTAATTCCAAAGCAACGTGCTTATTGGAGGAAATAGGGCGTTCCTCAAATCCTTTAAGTCATTGTGAAAGGGTTAGTTTGTTGTTCACTCTTAGTCCTTAATGTCCATCCCATTTCACCTCTATTATTCAACAGATCCTCGACCAAGTTATATTTTCCCTTTGGTTTCCCTTCCTTCTTAGTCAGAACTATTCGGACTTCACATGACTCCATTGCCCAATGGCTTGTAGATTACCATGCTTTATCTAATACCACATGAAACATATTTTCCCAACCAAAAAAAACAAACAACCTTGAACCTCATAACTATCCTAAAATAAATTTCTGAAAATTTCAAGACACATATTTATAAACATATTGAGAGATCCCTCTCTGAGACTAGGAGGGCTAGATCCTAGAGCTCTAAATTTTGGTTTGTATGTTGTGTTGTCTTTTGGTAAGCCAATCTATCAAAACACAGGACACCAACATAATGGTGATCACGGTGAGATGTATTGAGTATATGATAATCTAGCAAACTCTTTTAGACTCAGTAAGTCCTTAAATAACCATATAAACTCAGAAAAACCCAAAAACATTTCAGATTGGCTTCATAATAAACATGGTGGTGGAACCATAACACACTTTGCCTTCACAAAAGCTAAATATTTTCCACCTGGCGACTCCACAGTTCCTAAAAGACCAAAAAACTCCATTGGGAGACCAGTTTTCATTAGAACATCATCCATTTCAAAAGAAACACTTGGGAATAAGCTTATTTGTTAAGGGACAGACATACTAGCTTCGAGAACAGTCCATACTAGAGCTTATCCTAATCCAAACCCACCTAAGATAGTTGAAAACCCTGGGAGTATTCTTGGGAAGCCTTATACATATAGGGATCCAACTATTGTCAGAGACACATTGACAGAGCTAACTCAGCACTTGAAAACCTTGCAGCTCTATCAGATGCTCAAGCTGACTTAGACTCGCCAAGAGATTTACCTAGAACCAAGTCATTCAGTGGTACAGAGCAGACTAATTTTGAGCCTCCAATCTCACCACCACATAGTGGTAAACGTTTGAGTGACAGAGAAACCCCTCCATCGACACCCCCTGATATTCACTTCATTCATAACTTGGGTCTCTCTTACCCTAAATCTGCTCAATAGTTTGTTGCTGGTCCAAGCAGTGATGTTATCCATATACCTGCCGCTCAAGCTAATCCTTTACCTTCACAAAACATTGCCATGGCAGCATGGTATGCCCCACTAGTGTTACCACAACCTTTGGTTCCCTTACCAAATGACTATCAATCCAAAATCCCACACTTCCCTGGAAGAACTTCTACCACAGCTCGACAACATGTAGATGAAATGGGAGATGCATTCGATTACATGGAAATAGATGATGAGACCGTTAAAATGAGAATATTTTCCCAGAGTTTAGGAGGGGAAATAAAGAAGTGGTTTAACGGCTTAACTCCTAATAGCATCCATGACCTTCCCTCATTACATCAAGCGTTCATAAACAAATGGGAAGCCAAAAGCAACCCTCTCCAGATACTAGCAGAGTATCAGAGCCTTAAAAGAAATCAGGGAGAGAGTTTCCATGATTACTCCACCAGGTTTAACAGTTTTTACAATGCCCTTCCTCCTCACATGAAGCCTCCCCAAGGCATGGCCCTAGTAAAGTATCCCGAAGGGTTTGATACGGATATGGCTTATCAGCTAAGGGAAAGAGATTATTTAACTCTAGAAGACATGCAGACAGGAGCGGTGAGTGTATAAGTGAACTTAATTGAGAAAAGAGCTAGGCTAAGATCGGAGAAGAGGGTAACTTACAAATATGACACTGCACCCTCCACATCTAGCTAAAAAATGGAAAGGATGATGGAAGAGATGATGAGAAGGATGAGCTTACTTGAGAGAGCACCACCAAGAGAAAACCAAAACAACCTCCAAAATCGAAATAGAAACCAGAACTTTAGAAGAGATAACAATCAAGACGGACAACGGGATCATGACCAAAAAATTAGAGCTCCCTTCCAACAAAACTACGTAGATCAAGAGGAAGAAAGGGAGATAGAAACTTTGGGATAAAACCATGTGAACCTGATTGGATCAGACAGTGAGGATGATGTTTTCCTCACTAAAGAAGAACAAGGTTTCTTCTCTTCAGAACCAAAGGAAGATACACATGAGGAGTTTGAAGATTATAGATTGGGGTTTGAAAATGCAATAATGGAGGTGAATAGACATAATGATCTAAGAATCAAAGGGAACATAAATAGTCCAAATGACAAAAACACTAGCTCTACTGTTAGGAAGAATACAGAAAGTCAGCCTAAAAAAAAAACAGAGAAAATCACCATTTTGGCTAAGAAAACGGATTTAAACAAAGGGAAGAACAGCCAACTAAAGGTTGAACAGAGTTTCCCTAGCACCTCCACTAGCGGCCCTAATAAAACAAATCAGATTGACAGTCCTAATAAAACCCAGCAAGTCAAAACTGCTGAAAGAAATTTAACTGAGAAAATAGAGGTAAATACAACAAAAGTGATACTTCCTTTCAGCCTAGAGGGAGAGATTGCAAAGATTAAAATTAACATACCTCTGGCTGAATTAGTGACCCAGGAAGTGTACAAAGACCAGGTCCTAAAGGCTCTGAATATACATGTGGATACTGCTACTCTGAACCTAACAGATGATAAGCCCGAGTTGTTTTTTGGTCCCAAAATTGAGGGAAAATATCACAAAAGGGACGTTCCTCCCTTCTATGTCAATCTAAACATACATGACAAAGTCTTACACAATGCCATGCTAGATTCAGGAGCATCACACAACCTTATGCCTAAAGCAGTAATGGAAAGCTTAGGCTTAGAGATTACTAGACCCTACAAAGAATTGTACTCCTTTGATTCCAGAAAAGTCAAATGCTTGGGATTAATTAAATATTTGCGTGTTAACTTGTCCCAAATTCCCACCAATAACCTTGTGATGGATGTAGTAGTAGCTAACATTCCCCCAAAATATGGTATGCTTTTATCTAGATCATGGGGAGCTAAGATCCAGGGCAGCCTTCAAATGGATATGTCATATGCCACCATACCGGTGTTCGGTCAAGCTAGAATATTGTACAGGGAAACCCTTATTAAATACATGGTGAGCAGCAAGGAAAAACCTCACAACACCCCTATTTATTCCACCCATTCAGATTTAGATTCCTTCATTTTATACAACGAATATGAGGTCACCCAAATAGAGAAAGAAATCGAGCAAAACATTAGTTCATCAGAACATTCAGATTTGTCTTCCTCTCAACCTCTAGATACCTCAACCCCCAGCAGCCCTGAGCAACACAAAACAAATTAAAATGAAACAGAAACACTTTGGAAAATGAGTTTTGATGGCTCTTGCAGAAAAAATAGTGCAGTGGTTGGTGTATGGATACATAACTCAAATAGAGGACATGCCTGCAAATTAGAATTTTCGTGCACTAACAACATCGCAGAGTATGAAGCCCTTCTCCTTGGCTTGCATATACTTAAGATTTAAAGGCCAAAAAGATATCAGTACAAGGAGATTCTGATTTGATCATCATACAAATCAAAGGGGAATAAGCAACCAAAAACCCCAGGCTCAGAGAATATAGGAACATTTTTTAGACCTCATTAAAACTTTCCAAAAATATGAACTGGTGTTCATACCAAGATCCCAAAACCACCTGGAAAACGAACTTGATTTTTGTTGCTAGTAACTACCAAATACCACAAATTGAGGAACAACTCATTATAAAGGTAAAGAACAGACCAGCAGTGCCTGATAACGAAGATCATTGGCAGGTTTTTAACAATGACAAACATATAGAGGATTTCCTGCAATCAAAGAATGAGTTTTCCACAGCATCATCAAGTTGCAACCATGAAAAAGAATGTTCAGATGGGGAAAAAATTCCTAAAATAGAGCCCCCCTCCCCTACTGATATAAATCAGTTTGATCATCTTTTCAAAGAAAAATTATCTGATGATCTAGACCAAAAGGACCTTGAATTTCTAGAGTGTAAATGCGATACCATACCCAAAGGCCTTGCGCCACTAGAACAACTCTTTGATTTCAACGATGTGGCTAAAGAACCAAAGACATAACCCATGGAAACTAATGTGGAAGAGCACAATATAGGCCAACTAAGCCTAAAATGATTAATTTATCTACCACCCTGCCTGCCCACATCAAACAGCAATATATAACACTCTTCAAAGAGTTTATAGATGTCTTTGCATGGGAGTATAAAGATTTGAAATCGTATGACACTAGCATCATTTGGCACAAGATCCCTCTGAAGGAAAATCAGAAACCTTTCAAACAGAAATTAAGGAGGATAAACCCTGTCTTATTTCTTGCAGTAGAAAAAGAAATTAAGAAGATGTATGATGCAGGGATCATTTTCCCTGTCAGATACTCAGAATGGGTCTCCAATCTGGTATCTGTCAAGAAGAAGACAGGGGATATTAGGCTGTGTATAGACTTCAGACATCTTAATAGGGCCTCTCTGAAAGATAAATACCCTTTGCCAAAAATGGACCACATTCTGCAGAGGGTAGCTGGGTCAAAAATAATATCCTTACTGGATGGGTTCTCAGGTTATAACCAAGTGTTAGTCCTCCCAAGTGATCAAAATAAGACAACCTTTACCACACCGTGGGGGAAATTTATGTATGTCAAAATTCCATTTGGCTTGATTAACGCAGGGGCCACCCTCTAGAGGGGCATGGACATAGCCTTCTCGGAAGACATAGGCTACTTTATAATCATCTACCTAGATGATATCACGGTTTTCTCCAAAACCGATGAAAAACATTTAGAACATCTAAGGAAAGTTTTTGAGAAATGCAGAATATTTGGCTTGTCTTTAAATCCCAAAAAGATACTCTTTGGCCTCCAAGAAGGAAAGCTTCTTGGTCATATAATATCTGAAGAAGGGATCAAAATAGATCCTAAAAGAATCGAGGGCATATTGAATATCAGTCACCCTAGGAATCTCAAATAATTATAGTTTTTCATTGGAAAGATTAATTTTTTGAGGAGATTCATCCCCAACCTTGCCGAGTTATTGAAAAACATCACTAACATGCTTAGGAAAGAAGTAAGTGTCAAATGGAAAATGCAAGCTAAACAATCATTTGAACTGGTAAAGAAAGCCCTTACTCAAGCGCCAGTCCTCATCAGTCCTGATTTCACCAAAGATTTCTATATTTTTTCCTTTGCATCGGAACAGACCATAGCTGCAGTATTGTTGCAGAAGAATAATTTGGGGCAAGAACAACCTATATCCTTCTTCAGCAAAGCCTTAAGAGATGCCCCACTCAAATACAACATCATGGAAAAGCAAGCCTTGGCATTGGTTAAAGCATTAAAGGATTTCAGGGTGTACATCTTACATTCACACATCATTTCCTTTGTGCCACACACCGTAGTCAAAGATATTCTAGGTCAGGACCCCGATGGTAAAAGGGGAAAGTGGATTTCCACTATTCTGGAATACAACTTAGAAATCAGGCCTACCAAACTCGTCAAAGGACAAGGATTAGCAAAACTCATGGCCGAGTCTAATTTCAAGGTTCTAGATATGAATATGGTTGACGCCTTAGAAGAGACAGAAGAGTTCCCAGCACCATTTACTGAAGAAACATTCACGAACTCTCCATGGTATGTTGATATTGTTTATGTGCTGCTTTACTTAAATGCTCCCCCTTCTTTGTCGAAAACAAAAGCTAGATTTGTGAAACATAAGGCTTTAAAATATTGCGTGATAGATGGAGTTTTATATTGGAAGAATGTTGTTGAGATACTACTAAAATTTTTACTTGAGAATGATGTAGGAAAAACCATGCATGAAATGCATGAAGGAGAATGTGGAGGGCACTTAAATTGGAAGACCATAGCAAACAAAATCCTCATATCAGGTTATTATTGGCCCACCCGTTTTCCAGACACCCACAAACTAGTAATGTCTTGCCACAAATGCCAGATTTTTGATGGTAGGAGAAAGCTCTTGCCCTTACCCTTGAAGCCTATTAGTGTTGAAACACCCTTCCAATAGTGGGGTTTGGACTTTATAGGGGAAATCCATCCACCCTCCTCAGCCCAGCATAAATGGATCCTCACAGCCACAGATTATTTTACCAAATGGATAGAGGTCGTACCCACTAGGATTGCTACTGACTTTGTCATTATTAAATTCCTTGAGACCAACATATTATCCAGATTTGACTGTCCTAGGAAAATAATCACAGACAATGTTGTTGCCTTTAAATCCAAAAAGATGGTTGATTTCTGCCATAAATATCAGATCACCCTGGGCCACTCTACTGCCTATTACCCCCAAGGAAATGGACTTGCTGAATCTTCCAACAAAAGCCTGATCAACATCATCAAAAATTTGTTGGAGAAAAATCGAAAGGCATGGCATGGTAAGCTGGTTCATGCGTTGTGGGCTGACAAGTTAACCACCAAAAATTCAATCAACACATCCCCCTATCAGCTAGTCTATGGCATGGATGTTGTTTTCCCAACATCCTTGGGAGTTCCAGTCATGAAACTCCTTCAAGAGGTTTAAGTTGAAGAAAATGATATGCAGAGAAGGATCAATCAGACCATCCACTTGCAGCAGACTAGAGAGGAAGTTTACCAGAGAACTCAAGCAGTCCAAGAAAACATCAAAAGGTAGTTTGACAAAAAGACTAAAGAAAATGACTTCCAAGTCAGGAACGTGGTTCTGAAATGGGATTCAAGAAGGGAAGAGAAAGGAAAACATGGTAAGTTTGAAAATATGTGGAAAGGGCCCTATATTATCCATTCCTTAAGAGGGCATAATGCATTTTTCTTGCAAGAACCGAATGGTGAAGAAGTGTTAGGAGGTCCTGTCAATGGTAAGATGCTTAAACACTACTTCTGTCAAGAATCTTAAGTTTTAGAGATTTTCATCCATTGTACATACTATTAGCGTTCAAAAAATAAAAATAAAAATAAAATTAAAAAAATTAAAAAAGAGAAAGAGGGCAGAAATAAAACAAGAAAGGTATAGCCCCATACCAAAAAGAAAGAAAATTTGAAAGTGTGCAAGCTCAAATTCCACTACATTAAGAAGCACTACTGTCCAATCATACAGCCTAATCATGATTGGGCAGATTTCAATTTACTACTGATAGGATAGCGAAGAAGATCTGCCAAACTGTTCAATCTTGACTTATCAGTAGAATAGATTGGGATAGAAGAAAAGAGAACAGCTTTAACAGGATCCAAACCAAAGCTGAAGTGAAGAAAGAAAGGTGACTCTAAAAAGCTCAAAATCTGAGTCACAGTAAGAAGGAAGAATGTGTTTGAATTCCGGATCTTTAATCCTTCCAAATTTTGTGTAATTTCTGTTATTTTCAGTTCGTGTGCAGCTTTTTTTATGCCATGGACCCATAGCAAACCAGACAGTCTAATCCTGTTTTGACTGTATTTTCAATTTCTGTCTTAGAATATAGAGAATGAAAACCTGTCAGACTGTTTAATCCTGACAGGTAGTAGATTAGGTAGAGAATTAAGAGTCCAACTGCTTAATCTGGGCTCTTGGAGAAATAAGGGTAGCATTAGATAGGTTTATTTTTCTTCTTGCAAAATAAATGCTGAAAAAGAGTTTTCCAGTCCAAGTGCACTCAAAAGAAGAGAAAATGCTAGGACAGTAGGAATGGGTAGGTAGAAACGTTGTTTTGAAGAATGATAGTTTTCAGGTTGCTACAAAGGTTATCAAATCAAAAGAAAAATTGTTTCCCAATGGAAAGGTACTGGTCTACTAAATACAGAGATTACTGAGGTTCTGGACACCTAAAGGGCAAGTTGTCCTCCCTAAGTGGAGCCACTGTTAGCCACCCATAAATTTTGATATACCAAAGGGTGGATAAGTTTGTTTACAAGCCTTCAAGAGATTTATTTCCCCTGAAAATCCATCACCTTTGAAGTCTTATGATGATTCTTTGTCCCTTTGGATTAACCTCCACTACTGTTTCTACAAGGGCATGCCCGAAACCCTGCCAGATCTATGAAAGAAACTATTTTCCAAAGGCCTCTGAAACTGCCCATTTTGACTCATTTCCCCTCATTTTCATAAAGCCTCATTTTCCTCTTTAATACCCCCATTTCCCCCTTAAAATCCTTCAAAATCCCTTTGAACCTCTAAAAATCCCTTTTTACAAGTTTAAACAACCTTTTCCCCTTTACCGAAAGCCAAGAAAATCCCTAAAAATCGCCGTTTTTTGGCCTAAAAACCCATTTCTTCACTAAGGCCTTAAGCCCCTTTCAGCCAGCCCCCGAAACCACTTCCCCACATGACCCCAGCTCTAATACCAAGCGCTAGCCCATAAGGTGCTTATCGCATCGAAGAAATCAGAGCGGGACACCTTTTTCCTTTGTAAACCACGAAAATTCTGATGTGATAGTGTTAAGTCTGTCGACCCTTTGAAGAAATCTCTATCGTCGATATTAGAAGATCCGACGGTTAGTGCTTGTCCCACGCGCGCCCATCGCCCCTATCCACTTACCCCTCCAATTTAATGTGAGTCGTCGATCTATCTCCAGATCCAACGGCTATCGCATAATCACACCACCGCTCCAGTCGCAAACGTTAAAATGTGCCACTTTTCATCCCGCCGATTGGAGAGCCCCCGATTGGAGCCTAACCATCCATCCATTCAGACCCAGAGGCCAAGATCTCATCGCTCCCCTCCCATCGCTCCATTCTTCCTCCCCGCCGATTCAATCTCCACTGTCAATCTTGACCCGGATCGGATGGCTGGCGCTCAATCGCATCATTGCCAATCGGATCCTTAATGTATCAACCCCTGTTTCCCCCGATTTCGATCCTCCGATTTGATCGCGATCATCCATTGATCCAAGATCGACAGCTCGTATTGCATCGCGTCTTCCACCATAATTCTCCCATCAAGTTTCCCTATTAAACTCATCGGACAATCACCACCATTGATTGCCTCTTGCGATCGAACGGCTCATGTTCAATCACCCTCCGCCATGACCGGGTCCCACCGCCTAAGGTCCATTGCATATGTTTTCCATTGCATTTTCCCACGCTAATTCATGTCTAAACCTCGATTTCATGGTGTTGCACCATGTAACCCTTCTCCGCCGTGCACATTTCCTCTGCAATCGCTCCTCCACCTCTGCCAAAACCTTTCTGAAGCAGTTTTAAGCCCCGCATGGGATTTCATAACAGGTTTCTCGTGTTTTTCAAGTTTAAAAGAATTTTGTTTTTATTGAAGATCAGGGTTATTGACCCCGACATGAATCCTCCAGCGCCCTTTTTAGCTTGTGTATTCACACAAACAGGTCTGCAGAATTTTGAAGTGTATCAGAAAAAGATTAAAGGGTTGAAAGGAATAATATTGAAATATTAACACAGCCTTTGAAGACATCAGTGCTAAAAGCAGTTTGAGCGATCAACGAAGTCAAAGCATAAACAGATCTAATGCAGGTTTAAGTACAAAAGAGACAAGAGCAGCTAGATATGCAGAACGATGACTGACATAGACATGACCTTTACCCATCCACACAAGTCTGCCAAGCAGTTATTGCACCAGGGAAGCTACTACAAGTTGTCAGAGGTAGTTATTTAGAAGTATGGGAGTCCTCATATCCCATTCCTCACTTAACTCACATCGAAAAGATAATAGTACCTCTCCGGATGATTTTCTTCTCAAGGACAACTTGTGGGTGATTTCTATCTTATCAAAATGGCCTCAAACAAGCCACAAAGTTATTGATCCTGTCTAGAATTCAATGAAATGTTTAAGGCACGGAATGGAGCATTCGAAATACCTCCTCCTATCACTGATTATCATTAAAACTTTCCTCACCTACTTTTCTCATTTTTATCTATAAAGACTCTTCGAAGTCTCATTGTAAAAGGTTGGCATTTTATGATTTCTAAAGTAATACATATTGTTGCTTTGAAGAAGCTTTGGTGTTTTGAAAGAGTGTGAAGATCTGTGTTTTTTTGTTGATGAAGGAGGTAGGACCATCGGATCCCTAAGTCTAGTTTGGTGAAGTACTTCTTGTAGTCAATGTTATTTCCTGTGTTTCCACTTTGTTCCATCATGCTTTGCCTACAGTAGGATAAAAATTTTAGGTAGAGAAATGTATCCTAGAAGCACCTCTGACCTATTTATCCTTCACTGTTGATGTGCTTTCCGCTACTTAATGTGATAGGGTAGTCTAATAGCTCTCTTTATATTCAGTTTCTTTTACTTCAGAAATGGTTAATTCGTTTGTGTTAAAGACTGTTTAGGCGTTCCCTCTTTCTTTACCACTGATTATCGTATCTGGAGTCTACCTTTGATTATTAATGATGGCAGCTTGATAGTGAGGTTTTGTCTCAATCATATCCTCTGTTCCTTATTGTTATCATTGTGTTGAAGGCCCCCTATAATTGTAGTCCTATATGTCTAAGGTGTTCCCTCTTCTTGCACTGCAATTGTATGTCCTTGTTGTTTAAGCTCTCAAAGGTGAACTTGTAGGAGGAAATAGGGCGTTCCCCGAATCCTATAATTCATTTAGAAGGTTTAATCTGCATTTCTCCTTTATTTGAGTGTTCATATTGATTAAGTCCAAAGCAGCTTGCTTATTGGAGGAAACAGGGCGTTCCTCGAATCCTTTAAGTCATTGTGAAAGGGTTAGTTTTTTGTTCACTCTTAGTCCTTAATGTCCATCCCATTTCACCTCTATTATTCAACAGATCCTCGACCAAGTTAGATTTTCCCTATGGTTTCCCTTCCTTCTTAGTCAGAACTATTCAGAATTCACATGACTCCATTTCCCAATGGCTTGTAGATTCCCATGCTTTATCTAATACCACATGAAACATATTTTCCTAACCAAACAAAAACAAACAACCTTGAACCTCATAACTAGCCTAAAATCAATTTCTAAAACTTTCAAGACACATCTTTATAAACATATTGAGAGATCCCTCTCTGAGACTAGGAGGGCTAGATCCTAGAGCTCTAAAGTTTGGTTTATATGTTTCCTTGTCTTTTGGTAAGCCAATCTATCAAAACAAAGAACACCAACAGTGTCCATACCTCGGATCTTATTTTTATGTACTCCATTATGGATGGCTACGCTCATACCACATATTCATGTATGAGAGATATCATTTGTACTTGTTTTTTTATATCTTCCGACAGCGGAATTTAGTTTGGGCATGTTCTCATAAAGCATTTCACCCCTCCCTCTCTCTCAGACCTCATGCTTTAGGGGGAATTTGTTACAAAGTATTTTTTCACCGTCCCTGCAATCCTCATCCCAAACATTGGATGACAATTTCAATGACTTCTGTGTATTTTCCTACCTTGCTACAAGTGTCATTACATCCCTTGGCATGTCAAGAAAATTTCCTCTGTTGATCATTCCTCAAGAAGACTCTCAAAAACATGTGATTTTGGGTCGATGCTGGTAGGCAGTTATGGCCTCGCGCCCATAGAGAAATTAACACTGAGCCCCACGCCCATTGGCGCTCTATCTCAGCGGGGCACCCGTGCCGAGCTGAGCTATTTTTGGAAAAAAAATTAAATAGAAATGAAGTTTCCATGCCTAAAAAGTTTGTGAGCAGAGTCATCATGTTTTTTTCAACTGAATAACACCGAACTCCACCCTTTGCCTTCTTGTTTCCTACAATTGTGAAACTCCCCAAAGGGATAAGACCTCTCTTCCACCTTATTAGGGATCCCAAACCACCTCCTCCTCTCCTATAAATACTTCCTTCTCACATGGTTTCAGCTACTTGAACAGTCCTTACTATATCTGGTGTGTAGAAGAAAATAGAGAAGGATCCCTTGTCGAGAGAGAGTTTAGGCTCCTTGCCTCACCAAGTCTATCCCCGACGATTGCTTGAGACGCGTCCGACTGAAACCGTCGAAGGAGGCTGCAACATCAAGGCATTAAGATTGTAAACTTATTTTCTCTATTATTAACACATGACTAGTTTTTTGGTTCCAATTTTGTGTTTGATTCTCCTTGACCAATCGAATAGTTATAAATGAAAGTATTTTTCGTATGATATCATCATTCACTTGATCTTTTTGTAGGTACACTGACATTATCACCGAAGGATTGCGACATGTAAAGACAAAGATCAAAGGATCTCTGATACAAGATATCACAAGAGCGTTGGACCAAGGTAGGTCATCTATCCCATCTCGCTTTTCATTTATAATCTAGGAGTTTGAAATTTCAGCATGTTCCCTTGTTGCTAGACCCACCCTAGGGCTAGAGGGATCGCCTTTTTCCATAGAGGGGATTTACCTGCTCAACACTAGTAAGGCCCCCAGGGCCAAGGATTCGATCCAAGAGAGTTAGGATATACTCCGGGCTCTTAAGGATAACTTAGCTACATCTCTGAACCAGCAGTAGTTGTATGCCAACAAGGGACGGGTTGAGAGGAAATTTGAGGTAGGGGACTTGGTCTACCTATGATTTCAGCCATACCAGCAGTCCATGCTAAAGAAGAAGGGGCCCGAGAAGCTCAAGCCCCGCTTCTATGGAAATTATAAGGTGATATGCACGATTGGTGAGGTTTCCTACTAGCTAGAGCTGCCTACGGATAGCCATATCCACAACATTTTTGACATATCATGCCTGAAAAAGGCATTGGGACACCAGGTGACCGCAACAGAGCAGCTTCCACCTAAAGATGATGAGGTTCATTTGGTGTTGTATCCAGTAGCCATCATAGATACCATGGAGAGACAGCTATGGAGTAGGACAGTTAGAGAGTACTTGGTGAGGTCAAGGAACTTTCCGGATGAGGATGCCACTTGGGAGAGCGAGAAAATCTTGCACCATCCATCTTTGCAGTTGCTTGAGGACAAGAAATATTTTGGCGGGGAGGACTGTAATATTCCCAATTGGCAACAGCTAATTGGTAATATTAATTTTGGCTAGTTTTTATTTTCTAATGTTAAAGTCAATTAATAAAGTGGGTGATGAGACACATAACCCATACTTAGGAAATAATTATTCCCTAAAGTCACTTGAGAAAATATTACTTGACAGTGTGGGTTCCATGAGGGTGAAGGGACAGCATGACGGAAGAGGCAGTGTGGGCCCATGATAGCGCAGTTGAGAGGCAACAGTGTGGGCGAAGAGGGATAGTGCAGTTTGGTGGGGCCCAGATGAGAGCAAGGCTCTCAAAGCATAAAAAGGGGAAGAGACTCCTCATTCTCTCATTCTATTATGCATCTCTGATTTTTGTCTTTTAACATTAAGCATGCTTTTGTTGTTGAGCGAAGTCTACAAGTGTTGTTCAGCACACCGAGTGTCTCCGAGCGGATATCCCAACCTCAGCCTCTGGGACCTTCAAGTGCCCACTCAGGTGAGGAGTTCCATAAATCATTTTGTAGGAGAGAACCATAGCATCTTCAGCTAGGATTACACATTTTCTTGGACACCGCAATCTCTTAGAGGGATCACACATTTTATGGTAGAGGCAGTTCCGGGAGTGAGGAGATATCAAGGATTTCAGCCCAAGGATAGTGTGAAGGGATCAGCCCTTCACTAATCATCATTTTGTAGTAGGAGGACGCCATCATTTGTAGAACTATCATTCAGTGCCATTGTTCTCACTAGGAGTGCGATATTTTCAAAGGGAGGTCAAATTCTGGGGTCAGCCATTCCAAGATTCCTTCCTAGGTTTTTTTGGGTTATTGCAGGAGAGCTAAGTTCTAGAGTTTCATATTATTATAGCAAGGTAACAGCCCCAAATATTCATTCCATTCCAACAGTAGCAGTAGTCCGGCAACAGCATCTGGATATTATGCAGTCCATGACAGAGCAGTCATTTCTTGAGCATTTCAAAGAGTATTTCCATCTTGCCTTGAGAAAGCCAAGGTTCCATCATTTTGATCACCTTTGTACTCATTTTTATCTTTCAGTTATATAATAAAATGGCTCATTGTTTCTCCATATTTTCATTAATTGTATGACGTCTCTCTATTTTGTTGTAGTTTCTTGTTTATGTTGCTTTGTATTACTATTTATTTCTATTTGGAATGTTACAAGATGTCATTTCCTCACAATGGAAAGATCATTACCATCAATCAGCTAACATATTACGAACCAAAGTCTCATACCTTTCCCGAGTCTATCATATCTTCGGTGGCCAATAAAAAAGCAGTCGCACCTCTCACTAGTGTTTCACCTAGATTCTATAAATATTCCGCCTTACTTGGTGCATTCACTAGTTTCCCCCCCTTATTTTTGACCCCAGCTCGTGAAATTTTTGCATGATGCAATCGTCTCAAGCTCACCACAAGCGGTCTAGTTCAACCAACCAGTAGCCTACACCTCTGCAACCTGCTTGTGGTCACTTGACAAAGCCTTCAGGGCCTTCTCTTAAAGAACCTTCTCCCTGTGCTGGTGTCTCTTGCACCCATTTTCAACCAGAAACAGTTCCCCCTATCCTTAACCATTTGGGAGCCATTCCTCCAATCCATTACCCTTCCGATCAGATATCGTTTCTAGCTCCCCCTTATGGAGTATTTTCGGTGCATTTTATGGCTATGTTGAGCCTTCCCAATTTGACGTTGGGGATCCCAATCTGGTACATTGATCCCCCAACCAACAATCTAGCTAGTAATATCAAACCTTATAATGCTTTGACCCCGGTCCAATAGGTCGCTATGACCCCTCCCTTTGCCTCAGTGCCTCAGCCACCTCAACAAGAATCTACTCATGTTGCAAAAGCATCTGGTGAGGGGGAAAAGCCAAAGAGAAGGAACCTAAGGACAAGGCCCCCCAAACAACTCATGCTCCTCCTAAGCCTCCAAAGTAGTCACTTCCATATGCTTTGTGTGATATTTTTGTCATGCTACCCATAATCATCTTGAGCTTCCTCGTCTCAAACCTGTGGTCAAAGAGATGTTAAATGAATCTGATATCCCAGAGGTCCATGTTACCTTAATTGATTAATCTAAGAAAATCAAATCGTTGCGCATGAACTGCCCTTGTGATTTGTATGATATTTATGGCCATTATTCTCATATTTATCCCCGTCTTGACAACTTTCACAACACCTTTGAGGTTTTTCATCGAATCGAGGTTGATCGTAGTGGATCCTCTACTCCTCTACTCGTGAATTTTCCTTCAATGGAACCGGAGGACATTTCTGCACCCATTGTGATACATCCCCCCAATTTCGAGATAATGGAACCTTCTGCCACTATCCTCTATCTATCGTCATCCATGAGATCCATGGTGGAAGACCCCCCCAGGGCATCCCCTTCTGTTTTGACTGAACCTCCTTCAGCGATCACCCTGGGCTCAACATCGGTAGATGTTTCACCTACTTTCTCTTCGTCTATCCTAAGTAGTGATGTATATGTCAACCACATTCCTCATGATGATGCGCCACGTAGTTCCACCGCATCATGTGGTCTCCCTTACTCTAGTCTACCCATCTTCTATTCAGATGAATACATCATGGAATCCATGGCCACCCCTAATTTTCATTGGGATAATATGCACCATCGTGCATATTTCCTTCCACAGCAAACCCATGACCAACATGTTGTGGATTCCAAAGACTTCATCCTTCGTGAGGTCGATTGGTTATATAACCCCTTACTTCGAACCCATGCATTTGAACCACATACACATTGTGGCCATTACATTGACACCCCATGTTTGGGTAAGGGGGAACCCATATTTGAGAGTCCACGAGAAGAAATTCTCCCCAACCCTCCTAGTGTATCTGGTAATGTCGAATCTAGTACCATTACTCTTCCACATTTAGAATAAATTCTAGAGTCCCATATCACTTCAAATCACTCTATGGATGATCCACTTAATCATTCCTTCACCTTACATCAACAACCCAGTCCCTTAGAAATTGTTTTTGACCAACCCCTACGTTTTCTAGGTGAACACCAGTTCATTATCTCTAATGCCACCCTTTGGTATAGTGACACCATATATGTGAACCCAAAAATTTAGTCCATTTGCTTCATATATACAGTTCCAAATGAGATTGGTAATCCACCATGTCCTTTCTCTATATGTATCTATCCATTCTTCCCATAGAAGATAACCATAATATAAGAAAATGGCGAACCATGCCATTAAAATGTGTTTATATTACACTATTATAAATACATTCAACATGTCCATCACATTCTTGGGGGAACCTCTGCCCCTATATATTCTCACCATCCTCTTGAGGATTTAGTGCCTATGAGAATGAATGCTTGAATCCATTATTTTAGCGCTCCACAAAATCCTCTAGCTAGGGGCATCATTCCCACCTTTTCATACCAGATCACTCCCCTCCATCACATATGCTCGGGGGCAGTATCCCATGCTTATGGTATGATGGTACCCCTGGCCACCTTCTCACTTGATTAATAAAATTCTCGGCCTAAACCCTATTAATCTAGGTATGGTCGATTATCCTCCCATTCCTTGGATAGTTTGTCCTACCAGCCTCTACGACGAGCCATATATTGTAGATGCTTGATATTGTATCTTCAAATAGTCTACTTTATGTGATAACATACTTACCACTTGGTCCCCATGTTTGACTTGGTGGGTGGGGATGATTCTAGACCTTCTCTAGTGGTTCATTCTTGTATTCCTTTTTTACCTTGATTGTTCACCAAGAACCATCCCATCCTTAGATAAGTAAGGTCACCTTCCTGAAAGTCACGAATCCTAATTCCAACTATCGGTTTGTCCGCTATGATCACTGTAAGATTTAGGGCCTTCTCCTCCTCTCCAAGTTCCCCACAACTCCAATACCAAATGAATCAAATTGGAGGGAAATCACCCTATTAAAATAAAAACCCTAATTTTTATTTCGCCAATTGGGACCAAATTGTAGCTCCTTTTGACAAACCTTCAGCACCGTTGGAAATCTCTCACTGAGCTCTAAAATGGGTTTAATTTTTTTTTTTGGTGATTTGATACTTCATTCGGAAGCCTTTTTTCCAAGAAGGGTCACTTCGCTACCTCTCAAAATCGAATTTTTGCACCTACGCCACTTGTACTTGGGGCATCACTTCACCTTAATACTTGTTGATGCCTGTGTTGATTTTCTTCATGAGTAACCATCTTTTGCTCATGTTTTTATGGTCCCCACAAGGCCTATTCTATCTAGCAGCATCATCGAGTCGCCCTTGATTAGAGAATCCGAGTTGAGTTATTATCACATTCATGGATTTTGTCTCAAGTCCCTTTGCCTCTTGTTATGGTATTCCATCCTTTCATGCCTTGTCCCTCTCTCGTGTAGGCCATTTTGGCCTCCAGTCCCACTATCCCCCATCTCCTCAAGATTCGAGTCAGTCGTTGCCAGGTCATCCATGATTTATATGCTCTGGCAAGGGAAGTATTCCATTAACTACTCAGTATCCCCCATTCCATAATCGTTCCTGGTGTCAGTCCATCAGTTGCTCTACTATTATCTCTTGTTCCTTAATTGAGGACCCTCATTACCTCACCTATGGTGAACCTCCTTCTGTCGACATTAGCACATTCTTTCCAGAAGATAGGTTTAGATGGTAGTGTATATTGGTTCCAGCTTCCATTATTGTTCGATGCCTCATATTAGATAAAGGGACTCCTTATTTCCCTTTTACTTGATTTTTTCTCATCTGCTCCACTTCAACATGATCAATATTCGTATACTTGATAGTTTGGTGATCCAGTAGATTGATCAAGTGATTCCCAAGTATGTGTGAGATGTTTCATACCTCATGAGGGGGTGGCCCTTTAGGTAGCCCCCCACATACCTGTATGACCTCATTTTATGCTATAGCCTCAGACGCATTTTTGCATATTTAATGGGTTCAGCCCCAACCGCTTGCAGCACCTCTAGCATGCATGTATCACTTAGATGATTAATTCATATTTTTAAATCCCTTTCCTGCTTATCAAGGCTTATTTTGTTGTTATTATATCTCATGTACTCAGATATTATTGTATTCAGTCTTGGTTGTTGCCCCAGGCGCAGTATGTATGTGGGATCCATTATATTTTTGTCTAGCCCAGTTTATGCCACCATATCATGTACTTTATAGCTCAGTCTCATTTTACTGGGCACACAATTATTCTTTGTACTTTGTCATCTCAGCGGGCATAGGTATGCCCCCCCTGCCTCACTGAGAACAGGTACCCAAACATTAAAGGAGACTTATATCATTTCTAGGTCTCGTCCCCTGAGGTTATTGTCCTCTCTTTCTTCACTCCATCAATTTATCTCTCTCTCTATGACTCCCCTTCGGTGTCTAGTTATTATGTTCTTACAACGTACATCAGTCATACAATTATCTCCTAACGCTCGCACGTTGGGGGGCCATCTGTTACACCAATTTTTGGTCATATAACCATTTACAATTAGATGGATTGAAATACACCAAGACCAATTTTACCATAGTAAAATTGCTTTCACTATAAGAAATAATTTAATAAACCATATTTATTAAGTTATTTCTAGTCCAAACATGAAAAACCATGAAGAATAATTAAATAAATCCTTATTTATTTGATTTTCTTCTATGAATAATTAATTAAACCAATATTTAAATAATATTCCTAGTCATATTTAACCCAATTAATGAGAAATAATTAGATAAATCATTATTTATATTATTATTCTCTAGGAATAATTAATTAAATCGCTATTTAATTAGTATTCCTTGTTAAATTTGACTAAATCATTTAGGAATAATAAAATAAATCATTATTTGTTAAATTATTCCTTGACCCAATCTTTGAAATGATAAATAAATCATTTATTTGTTTATTATTTCTAAATAAAGGGATTTAACCAGTTTAAATTTATTTTCCTCCAACAAAATATAATAAAATATTCCAAGCAGTTAGATCTAGATCTTGGTTAATAATATTTTACTATGCACCATTATCAAGGATAACTCAATATTTTGTTATAAATAGGAGGGTTTTCCATTCATTATTTACCTTTGATCCTTTTATAATGGTCGTACTTTAATCCTCTTATCATTGTCATACTTTGATCACTTTTATTATCTTTTTGCTTATTGAGTTCCCATTGAGTTCAACACGTCTTAGGTTTTCTACACCATTGAGAGAGGGAAGCTTTGGATCTGAAGCATTGAGGACATCCAAGAACCCATCCCATTGAGGGGGGCTGGTAACATCATACTTTGTTCCCTTCCCATATGTTAACATAATATAAAACTATTTATATATCTTGTCTTGTCCATTGGATATTTGGAGAAACTCTTATTTCATTTTACTATTTAGCTGCTTTTACTGCATAGATCTGGGTTTGTTTTGCATTTGTTTCGATCGTCTATTGCATATATAAATAAGTTAGACAACCATCTTCATTTTTATGGTTTTTTGTCTTGTGCATCTAAAGTGATCTCTTTTCATACACTAGTGTTAAGAATTCATTCTAAAAATTAGACAAGATATTAATTAGATGTGAATGATTAAATGTGAATTGACACATTTAAATTTATACAGGGTGTTGGTGTTGCTGGAAATATGTCAACCAAGGGGGTCTCCCTGATGTGAAGTGCCAATTAGACCTCACATTGTTAGGAGTAGGAGCCCCATCCAGAGTATCAGCCTCACTTCCATGTATCCTTTTGGATTTTCCTTGGCCACAAATTTTAGCACAAGAAAGTAATACATAGCTATTTTTGGATCAGCAAGTGAGTATTCCTTGTGAAATGTTCAACTACAGAAAGTATCAAGGTCCTTCTACTGAAAGGGAATAAAAAAAAATTGGGCCCTTTAAACACAAGTAATAGTAATAATATAGAAAAGGCACATGAACATATACATATGATTGAATTATTGATCAATCATTGAAATATTAAATAAGGAAGCAACAATTGCTAAAGAAAATACAACACGCCTTCAACAAGAGAAGTACCAAAGCCACCTAAATTGTTCAATTTCCTTAGTACAGATGAAAACAACATACATTGCAAACATTAAAATAATATCCTTACAATATTCACGACATATGCATGGAATAATGTTGGCTCTGCGAGCTTCTGAATTAAGTAAAAGTTCCAAGATACATCAAGACAGTGAACACCATTAACCCCAACAGTGGAGCATTAGAGAAATCACTCGCTCCTCCAAAATAAATATCTTCACATTAAATGCCCGGTATGAGGATCCAAGTTGAAAAGTATTTTATTTTACAATGAGGGTGTATATATTACAAATGAGGTGACCATTCACCTCCCTTGGGACACTTGGACTACCCTCATGGTTGTTTGAATTCTATATAACCTTTCAACTTCCTACATGACTTTTAAAATTACATGGATGACTCTTGGACTTCCACTTTACATTACATTTCTCCCATATAGATTTTACATAATCCAAAAAATTATGTGGCACATGATGACTCATGACATGGCATGACATGATACAAATGACATGGACTTTGTGATGTCATGGCAATATCAATTCACCCTTTGTTGTTAGTTTCTTTGCATCTTATTGAAATATGGTGCATGATATTCTTCCTCCTCCTCCTCATCACTTGAAGATAAGGAGTCTTTAAAGTGATCATGATCTCTTGTATTTTGTTGTAATTTTGTGTCCCTTTGTCTTCTTGCCTAATGATAATCCGGTCTCTTCGAATCTGTAGGTATCTTCTATCATGGTATCCGTATCCTTTTCCTCCATCAACCTCCTTCAATGATAAGATATAGTACCTGCATCTTAAATCATTCATGACAAGACAAAATCAATCCAAAAATCCCTAATCTAACATGTTTCATGAAATCACTTCTTAGGGTTGGAACTGGTGATTGGTTGAGTGACTGACTCAAGGATTACACAGTCCAGAGGCCAAGGTCGGGAACTAAGGCTTGAGACTGTGAAATGTGCAGTTTAGGATGGCTAGGTTTAAAGGATTGTGCAATTGAGAGGATCAAGAGCTCAAGGCCGAGGATTCAGGCTTAAGGTTTCCCAATGCATAGTTTAGGAAGGACAAAATTAGGGAATTGCACAGTTGAGGGACTCAGGAGGTAAAGATTGAGGCTTGAACCTTGCATTTTCCCAATGCAATATTAATCATCCAATTGATTATGCAGTTGCACAGTTCAGGAGCTCAAGTTTGAGGTTTGAGGACTAAGACTGGGCAATGCACAGTGAAGGACTGACTAGAGAGGAAAATTGTGCATTTATGAAGCTCAGGGATTGAGCTTGAGCACTAATATTATGCAATGTACAGCTATAAGAGGAATATAATACGCATTTCATAGTTCCAAGAGGAAAGTTTGTTTCTTGAGGATTGATACTGTGCAATGCACAGTTCGAGAGGGTTGGATGACACTAAGTGGCCCAAACGAGGAGTTTTCCCAGTTTTGACTAAGTGTAGGATCAGCGAGATGAATTTGAACTAGGAAAAGACTTGAGCATGATCACACACTTAAATTAATTGAAAACACAACATATAATACCCAAAACATATTAACAACATATTTTCCTCAATGTGACAACATTGCGACATTTCACTCCAAATGTGACACTAAAGATACACTTTGTGATGACAGTGAAGATGAAAATGCTTGAAAATTTGTAAATGAGTACAATACAAGTTTACATGATGAGAAAAACCCATTCTCACAAATATTACCCCTTGAAACACACCAAAAATTGATTTTATACAATGTGTGACATTTAACATGGCAAAATACAAAATTCTATATATGAATAAGAAAAGTGTGAATGAAACTTGCACTATGTGAACAACAGTGAAATAGACACATGCTAGAGAAAAGATAACATGAAAAAGAAACTAATTAAGGTGAAAGAAAGTGAACGTGACCTTTGAAAACATGTAAGTGATATTCGCAAAAGTGAAAAATTTAAAAACTCACCGAAATAGAAGTGCAAAGGCAGCTAAAAGTGAGATATTTTCAATGACTATGTGCACTAACTATGGACACGGGTTGGATATTGCATAGGCATTATCTTGATGGATTGTGCTAAGCTTGTTCAAGCTTGTGTGAAGTAATTCATTATGGACTGAGCATGTGTGAGCAAGTGACTTCAACACTTACAATTAAAGAAGGGAACTCAAAGAATTAACTGAATATCAACTGAAAAAGAAGTGACTATGGAACGACCGATCACAATATCCAAAATAGGCTCCAAAATTCAAGTATAGGAAAATATTTTGAGGGTGTTTGTCACAGCCAAAACACTTAGCGACACACTGGTAGAATTCCAGCTTCTTTTCCTTGGTAATTTCTTTATGGAGGGTCTAGTTCTTCAAGGAGTATTGATTTAGTGTTCATATCACTCCAACTTCCCCGCTTACTCTCTATGTAAACATAGTCCCCTTCATTCCTTCTCAGTTGAACACAAACATATAACCAGGGATATCGCAACATTTTAAGACATGATAAGGGTAATATATCATGCAAGATTTATATTTTCATAGTATAGTTTTTCATCTTTGGTGTTGCTCCGCTACCAGTAGGTCTGGACAATACCCCAATGGAGTCACTTCATGAACACAAACATTGCTCCACTATCAGCGAGCCTGGACAGTAACCCGCTGGAGTTCCTTGCTTCACCTCCCTGTGTAGGGAGCCTTTCTCTCCTTACACCTTTTACTTATTTATTTTATGTAAAATTTTACATTGGAACTTATTTATTATTTACAGCATAAGAGGTTGTTCCTGCAAAAAAACATATGTAAGACCTATGATATTGGTTTACTCGTTTTGATTTTCCCCTGGTCATCCTCTACTTTATTGGATAAGCATGGATAACATCGAAACATAAAGAACCAATTATAGGCATGAGGTTTCCATAGTAGACACAAATATCATAGTTTGACACAGAGTTTTTCTCACAGAAGGACTGTATTTTCCGTCAGAACGTCATCGACCTAAGTATAACCAAGATGAGGAATAAGGACTGATGGCTAGCCAAAATTTTCAGTTTCATAAATCCATTTTCTATTTTCCACATTGTCTTCAAGCCAAACGAAACATCCTTCATGCAAAGGCTTATTAAACAAAACAAGAAAGAAGAGACAAGACACAACAAGAAAACCAAAATCAAAAGGAAAAAACAAATGGAGGCTAAACCAACAATAGAATGCGAGACAAAAGCTAGAAAATAAATGAAAGACTATGGAAAGCGAGTGCAGGAGGCATGTGCAAAGGAAACTAATATGCGACTAGACCTCCTCCTAACCTAACTAGTTATATGCTCAGGGTCGTGTATAATGAAATTTACAATGTAGCCACCGTACTTTCTCCCATCCTGTATACACAAAGATATGATCTATTAAAACTGATATAAAACAATGTGCAATGGAAAAGATAAGATCTTGAATAATTTGCACATAAATTTGAAGGCCTTACCTATATATAGAAATATGTGTCATATTCACTACTTCTACCCAACTTATGATCTTACCTTTTCTATGAATATTATAAATAGAAAAACTTCGAAAGCTTCTTGTGAATGCTCCTTAATTTGTGCCATCCTTCTTAGAAAGCATGAGAAAATATTGAATTTTTTTATTAGAAAATGGGCTTGCTAAGTAAGATGCTTCTAGGCAATCATATATTGGATTGTGAAATTCAAAACAATCCTCTTAAAAACCCCAAAATCCTTGAAAATATGAATTTTCAATTAGAAGCACAAGGTCAGGATGAGAATCTTGTGAGGGAAAATGGATCTGATCATATTCAGTCAGCATGTCAAGATAGTGAGTACCTGACATAACTATCGGCAAAGGCTGAAGTTCCTCAACTGCTTGCCATAGTATCTAGATATTGAGATCATAAACTGTAAATATCAAAGGATGTAAAACAAGTGTCATTGGATGTGTTGATGGAAAAATGGTAAGTTGAATGAAATTCATCATATCTAGAATCATGATCATATGTGTTGATTAAAGCATCATATTCCCAGTTTGTAATTAACAAGGATAAATCAATTTGAATAATGTAAATACTCTGAAAAATATAACCAACTTCCTCGCATTTCGAACGTGACAAACCATTTTCGTGCAACTGGTAAAAAATTGTACAAGCATTGAAATCATAGAAATAATTGAAAATGAATGCTAGTATAGAAAATATATGAAACCAATCATGGTGTAATGTATGAAAAAGAGGAACTTGATTCAAAAAATAACTCAAGCACTTGCTAACAATCAAGAGGATTTTTGGTGTCATCAAGACATCCATAAGAGACACTAGGAGTTGATTTTCTTCCATAGCACTCAACATATATGAATTGTCTGGCCAAATATAATCTTCAAATAGATCAACTTCGCAATTTCGCACATTCACAAAAGGTATACACTCCAAACCCAGATTCGATACAAGAGATTTGCATGAGGATGAATTCATCATAGTAGTATGATCAAAAACTTGATCTCGATAAATAGGAATATTATAACGATAAATCCCGAAATCCAACAAGAACAAGTTTTCATCTATAGAAACAATATGAATGAAAGTATTATCTAAGAAAATGCAGATCTCACATGGTTCAATAATTTCACCAGAATCGCGAGAACCTCACATAATGATCAACGAGATTTGAAGTTCCTCAACTTCCTTAAAGTTCCATAACTTTGAAAATACAGATAAAAATTTGTTGTAAACTGAGTAAGACTGCAAATTTCAAGTGGACAACTGGTATCAGCCAAGTCAATAGGATCACCACTATATGGATGGAAGCTATCTACATCGCTGGTTTCATCAAATTCTTCAACTACAACAAATATATTACTCAAGTCATAATATTCTTCTGATCGCAAGTGTAAGAATGTATGCACTCGAAAAATCTCATGTTCAAACTAATTTGAAGAGTTTCTCCCATACAAATAAAGATAAACTAAGGGATGGAATGGATGATCTAAAATTTCATTGATCTCTTCTTCATCATGGATAATCTCACTATCATGTGTCATTTCAAGATTCAAATCATGAGTGAACAACTTAAAGAGCATGGATAATTTCCATCACAATTTAATGCATTACAAACATTAGAGAGAAAAGGATATAGATGTGAAGAGGAAGAAGTGTTCATAAGTGGATCTTCTTTGACCAAAACATATTTGAGATCTAAATATTTTGAAACAAAATTTTCTTGAGAAACTAAAAGATCAGATGGTACACTTTGGCATTCATCATCATATATATCAATGGATTCATCCTCCTCAAAATGATTGTTTCCCAAGACTTCAGATCAATTAGGAGAATTTATTACATTCATTATCATCCAAGAGTGAGGCAACACCATCTTCACATGGAGGACTCTGAAAAAGAGAAGGAAGGTCAAAAGAATCTTCACCTTCCTTCTCCTCTACCTGCAAAATGTGACTACCTTGCACATGTTCACTACTTGGATTTGGAGGAGAGTGATTAGTAATATTTAGGGACAAGGGGTCATGAGAAAGAGATGGTATAGGATGACAAGTATCCAAATAAAATTCAAGATTTAAATTCTGAGTAATAATATCATTTTGAGGAATGGAGAAATTAGTATTCACCATAGGCTTCATGAACCAATTTGGGATTTCCTCCATGGGATTTGAATCATGAAAAGAAAAAGGAGGATGGGAATATGGAATAAGAATTTTATTTTCATATTTCCCAATTTTATTATCCTCACAAGGAGGCACCCACATCGGAACCGAAAAAGGAGGAGGGCAAGGAAAAAAATGAATAGTAGGTTACTCCAATGAAATTAAGGGTGTCACATGACTTACAAGATTTGGGGAAGAAGAGACATCAGGTGGTTTGGGTTCACCATTCAAAGAGATATGAACCAAACACTCAAAATTTTGTTTAAATAAATCTTAGTATGTGTCTTCTTTAGGAAATCCATAACATAGGTGAAGGATTTGATCAGAGAAATCCTTAATTGATTCATTAGGCTTCATTATTAGTTGATTAATCCTATTATAAATATTTCAATAATCATAGCTAACAAAATCTAAATGAATCTCCTTGATGAGTTGTTCAAGAGAATGAATGGAACAGGTGGTAGAGTGTGACACCATCGGCTAACTTGACCTTCAAGGGTGAGGCAGAAGAGAATACAAGACACATCTTCACAATAAATTTCATAGTATTCACAAAAATTAAGTAAAAGAGATGCATGCTCGGAAATGGATGTATCACCCTCACCATAAAACTTGAATTGAGACAAGTCAAGGAGAGAAGTCTCATCGGGGATTGAAAGTTCACCAGGGAACAGGTTATAAAAACACCTCGGAAGTATGATATGAGGATGAGCCATTTCATATAAGAGGTTCAAAATAGAATCAACGGGCATAGCTTTTCATCTTTCCCTCCTTCTAGCACCATTTTTTTACGGTGTTGTAAATTCATTAACCAAGGGGGTCTCCCCATTATGAAGTCCCAAATAGACCTCACATTGTTTGGAGTAGGAGCCCCATCTGGAGTATCATCCCGACTGCCATGTATCCTTGTAGATTTTCCTTGGCTACAAAGTTAAAGACAAGAGATTAATACAAAGGTACTTTTGGATCAACAAGTGAGTATGCCTTGTAAAATTTTCAGTTGCGGAAAGTATCAAGGTCCTTCTACCAAAAGGGAAGAAAAAAAAGTGGGTCATTTAAAGACAAGTAATAGTACTAATCTAGAAAAGGCACACGATCATATAGATGTAAATGAACCATTGATCATCCAGTAAAATATTTCACAAGGAAGCAATGATTTTTAAAGCAAATATAACATGTCTTCAACAAGATAAGTACCAAAGCCAATGAAATAGTTCAATTTCCTTAGTACAAATGAAAACAACATACATCACAAAAATTCAAATAATAGTCTTACAATACTCACGACATATGCATGGAAGCGTGTTGGCTCAACGAGCTTCCGAATTAAGTAAAAGTTCCAAGATATATCAATACAATGAACACCACTAGCCCTAACAATGGAGCATTATAGTAGTCACTCGCTCCTCCCAAACAACTATCTTCCTCTCCAATTCTTAGTAGGATGAGCCAAGGTGAAAAGTATTTTTCTTGTACAATGAGGGTGTATATATAACAAATGGGGTGATCATTCACCCCCCTTGGACTACCCTCGTGATTTTTCGAATTCTATATGACCTTTTGACTTCCTACATGACTTTTTACATTACATGGATGACTCTTGGACTTCCACTTTACATTACAGTTCTCCCATATAGAATTTACATTATCCACAAAATGATGTGGCATATGATGACTCATGACATAACATGACATGATATTGATGACATGGACTTTGTGATGTCATGGAAATATCAAGTCACCTTTTGTTTCTAGTTTCTTTGTGTTTTCTTGAAAGATGGTGCATGTTCTTCTTAATCCTCCTCCTCGTGACTTGAAGATAAGGAGTCTTTAATGTGATCTTGATATTTTGTCTTATGTTGTAATTTTGTGTTCCTTCATCTTCTCACCTAATGATCATCTGGTCTCTTCAGATCCATAGGTGTCTTCTTGCATGGTATCCTTATCCTTTTCCTCCATCATCATCCTGTCATCATAAGATAGAGTACTTGCAGCTGAAAATCATTCATGACAAGATGAAACCATTCTGAAAACCCATAATCTAACATGTTTCATGAAATCACATGTTAGGGTTGGAACTAGTGACTGTTTAAGTGACTGACTCAAGTATTTCATAGTTTCATAGGCTAAGATCCAAGACTAAGGCTTGAGACTGTGCAAGGCACAGTTCAGGATGGACAGGGTCAAAGGATTGCACGATTGAGGGGCTCACGAGCTCAAGATTTGGGCTTGAGGCTTGATATTTCCCAATGTACAGTTCTAAAAGGACAGACTTAAGGAACTGTGTAGTTGAGGGACTCGGGAGGTAAAAATTGAGGCTTAATCCTTGGAAGTTTCTCAATGCGAATTTTTGGAGGGAGAGGAGGCCAAGTGACTATGTAATTCAGGAGCTCAAGGCTAAGGCTTGAGGACTAATACTACGCAATGCACAATGAAGGACTGACTAGAGAGGGAAATTGCACAGTTCTGAAGCTCAGGGGTTGGGCTTGAGCATTGTGATTACGCAATGTGCAGTTCTAGGAGGCAGATACTGCGCATTGCACGGTACCAAGAGGCAAGTTTTTTGCTTAACGATTGAGACTGAACAATGTGTAATTCAGGAGGGTTGGATGAGGTTGACTAGCCTAGTCAAGGATTTTTCTTGGTTTTCACGGTGTGGGGTCAGTGACATGAAGTTGAACAAGAAAAAGACTTGAGTATGATCACGCACTTAGATTACTTTACGACACAACATAGGACACCCAGAACATATGAAAAACATACTTTCCTCAATGCAACAACTCACTCAAAGTGGGACACTAAAGATACACTTTGCGACAATAATGACAAAACTTGTGTGACAGTGCTTGAAACTTTGGAAATGAGCACGATACATGTTTACATGATGAGAAAAACTCATTATCACAAATATTACCCCTTGAAACACACCATAACTAGCTTTTACACAATGTGCGACACTTAACATGCCAAAAGATGACATTTTCTATATGAACAATAAAAGTGTGAACGACACTTACAATATGTGAACAATAGTGAAAGAGACACATGCCAAAGCGAATATAACATGAAAATGGCATTAAAAAAGGTTAAAGAAAGATAAAGCGACAGTCAAAAACATGTAAGCGACACTCGCGAAAGTAAAGGCATGCAAAAGCTACAGTTTGAAAAACTCACCGAAATAGAAGTACAAATGTAGCCAAAAGTGAGAGAAGGTTAACGACCGTGTGCATTGACTATCGACATGGGTTGAATATTGCACATGAATTTTCTTGATGGAATGTTCTAGGCATGTTTAATCTTGTGTGAAGGAATGTGCTCATGAATTCATTAGAGACTGAGCATGTGCGAACAAGTGACTGTGAAACTTACAATCCAGGAAGGGAACTCAAAGACTTAACATAATATCAACCGAAAAAAAGTGACTATGTAACGATCGCTTGCAAGATCCACAATAGACTCCAAAATTCAAGTATAAGAAAAATTTTGGAGAGTGTTTATCGCAGCAACAACACAAAGGTATAAAAAATGATTTCTTATTCACACCCAAATATTCATGAAATAAACAATGTAACACTTATTTATATATTTGATATGATTAACATTACATGCGACTTTGATACTCCATAATTTTTATTCTAACATTTTTATCTTAACAATAATTGTACTTAAATGTGAAAATATAAACTTTTATTATAACTTCTTATTTTAAAATTTATTATTTATAATGTTCATTCATGTTTCTCATCCCACTACATCCACTATTAAAAAAAATGGTCTTTCTCCAACAAAATACCCCTCTTACAAACCAAAAAAAATGATGTATAAAACATTATTACATCAATAATCATAATTTTCATCTCAAAATCAAATAAATTTACTTATCTAACATTATTTCATTCACGACTATAAATATCTTCCAAAAACCAAGTGGCTTTATATTTCTTCAATACACACCTTATATGATAAGCTTATCTTTATAAAATATATAATATTAAAAATTGATAATTTATGTTTCAAAATTACCCATTATTTCTAAGTCAAAGTCAAAATCACAAACAAATCAGATTTATAGACACATTATTATATGAAATTAGCCTATATTTTCTACCAATATGAAATAAAACATCATGGCATGATAAACCATTACTCTTGTACAAATCCATGGCAACATAGTGTTAACTATTAAGGGTATTTTTCCTTATAAAAGAGAAGTGCTACATGGAAAACAAGCTTTTTGCTCTTATTGTCTTATTGTTTATTTATTTATTTATTAAAACATTTTATCCTTTTAGTGGAGGACATTTTAAAGCAATATATTATGTTGGTAATTTTTTCCCAATAGAAAATGTATGCACGTACATTATTTTAAAGTGAACTTAAAATCGGTGATGATTTTAATTTATTAACTAATAAAACTTGTAATTCCTCGTTAATGGAAAATATACTAATAAAACTTGTAATTCCTAGTTAATGGAAAAGATACTAATAAAACTTGTAATTACTAATTAGTGTAGACGATAGGCTCTACAAAGAAGATTGAAGTTATATTTAGAAAATGTAATGAATGTCCATTGTTTTAAATTGAAATTTTGTATCTAAATTGAAAGTTTGTATCATAAATAAAACACATTTTAAAATGAAAGTCATGAAAACTTGGAAATTTGTATCATGAATAAAACACATTTTAAAATGAAAGTCATGAAAACTTGTAATTTCCAAGTTAAGTATGGAAGCTTGCATTTGTATTTAAAATCATGTTCCTTTTTCTTATATGGATTGGATGGGTTGAATTGGGTTAAGATAAAAAAAAAATTAGCAATAGCCATGAATTTTATATTAAAAGAGTTGAGTAATAAACTCAGAAATTACATGTCATTGATATCAAAAGAGATTTTTTTCATGATTTTAATTTTTGTGAGTCTATGTTTTCCGAGCCAAAAAAATTATTTTTACATATTATGTTCTAACTAAACCACTGCAACTTTTATAAGATCGTCAAAAATGAATCTATCAATAAATAAATAAAGCAATGCATTCCCAAAGTTTATGAGATATTCTGAAATCCTTAGGAGGTGTTGTTTTCTTTAGGGGTATTCTACAAAGCTTGATTCATAAGCTTGTTTGTCTCATTTGGGGCTCAAAATTTTCAAGAACCCTCTGGATGGCATGGATTTTGATAATCTGGAATTTTTTTTATAATATAGGCTTCTTGTGATGCTTGGAAAGAGGGTTACAATATATTTTAAGGAATGGACATGAACAAAATTTAAGGATTTATCTTTCAAATTCTTAAATATCATATCAAATAAACAAAGATTGAGGGCTTGGTGATTGATGGAGCATAACAAGCCTTAGGAAGGGGATATAAGGGCACCTTTGAGGGAGATGCAAAACTCATGATCAAGCATATTAAGAAGAGAGTCTCTCATCTCTCATAAAAAAAATGTGTTACATCACTTCATTCTATCTTATCAACAAGGAAAACTTGGATCAACACTTATGTTAGGGCACAATCTAACTAATAGATGTTTTGGTCTTTTTCACGAAAAATTAGTGATACAATTTTAAAAGAGATCGGGAATTATTGTTGTGTAAAATGTGTTGTTGAATGCATAAATAGATTTAACACACTGAAAAAACATTAGGGCACTTGGATTTTGCAAATTACACTGTTCAAACTTTTGATTTTGAAAAATCTCTGCCAAATTTCAAACAAAATTGGCGAGAAAAAAATACTTGGAAAAGGGTCAAAACATCTATTAGTTATACTACACCCTTATGTTTGTACAAAAGCCTGATCAAATTCTATTAATTCTAAAAATAGTATCCAATTTTTAATGATATTTTGTATAACTAATTAAATGTCTAAAAAAAATTTTGAAAATTTTATCGCTTTCAAGAATATAACAATTTTTTCAAGTTCCACTAGCACAACTAGCTGAGGATGAGCCTCGTCAGCAAGGTGACACAGGAACAAGCCTCATGGAGGTGGTTGTGCCATGTGTTAGGGGTAGGAGACATGCTAAAAAATCCAGTCAGATAAGGGCTAGAGTGACCGAGGCTAGGTGGAATCCCCAGGTGACTTTGACAACTTAGATGCCCCTAGGTCACAACCCCTCAATCCACAGATCAATTATGGAGGAACACAGACAATTTAACAAAAATAAGAATAAAATAATTTTATCCTATGCAATTTAAAGAATCTTTTTGAAAAAGATAAGAATAATTTGAAGAATAAATCTTTATAAAAAAGACAAAAATAATTTGAAGAATCCTTTTGAAAAATACATGAATAATAAACTTGAAAAGTTTTCCCTACCAAGGGATTCTCTTCTAAAGGTATAGACATGGTACAATCACTAATGAAGGTAATGGGCATGTGCCACGCCAAAAGAACAGAGTTTCAAATGCAAACATACAGTTCGTCCTAATTTCAAGAAGCCTCTGATGGACAAGCAATGATGTAGAGCATACTCAAATCAAGGCGATGGCCATTCTCTTTTGGAGGATTTTGCAACTGCTTGCTTAGGAATAGAAAAGGGATGGACAAGGAGATTTAAGGAAAAATCACTACTCATTCTCGATCTCCTATATTAAGAGGAGGTTATCTACCTGTGAAAACTAAGACTTGAAGCTGGTATCAACATGCTCAATGACAATTCAAGTTCAAAGGCAAAATATTCTATCTCGCTTTAGTTTTATGTTATGAATACGGGGATAATTAGGTTGTTGTTTGTTATCCGGTAACGAATCTGGTAACGATTTTCAGAAAATTCGGCAAAGATTTGCCCAGAATCTTGTTTACAGTTGTTAAACATTAGTATTTTGAGTGCCTCAGGGGTTTTTGATAGTGCTGAATCCATTTCCACTATCAAAAATGAATTCCAAGCACTGCAACTACCTGATTTTTTAAAATTTAATTGACCGGATTCCGATAAATTTCTGCCATCCAGACCAAAACGCGGCCTTGGTAAACAACTCCATTATTTAATGCTTCTAAGATAGTATTGGACAATACCATTCTACGTAATGGAAATCCGACTTCCCCTCTTCCGATTCTTGCGACTCCGCCTGCGGGATGTATGCATGCATGGGTCCATTTCGTACTCTTGGATAACGAAAAATGATGAAAGGGCATTATTAATGGTTTGGTTTATTTTCAAATTCAAAATTCGAATGCTATACATCTCCCTCCTCCTATTTGCTCAAAATATCTATGTTCGCCATAGAGAATGCCCGAAGAACCATGCAGCCAGCATCGAGGGCAACTCAAACGATGGCTGCGTAAAATTCATGCCCCGTAGTGACGAAGGAACCCTGGAGGCCCTTAAGTGTGTTGTCTGTGACTGCCGCCATAATTTCGACAGGAAACGGACGAGCTGACCCCTTGGGCGCTTCTTCCTACGGTAGCCACCGGAATGGCTCCTCCAATAGGCCCGGTGGCAGGCTTCACTTCCCGATGTTTGCTCCCCACGTTCCCCTGTATCCTGTGCTCCCTTCCGCAAATGATCATGGCGATCCGTGAAATATACACTATCACATGATGTGCAGTGTCGGTGTTCATGCCATGTACATGGTTGGCTAGTCAAACCTAGTATATTGCAGCTATTCTACCCATGGCGGGAGTAATTTCTACAATGAGAGTTGTGAGGCATATACTAGGATACACAACCCCACTCATTTTTTCTAAATACTTAGTGTCACTCATTTTTGACAAATCCATTGCTTAACTTATTACAATGCTAAATCTATTCATTATCTTAGAAAATTATAATTTTTATTTAAGGATGCTGAGTAATATTATTATTTTTTTAAAGATGTTAAGTTTGACTCAAATGAAAATTAGAATTAAAAATTATTTATCAAAATTGAAATGGAAATTGTCTCCATTTTTTTTAATTGTAAGGTAACTAGATATAATGAGTTTTCTATCTTCTTGGGGTTTGAATTTACAAATGGTATCTACCAATATTCTATGGTATACTTGCAGATCTTCTTAATTGATACTCCACTTACTTGTATTTACTAGTTACTATGCTTTTTTGCATTTATCAAGGTAATCATTTATAAATATTACGTTAATGTCATCTTCATGCCTAAATAATGTGAAGACACAAAGACACTAATTAATGTGAAGACACATAAAAAGTGAGCATAACCCATATTAAAAAAAAGATATATAACATATATTAACAAAAGATATTTATTAACTAATTAAATATCTTCACTTATCCTTGAAAAAGTGAGCATAACAACAAAGTATATTATACGAGAGCAATTGAGATGTAGGTGGTAAATACATTCTTGTCTTTGAAAAATATTGTATTATCATTCATTCATTATTTAGTAAGTTCTATAAGAATGTGAAATAAGAATCAATTGTACAAATATTTGTTGAAAATGTGAAATAAGAATCAATTATAAAAATATTTGTTGAAAATGTGATTAAATTGTTATTTTTTTAAATTAAATAAATATTTAAAATTTATTAATTTTTTTATGTTTTCTTAAATTTTTTATTTTTAAAACTAATTATATATTTTAAATTCTAAAATTTAATATATTTATATTTATTATAAAATAATTTATTTTAAATTAAAAATTACTTTATATTATTTCTAAAATTATATTTTTAATGAAGATTTTATAACAGTTATTAATTAAATTTATTTTATATTATTTATAAAATTATTGCAAATTAAATATTTAAAAAAAATCAATTCAAATTAAAACTTATTTTACATTATTTATAAAACCATTTCAAATTTAAATATATAAAGATTAATATAAACTATATAGTTAAATTAAAAATGACTTCAATCAATATTTTAATAAAGACTATGTTTTTTTTGTTTATTTATTTATATTTTTAAAATCAATTAAATATTTAAAATTATTTTAATATTCTTGTGATAGACAGAGGCTTTATTGGGATCAATTGGAGTATTTGCATACTCGTGTGGAGTGGAAACATTTAAAAAATAATACATTTGTTATAATCGGATACCAGGTGAGGGTCATGCAGGGGTTTGACCCGAGGACCCCACTAACTAATAACAAACTAACCCACACATACAAACCAATGTGCCCCTAGTGGGGCCTTTGTAATATCTGCCTCACATATGTATATAAACCACACATTTTCATTTAGAGATGAGTGGATGAAGAAACAAAGAGCCACAAAACTCATCGCATAGTCTGAAAGGGGACCCACGCCCAGGGGGCCACAGATCCTGAGGTTGATTTCATGAACATTTCATAGCACAGTCTCTGATTCGACACTAGGTAATGCAGGAGTTTTGAAGTCACAATGGACGTGCTTTTTCATTTGTGTAAGCCTCCCTTCGAAGTATTCCAACTACTCATAATTTCTCCGTTGACCCCTCTATTATTGGTTACATTGGAGATCACTTAGATATACAATGATCACATTCATGTCATAATGAAATTATGTATTGAGTTTCTATAAAAGGAGGGTGGCATGTTTAAGCTAGCTATCAAAGATGTCCCGATGGGGGTGTTTACAGCGCTAGACCCGCCAAAATTCAGGTGATCTCCCCGATATGAAGTCTCAATTAGACCTGACACCATTTGGTATAGGAGTCCCATCTGGAGTACAACCTAGTTGCCAAAATGGTGGGTTTTAGTGTTATGCCTTAATTGCAATACACATAGAATGATGTATTCGTGACTTTGGTGAAACAAGTGTGTGACTTTTTGAAGGGTAAAGTGGAATGCATGAAAGGTTCTAACACGACAAAGGGAAAGTGAGTGAGCCACTTAGAATCCTATAATATTACACAACTTGAAAAAAGGAATCATAAGTTAGCCTGCAAAATATTTCACAAGTTAAACATGATGGAAATGTACAAAAATACACATTAAACAAGATTCATACTAATGCAAACGAAATTGTTCATAAGAATTAGCGTAAATGAAATAACATATATTGCAAAAACAACAAGAGTAGTACTACTATATTCACAACATATGCATGAAAACATGTCGGCTCCGAGCTTTTATTAAAGTGAAAGACGCAAGCATACATATACAGTCGACAAAACACTAGTCCTAAAAGTGGAACATAATCCCAACTCATGTTCCTCCAAATAACGATACTCCATTTATGCTACGGATAAGTCATCCAGGTGGCTCCAAACACCCTCAAGAGATCAAGAGGGCTCAGAAATGGCCAATATTCAAAGTCGTTGGATGACTCTTGAACCAGGTTTAGATTGAAGTACTCGTCATTCTGATTCCAAAGATGCGAATGGATCCCCAATCCAAGACCATATGGAGAAGTTAGAGTGAGTCAAATTTTTGGTCAAAGTTGGGCAGTGGTCTAGGTTTAAGTGTCCCACAAATTCACCGTCGACCGACAGGGAACCTAGCTCCCAAAAATGGGCGAAATTGTGGCCTCTTTAATTTTCCCAATGACCCTTATTTTCGTTAAAATAAAAAATAATCGATTTGTTTTAAATAACAAAAAAATATTAAATTAAGGATGGCGAGCCATGACCCCCGCCACCCCTGCCGAACATATCAAAAAATATATATTACATTTTGGGTCGGTGGGCCATGACCCCCATTGAACCCCACAGCGAATACATATATACGTTACAAACTATGGAATTGGGATTGGGTCACGGACATGGGTTGCAGACCCCGCCCACCCAATAAAGCCACGGTATATGTATAAAGACTGAAGCTGGCGGGAGTTGAACCCGCCCAGCCCACGTGGGCCAGCCCCATAAATGGTGGAACCATAAAAAAACGCGCCAACAACCAATTCAACACCAAATTAAAACGTTGTTCAAACAAAATTCAAATGGCGGATACATGCGGTTAAAACAAAATTCCATATGCGCCCATTTATGTCGAGATTGGGTTTTGAACCCAACACCTCTGTCGACATGGCCTCCTCCACCACCAACAAACCACAACCCGTGGCTTCGTAAACACCGCCCAACTACGGGTACTTAACCCTCATATTTTCCCATTCGACCAAGGGAACGAGAAGGGAGCAGACTTGAATAACTGTGTTATGGTGGAACTTGGAGGTCGAGCAGCAGAACACAGCCCAAACTAGGGGTGGAACCATGAGCGCATCCATAGAGGCGGAACCATGTTGGCATGCTTTTCGAGACACGGAATATTTTGCAAACAATATTCTTTGATTCCTGAAAGATTCCATGGGAGGTAAATTTTCATTTTGTCATAATGTTATGAATTTTACAGTTATTTTAACCAGAATTTCATAGTGAACATGATGGTCAAGTCAAAATGGCCATCTGAGCAGCATATTTGCAGATTCCTTGTAGAACAGAACCATAGGGAATCTTGAGGGCATCAAAAAGATTGCTTGAGACCCAAAACTTACGAGAGTCCATTTTCCACAAACTTTATATCGATTTTACACCTCTCGGTGACAGGAACCCAATGGCGATGTCTTTTTCAACAGCATAGCTTCCCATTTTTTGGCCCTTTTCCAAATTTTAGTGATTGTGTACGATTTTTCAATGTGGACAGTCAATTACATGCCCCTTGACGCCATGAGTTCAACAGTACAGTTAGATTCAACAGCTGAGCATCTGCTTCTTTAGCCAACTCCAGGGGTTGAGGTATATGCAGTTTGATCATGTGCCTCTTTTTTCTGTCAGCTGTATTATGATTTCTAGTTCCTTTCTTGATGCATGTTGTGGGATCTTTTTTTTGCTTCAGGTAAGATTATGTCATAATGATAGGAGGTCCATTGTGAGTGAGAGTTCCTCTAGCGGAACATCTCGTGGAGAGACAAGCCACTCATGTTGAGGGCACATCCTTGTATGAACACCATCCATGTACATCTTCCCATTTCTAGCACTATATGAAGCGGCCTACCCCATTTTGACACCGGGCCCGAAGACTGTTGGACATTGGATAAACCAACGCTCCCCATGTGTTTCGCGACATGGACTAACCACCTCTCGTGGATCCTTGTCTCTGGTGATGCGATCGTTGACTAACACCTGTGGGTTTTGGTCTAACGGCAATTATGATTCCCAACAAGTGGTATCAGAGCGTACGTCACGAGTTCGATCCACACCCGGCTCACATTGGGGGGGATATTTTTGGACATTGGATAAACCAAGGCTCCCCGTGAATTTCACGACATGGACTAACTGCCTCTCGTGGATCCTTATCTCTGGCAATGCGATCGTTGACTAACACCTGTGGGTTTTGGTCTAACGGCAATCGTGATTCCCAACAAAGACGTAGCCCACACTGGGTGAACTCCATTATCAACATCTCTTATTCTTATGTTGATGATGTTTGTCTTGTTTCCCTTCTTTACAGCATGCACATGTTTTCTTTTATGCTCTTTTAAAATTAAATGATAACAACATCACAGAAGTAAAATATCATGGGTAAATCTGGTAGGTGACGGACCCGGATCAAGTGGTATCAGAGTGATCTTCTTGCTTATGTGAATTGCGAGCGTGAACAAAGATTGAACGTGCAGCAATGGAGGATGGAAAAGACATGTATGAGGCCATTCTCAGGATGTACAAAATGGTGGACATGATGTATGAAGCTCATGAAAGACGGGAGAACGAAGAAGCAGAAATTGATGCTTAATCCACATCTGCCAGTAAATATTCATCTCCTTCATTGTCTTCTCATAATTCGAATCAGGAGATCAACTATAGCCTTCAAGCAGATAATGCTGAATTGAAAATGCTTCTATTAGAGGAGAAAGAGGAGAGGAAGGGAGTGCAGCTTCAGTTTCAAGCCACAGAGGCAGCCTTGGAAGAATTGAAGCGCAACGACTAGATCCTTCAAGAAAAGGATGTTGAATTAAGGAGGCTTCTACAAGAAGAGAAAGAGGATAAGCAGAGATTGCAGCTTCAGTTTCAAGTCGTGGAAGAGGCCTTGTAGGAGTTGAAGTGCAACAAAGGCTTGAAGAAGTCATCATTACATGTTTCAGAATCGACATCTGACATAAACAATGTTGATTTTTCTTCATTTTCATCTTCACATGCTATCATCTCTATGGGAAATGTGGAGATACCCACTACAGGAACTGGCATGAGACTCCTCAGCAAGATGGGATACAAAGGGGGATGACTTGGCGTTAATGGCCAAGGCAAGATTCATCCATTGGAGGTTGAGGAGAGACCTTGATTCATAGCTTTGGGATACACTGAAGGACAGTGCTAGAAGGTGTCAAAATCTCCTAGTGCATGGTTGAAACCATTGGGGAAAGAGAATAATGGGAACACTTCACCATCATCCTATGACAGTGCACATTGCAGAGAAAGAGATGAGGCAAGCTCTTGTCACCATGATTGCACCAGAGACCAACAAGAAAGGTATAACAAGTCTCGGTATTCTAGTGTTCATTTTGATTACAAGCATGTCGCTAACAATGAAAATAGATCATGGCATTGGAAAACATGTAGTTTTTGTGGATTACATAACATGTATTTGTTGAGTGTTGGAAGAGAATGGCAGCACGAAAGAGGGTGAGACATGAAAGGCCTTCTCCACCATAGGAAAAGAAGAAGATAAAGCAGGTCTAGAGGAAGAAGACTCATTGAAGTCATTACGAAAGAAGTGGTCATAAAAAAGCCACATGTTGGAGGCTCCATCCAGAGCAGTGTCTCAAGGACAAAGTGTCCATACATGAACCAGTTGAAACAACTATTAGACAAGAAAATGCGCCACAGAGAGATGACCCATTCACTTTGATAACTGAGAGATGGTTTTCCTAGGTGTGGTAGTGTGTCATGGCCTTATATTTGTAAATCATATGTTGCAACTTAAAATGTGAAAGTGATGATGTGTCTTCTATCACTTGTTAAGTGACAATGATGTATTGGCCTTGTATTGATAGCTGGGGTATTGTTTCCATTTGAATGAAAACTTGACCATCGAGTATGTGTTATAAATTCGTGGCAAGTATGGATGCTTGGGTCATATTTGGTCATGTAATTGAGCATGTAATTTGAAAAATATTGTACTATAGGTTTACAAAGGATGCAGGTGTCGGTTCATCGCTTATGGCTCCGAAGAACAAAGGTGAAGGAGAATGAAGGGTGACCTTTAGGACACTTGTGGTTTAGACGAGGTAGAAAGCAGCTGCAGATTTTTTTCATGCTTTTGGTGGACCAAAAGCTCCTCAACGGGGAGGATTGATCCAGGTGGCTCCAGTTACCCTCAGGATATCAAGAGGGCTCAGAAATGGTCAAAATTCAAAGTAGTCATATGACTCTCGAAATAGGTTCATATTGAAGTACTCATCGTTTTAATTCAAATGGTGTAAACAGATCCCCAATCCAAGCTCGTATGTAGAAGTTAGAGCGAGTCAATTTTTTTGTCAAAGTTAGGCAGTGGGCCAGGTTTGAGTGTCCCACAAAGTCACCGTCAACCGGAAGGGAACCCAGCTCCCGAAAATTGGCAAAATTTTGGCCTCTTTAATTTTCCCAAGGACCCTTATTTTTGTTAAAATCAAAAAGAACCAGTTTGTCTAAATAACAAAAAACAAAATTAAGGGTGGCGAGCCAATGACCCCCGCCACCCCTGTTGACCATATCAAAAAATATATATATTAAATTTTGGTTCAGCGGGCCATGACCCCGCCCACCCAACAAAGCCACGATATATGTATAAAGAGTGGAGTCGGCGAGAGTTGAACCCGCCCAGCCCATGTGGGCCGACCCACAATGGATAGCCCCATAAACGGCAGAACCATAACAAAACGCGCCAACAACCAATTCAAAACCAAATTAAAAATTTGTTCAAACAAAATTCAAACGACGGATATATGCAGTTAAAATAAAATTCCATATGCGCCCATTTATGCCGAGATTGGGTTTTGAACCCAACACCTCCGCTGACATAGACTCCTCTTCCACCACCGAACCACGACATGTGATCTTGCAAACTCTGCCCGACTACGGGTACTTAACCCTCATAGTTTCCCATTCGTCCGGGGGAAAGAGAAGGGAGCAGACTTGAAGAACCGTGTTATGGTGGAACTTGGAGCTCGAGCAGCAGAACATTAAGCCCAAACTAAGGGCAAAACCATGAGCACATCCACAGAGGTAGAACCATGCTGGCATGCTTTTCGAGACAAAGAATCTTTTGCAAAGAATATTCTTTAATTTCTGAGAGATTCCATGGGGAGGTAAATTTTCATTTTGTCATAATGACATGAAGTTTATAGTCAGTTTAACTAGAATTTCGCAGGGAACGCAATGGTAAAGTCAGAATGGCCATATGAGCAGAAAATATGCACATTCCCTGCAAAACAGAATCTTATGGAATCTTTGGGGCATCAAAAAGATTCCTTGAGGTCCAAAACTTGTTGGAGTCCATTTTTGACAAACTTTATGTCGATTTTATACCTATCGGCAATAGGAACTCAATGGCGATGTCTATTTCAACAGTAGAGCTTCCCATTTTTCAGCCCTTTTCCATATTGGAGTGACGGTGTCAGATTTTTCAGTGTGGACAGTCGATTCTATGCCCCTTGACGCCATGATTTCGACAATACAACCAGATTCAGAAGTTGAGCATCTGCTTCTTTGGCCAACTCCAGGGGTTAAGGTGTATGCAGTTTTATCATGTGTCTCCTTTTGTTGTGGGATGTATTATGATTTCTAGATCCTTGCTTAATTCATGTTGCGGGATCTTTTTTTTTCTTCATGTAAGCTTATGTCATGCTGATAGGAGGTCCATTGAGAGTGAGACTTCTTGTAGCGAAACATCTCGTGCAGAGACAAGACAATCATCTTGAGGGCACATCCTTGTATGAACATCATCCATGTATGTCTTCCCATTTCTAGCACTATATGAATCATCCTACCCCATTTTGACACCGGGCCCGGAGACATAGCCCACACTGGGTGAACTCCGTTATCAACATCTCGTGTTCTTATGTTGTTGATGGTTATCTTGTTTCCCTTCTTTACAGCGTGCCCATGTGTTCTTTTATGCTCTTTTAAAATGAAATTCTAACATCACAAAAGTAAAATATCATGGGTAAATCTGGTAGCCGACGAACCCGGATCAATAAGCCAAGGCTCTCAACAAAACTCCCAAGCTTCTAATACTAAACTGAAAAACCGACCAAAAGCCCCTTACATGACCAATGAGGGTATATTCATAACAAAATGGGTGACTATTCATCTCCCTTTGTGACTCTTTGACTTCCCTCATGATTGTTTGACTTCCTTCAACCATGACCTTTGGACTTCATTACAAATGACTCTTCACATTCCACATTGGACACTTGGAATTTCAGATACAATTAATTACAAAATAATTTTATAATATTGCTCATACCCATATAAGACAAAATTAGGTAGAGTCAACTAAACAACCTAATAAGACAAAACATGATAAGCTTGAGTTTGGAGAAACTCTAGCTCAACCACCTCAACTTGTATTTTCTCGGTCACATAGTGGTGCCAGGCTTTGTACTACATGATTACTTCCCCAAACTGTGGGATGGGATCAAGTTGGAAGAGGACTCTAGCCTCCATTGCATCTGGGTAGACTGATTTGGAGTTGGTCTAAATTTCCTTCTTCAGCAGGAGCAACATAGTGTTGATCTGGATAGGGCTAAAATGTACTTTTTCATATTGCTCTTTTTCACCTCCTGATCTTCCTTGGTGGCGATCTGTCTGAGATGGTCCAAGTATTATTTTACCAAGCCTGCCTGACCCGATTCCTGTGTTTTCCTCAATGAGTGAGCCAACTAAATGGATCTTGTGCGATTTCACCATGAAATCCACGATATTGTATAATCGTGCACATGAGGCCTAAATGTTGGCAATAAACGAGGCGAGTTCTTTTTTACTCTAGATGATCATCCGAACATGTGCTTTCTCCATCTCTACTGTTTCCTTATTTTATTTCTCAATGCGGATAGTGCCCCTTTGTATTGGATTGAACACTCATGCATGACAACAATGGATGCATGAAAAACATTAAGGTCTTTAGCAATATCTTTGCACTTCTGTTGCATGTCGTGAAAGCAGACAGCTACTTTATTTATGGTGACAAGCTCCTCATAAAGTCTCCACATAGTCTCTCCCAATGTCGATACTTATCCAAGTATGGTTGCCTTAATTTCTTTGAGATATGCCTGTCCGAAAACTTCTTTCTAAACCCCTTCTTGAAGTTGTTTGACTTATTTCCTTGCATCATGTAAGTTCTTCGCCATTTGTCTATTCTCAGCCATGAGATACTCTATGTTTGACTTAGAATCACATGTGAAGGCTAAGTTGGCTGCAATTATGGCTACTAGATTTCTCCTGGTGTCTGTCACAATCACCCTCTCACAATATGGCTTTTTCACCCTTGGGAGGGTTCTTAGCATTAGTTACATGAATTATCAATTGTTGATCCAACACGTCCAACTAGTTGAATAGTTTTCCTTCTTTCACAACCTGTTTAAGAAATAATTCCCAGCTTTCTGGGAAGGTCTGAGTATTGCTTTGACCATAGATTCAAAAACATAATATTATCAATTATTGGTAGTCCTTCCTAAGAGATTTGGTTTATAATTATTTCTGGGTGTTTGGCTGAATTTTGAAGGCTTTTTCACCGAACCTTTTACGACATCCTTTCTGCTTAGGTAGCTGGTGACTACAAAAAATTGGGAATCCATGTACGATTCTTGCATCGGTAAATGATACATAAGGTGGTAATCGTGTGCCATAAAAGATACAAGCCTTTATGCATCGGCATAGGTAAGATTCATGGTCTTCTTATTTGTATGTGACAGTATCCAACTAATGATGTATGCAGATGGAAAAAATGGATAACCACATACAACTTTGTGTAGTCTTGACCTTTGGACATTGATGTACACTTTTCGGTATTCAATATCTGCTTAGAAACTCTTTTCTTGGAATACTACATTCACCTTCTTCCATGTAATGTCTGACTATTTCTCTATGAACAATTGATTATCTGAGAAAACTGGCAAGTTCATTAGAGTACTCTCAACTGCCTCTCTGGCATTGCTTTATGTGGTGTCCTTTGAGACAATTCTCTTGGGGGTCATAGTGACAGTAAGTGGTCAAGAGAAGTTCTCAAAAACTGCGGTACCTATAAGAGAGAAATGCACTCATGGAAAACATAAATTAGCTCAATAAAAATGACTCATAAAGTAATACTTGGGAAACAACCACAAGACTGAGACGAGAAACTGCGCAAATCCAAGAAATTATCCATTCACGCTTCCAAGAAGGATTACGCAATGCCCAACCACCAGGGACTAGGAAACTCCTTGACTCAATGAATTGTGTAGTTTTTTAGGGGAAGGGGAAGATTTTTCGCAATTTTCGAGCTCAAGGTAGGCCTTCCAATTTCCAAGCATAATTCAAATCCTCAAGGTTGGCATGCCTTCCAAGATTGTGAAATGTATGAAGGTAAGACCGACAATGTTGCAAGGTCAAGGCAGAAGATGGCTTGTAGCTGAAAAGGATCGAGTTGGGATGGAAACAAGACATCACAAGCTCTAAATGAAATGATAAGTCTTAAAATAACATGAATACTTGACAACAATGAATGATGAGCTCTCGTGGACAGAAGGGAGGCTCCAAAATCAAAGCTTGGGCAGAATTTTGGAGGGTGGTTATAGCAGCTATAATGGGAGGGGGTAATTCCATAGTTCTAGGTGACTATGTAGGGATGGGGTCCAATGTCTTTCCAAGGTCGCAATCTCCCATGATATTTTATTTGTGTTGACCCCTTGGTCCTATACCCCTTCTTTCCCTTCCACGTGGATGATGCATTGTATGCTAAGTTGGGCCCCAAAGAAACCTGCAACTAAAGTTGAACCTCGCTATGCTGCAACAGTATACACAAGTATATCAATAGGTCCCCCAACTCAAAACATGATGCAACCAAAAAACCACAGATCCATGATGTTGACTCTCCTCATATCCCCTGGTTAAATGACTTAGATCGGTCAGTAGACGGTTTGATCACTAAACGGACTCTGCCCGTAGGGAAACAGTTAGCCCCCCACTACTATGTGAATCCCTAGACCTCAAATAGAAAGTAACAACCACATGGCCTCCCAAGTGACCAACTAACAGACTAAATTATCCAAAAAGAACCTTTGTAAGCACCCTAGCCACAACAAACATGCAAGGGAATTTCAAAAACTTCGCACCCATGCACTAGGAGTCACCCCACAATAAAATTAGACATCGAGCATGGTCAAAAAAGGTGGATGTTGAGCTCAAACCCTTTCAACCAAGCCCTTCATAACACCACCAAAAACACTTGACACAATTTACTAGACCTTTATTATGACACCAATTCTCAACAAAATTCACATAAATAAGCTAAGACTCCCTAGAGGGGCAATACCAACCTACATATTTGACAATTTTAAAATAAAACCACTCAGAGAAACTAAAATCCTTACCGAGTTCTTGTTTAGAGATCTACATTCCAATTCCAACCAGCAATCCACCATGCGAAGATCCCACAAGGTTGGTAACTCCTCAGACATTCGATAAATTCTCTAGCTATAACTCCTTATGCCAGTATCCCAAATGCTCTTCCCTTGGACTGCCTTACTAAATTTTTTCAACTCGTCAACCTTCCATTTAGAACCACCAAGGCTTTTGCATTAGATTTCCATACCCCTTTTGTAACATACCCTGATAACCTCACATGGAAATGCAGGGAGTTAGAAAATTTTTATACAAATTACCCACAGGTAACTATCCAAATCACTATTCAATATTCTTCATTAATCATTAGATAAAATGTTCATCAGTTCATTGAGTAACTTTAGTAGAGGAATAGTAAGTTGCATAACCATTAACAACCAATGTTGTAGTATATTAACATAAACTATATGATATAACCTTGAATTAATTTCATGATTCCTTTAGCTAGATTAATTAATCGCATACTTGAAATTATCAACATCAAATCATGCAAGGAATATACATCATCAAACTGATGCAATAATAAATCACATCATTAAACACCGATATACCCTAGAAACCTCATATTTGCATAACCATTAACAACCAATGTTGTAGTATATTAACATAAACTTTATGATGTAACCTTGCATTAATTTCATGATTCCTTTAGCTAGATTAATTAATCACATACTTGAAATTATCAACATCAAATCATGCAAGTAATATACATCATCAAAAACAGTGTTACCGATGAAATAGGTAACCTGACCTCAAAACGGGAACTCTAGCCCAAAAAGACTCAAAAAACATGAAAAAACACC